>WITN01000011.1:0-455851 GCA_015025155.1 Lactarius quietus
TTTGCCCCCAATAATGATCATGAAAAACGTTCCAAGGCTTACTTGGTTCTCGCCTCGTATTGTCAAGGCGTTCGAGGATCCAATGGACAAGGAGACATGGAACAAGATATTGGAACGCAAGCGCTGGCCCGGATATTTTCTCCCATAGTTCAATCTCGCATAGCCGAGGTCCAGGAAACGGATATCCTGGCTGGCCTTTCATTCCTAACGGCATTATTTCACATAGACTGGCAGGCTGCGTCCAATATCTACCAGCAGGAGGCGGTCATCACATCCATAAATGATATCCTGGACCTCTATCATTCGGGGCCTGTGTCAAGAGAGGCCGCGCGACTTCTCTCACAAGCTTACGGACATAAAGCCTGTCGTAGCTCACTCACAACTGAAGTCAACCAATGGCTGGAGGCCGCAGCTCGTCAAAAAAAAGACGTCCAATTGCGCGCAGCAGCGGCAGTCGCTATTGTAAAGCTATCTCGCGGCGTTGACGCGGATCCATTGGTTGAGTCCGGAGAAACCCCCTCACGCGGTACACGCATGGACTTAGTCGAGCTCCTGAAAGAAATTCTTTCGGAAGGAAATCAGGACTCCTCCATGGATGTTGTTGAAGGCCTAGCCTATATGAGCGTTGACCCCCCTGTGAAGGAGCAGCTATCAAAGGATTCATCCTTCTTAAAGAAACTGTTTTCCTTCGTTCCCACACGAAGGAAGGCGCCAACTACGCCGTCTGACGCGCCAAGCCATACGCTCATATACGGGATTCTCAGCATCATCTATAATCTTAGTGTTTATCAAGCCCCGCTCTCTTCTGAGCAGGAGCAGATTATGAAGCTCCGACGGATGGCGAAGGCCACGACTACTGGCTCGCATGACTCAGAACATGACATCCTCGAGGATGAAGAGCACGTCAGGGAGCGAGGCAGGAATTTGGTAGAGAGTGGTGCCCTCAATGTGCTGGTTAGCGCAACACGATTAGCAGATAGTCAAGGCATCAGGCTTCTCTCGAGCCGCGTTCTTCTCAATCTCAGCGTGGACAAGGAGAACAGAGGCAAAGTCTTACAAAGTGGTGGAGCAAGGACGCTCGTGGAGATTATCCGGAAATCATTCGCTGTGTCAAATCCATCTCACGGGGGACAAGTAGAGATCGACATTTCGTCACTGGAACCCATCCAAGCCTTGGCCAAGCTGGCTATAACATCTTCCCCTACTCAAGTCTTTGGTCCTGACCCTGGAGCTATTTATGACGCCATTCGACCCTTCGCCGCTCTTCTCACGCACGATTCATCGAGTCTCTTGCAGCGTTTTGAGGCAATCATGGCTCTGACCAACATATCGTCTCAAAGCACCGAAGCTGCCAGTCGTGTGGCGAATGCGGATGGCCTTATTACAAAGATCGAATTTCTTATGTTGGAAGACCATGTTCTCGTCAGGAGAGCAGCTACCGAACTCACCTGCAATCTCGTTGCTGGGTCAGACAGCATCTTCGAGAGATACTCGGATGGTCCTGCCGCGAAATCAAGACTGCATATCCTCGTGGCCCTATCCGATGTCGAAGACCTGCCCACTCGGTTAGCAGCATCTGGAGCCCTTGCAAGTTTAACGTCATCCCCCAATGCATGTCGCTCCTTATACGAATTGGAGCGCGATAATCGTAGGATCTTTTCTATCTTCAGGACGCTCGTCGACCCGACATCCCCTGAACCCGAGTCTGATCCCAGGAAACCACCAGATCCGGGTATGTTACATCGGGGGGTGGTTTGCATTCGAAACTTCCTCATCAATCTTGACCCTACCCTCCGGAACAAGTTGAGGGAGGATGTAGAACTGACGAACATCACGAATGGGTTGGTCACAGTCATGAAGGGAAACGTGGAGAATGCAGAGATATTACGCCCGACGATGGAAGCGCTGAAGTGTCTCGTAGATCTTGGCATAGTTATTCCTGGCGTTTAGTCGTTCGCTCACGAGGTGGCTAGCGAATATAGGGTACCGTCTGCAGTTAAATTCCCATGTTGTTCGCAACCAACAGTTAGATCTAGAATGTTGAAATTCGAAAAGCCCAGCACGAGAGACCACTGGCAGTGAAACCGGTCTTCCGAGAATGGACGTCAAGCTTGGGACAGGCAATCTACTCGTAATAAAAGACGCTGAATACCTTGCTAGTCTCACATCTCGTCGTGTATGTTGTATGTATTGATAGGATAGTGTTGCGGTATTTTTTGTTGTTAAGTATGTCCCAGACGTTTTAAGTTAATCCACTGTCGCACGCAAAGGGTTCGGGGTGCTGATAAGGCCCGACTAGTGACTTGGCGCCACGGCCCAGAACGGGTCGGGTCGCTCCTGGACATTGTCTCATCTATTCTACTCTACATCCCAACTCTCCCCGGCATATCGGACTATAATGGTTCGTCTCATTCGCTCAAGCGATCATATATCTTGATGCCTGGTCCTCCAGGCGCCGTCCAAAAAGGCTGGCAAGAAGGGATCCGCAGCCCCGAAGAAGTCTGGCCCCACCAAAGTCGCTAAGGTGGATCATTGCTCAGTTCACCATCGCTCGGCTGCTGATTTCCGTTAAGGCAGACTGGAAGGAGGGCTTCAAGAAGAAGCACGTCGGCGTGTCGGACATGACCTTACTGACAACTATCAGCAACGAGAGCATCAACGATAATCTCCAGAACCGGTGGGAAAGCCGCGAGATTTATACCTACATAGGCGCAGTCTTGATATCAGTGAATCCTTTTCGAGGTAATTTCCTGCCCATATCCTTTATGTTCGCGTTTATTCAGTACACTAGATCTCGGCATCTACACCGAGGAGGTTCTTCGACGTTATCAGGGCAAGAACAGGCTAGAGGTCCCCCCGCATGTCTTCGGAATTGCAGAATCTGCATATTATAACATGAACGCGTATAAAGAGAACCAATGTGTCATCATTTCTGGAGAATCTGGCGCAGGGAAGACCGAAGCTGCCAAGCGTATCATGCAGTACATTGCTGCAGTGTCCGGCGGACAAGATAGTAGCATTCAGCAAATCAAGGAAATGGTCCTTGCCACTAATCCTCTGCTGGAGAGCTTTGGATGTGCGAAAACTCTCCGCAATAATAATTCCAGCCGACACGTACGAAATGCCTCCATTCTAAGGCCGTCCACTCATAAAATATCAGGGGAAATATTTAGAAATCATGTTCAACGAACACGCAGAACCAATTGGTGCTCAGATCACGAATTACTTACTCGAGAAGGCTCGCGTAGTTGGTCAAGTCCGTAACGAGCGCAATTTCCACATATTCTATCAGTTTACAAAAGCTGCTTCCGATGAGCAGCGGGGTATGCTACCCAATTTTGTCGTGCCGGGCCCACCTTCTGACGCGCTGCATAGAGGCATTTGGTCTGCAAGGACCTGAAGCATATGCCTATACCAGTTTAAGCAATTGCATGGAAGTTGAGGGTATAAACGATAATAATGACTTCGCGGATACCTTGGTGAGTTCATCTATTCAGACTTTCACATGTGCCAGCTAATCTCTTCTCAGAGGGCCATGAATGTCATCGGTCTGAGCGCAGAAGAACAAAGCGAAATTTTCCGCATGCTTTCAATTATTCTCTGGCTTGGGAACGTGCAATACGACGAGATGGATGACGGGAACGCAGCCATCTCCGACACCGGAGTGACTGACTTTATCGGGTACCTTATGGATGTCGATAGCGCACAAGTCCAGAAAGTGCTCACTTCCAAAGTTGTCGAAACGCAGAGAGGAGGCCGACGAGGCTCGGTCTATGACGTGCCTTTGAACCCTGCACAAGCTAGTTCTGGGAGAGATGCTCTAGCGAAAGCCATTTATAACAACTTGTTCGAGTGGATTGTCTCGCGCATCAACATTTCAATGAAACCTCGTGGAGCAATCGCCCAGTTGATTGGAATTCTGGTGTGTTTGACTCGTTCTTCCTTTCTCCTGCGCACCACAATTTAAACCCATTATAGGATATTTTCGGGTTTGAGATCTTCGAGGTAACACCGATTATATCCAACCTTAATACAAAACTGATTCAGCATTCCAGCAAAACTCTTTCGAACAACTCTGCATCAACTACGTCAACGAGAAGCTGCAGCAAATCTTCATCGAGTTGACCCTGAAGACTGAACAAGAAGAATATGTCCGTGAGCAGATCAAGTGGACGGAGATCAAATACTTCAATAACAAGATCGTCTGCGACCTTATTGAGGAGCGTCGCCCGCCTGGGATTTTTGCTGCTTTGAACGACGCCACCGCAACTGCACACGCGGATCCTACTGCGGCTGATAACAGCTTTATACAGCGTGCTGCGGCTCTTGACGTTCACGCGCACTTTGAGGCTCGCGGAGCCCAGTTTTTGGTGAAGCACTACGCCGGCGATGTCATGTACCAGGTATCAGGTATGACGGACAAAAACAAGGACGCTCTCGTCAAGGACTTGCTTGATCTCATTTCGATGAGCGGCAACCCTTTCCTTCAAAAACTGTTCCCCGACCGTCCAGATCCAAATAGCAAGAAGCGTCCTCCTACGGCAGGTGACAGGATCAAGGCAAGTGAAGACTACTCCTGTGGCGGTACCCGTCTCACGACCAGGGCCTGCGTCAGGCATCCGCAGGGGCGTTGGTGGAAAACCTCATGCGCGCACGACCGTCGTACATTCGCACGATCAAACCGAACCAGAATCGCAGCGCGTCAGAATTCGACACAAAAGCGGTGCTCCATCAGATCAAGTACCTGGGCCTACAGGAAAATATCCGAGTTCGTCGTGCAGGCTTTGCGTATCGCAATACGTTCGAGAAAATGGTGGAGCGATTCTATCTTTTGTCGCCCAATACCTCGTACGCGGGAGAATACACGTGGACTGGTGACACTCGCACTGGGTGCGAGAGAATTCTTATAGATACTGGGATCGCAAAGGAGGAATGGCAGATGGGCGTCACAAAGGCATTCATCAAGAATCCAGAAACAGTGAGCACGGTTTATTTGAGCACCTTGTGTGTGATATGACCGGCCCCTAGCTCTTCGCGCTGGAAACTATGCGGGACCGATACTGGCATAACATGGCAGCCAGAATTCAAAGAGCATTCCGCAATTACATGCGCTACAAGAATGAATGCGCTAAGCGTATACAGCGATTCTGGAAGGATAACAAGGAATCCATAGTGTACGCCCAGAAGCGGGAATACGGACATCAGATCCTTGCAGACAGGAAGGAGCGCCGACGGTTCAGTCTTATCAGCTATCGTCGATTCATGGGCGATTATCTCGACCTGAATGGGGACAGTGCGCTTGGGAGTGACCTGAAGTCCGTATGCGGCATAGGAGGTGCGCCAGATTCATTTGAGATCCAAGGGTGGCATTTGCTAACTTTACATACACTAGCTGACAATGTTGCGTTCAGTGCACGTATTCAACTGCTTGTATCGAAACTCCTCAGGTCCAGTAAACCTAGCCCTCGTTTTCTTGTTGTCGTATGTCTTCCATCGAAGCGTCCACTGAAAGTGTGGATTGGCCTGACTGCCGACAGACAGCAAAAGCCGTTCACATTATTGTCATTGTCTCCGCCAAGGACGGCTCAAACCAGACAATTCTCGAGCGCAAGATACCTCTAATAACGATAAAGAGCATCGCGATGTCTAATCTGCGAGACGACTGGATGGTAAGTGCTTAAGACACGTATCAAAAACCCACACTAATTCCAAACAGGCTCTAAATATCAACAATATATCAGAAGAGGGCGATCCCGTTCTCAGTTGTTACTTCAAGACAGAGCTGGCCTCCGTCCTTCTCCAGCTGACATCAGCCAGCATCAATATCCTAATTGGTCCGGTGTATGTTGTACCTCTTATCGTCCGGCAGATGCAGATTTCTGAGTAAGCGATAGAGTGGATTATGCAAAGAAGAAAGAGAAGAGAGCTCAGATCAAATTCCTGAAGGACGAGACAGTCCAGAAGGATGATCAATACAAGAGCCACACCGTGCATGTCTCTTCTGGCGAACCTCCGCATAGTCGGTCCAGGCCACCCGCTAAACGAAAGGCTGGAGTTGTTCGCCCCGTCACTCGAGGGAAACTGCTGAAGCAGGGTGGTTCGTCAAAGGTCAGGTCTGTCGTCGATGAACGATTTTTCACTCTCATCGTAGCTATCACTGCAGCCGTCGGGAACCCGGTCGCGACCAGCAGCGCAACCACTACCGGGAGGTTCTGGTCTAGCTCCTGTGATGAAGCCTGTGGCTTCGACGGCTTCCTCTGCTGCCTCGCGTGCTCCTCCCCCTCCACCGGTTCGAGATCGTGTACCTCCACCGGCTCCCGAGGAGCCGGATATACCAATGTATCGCGCTAAATATGCTTTCGAGGGGCAAGCAGGAGAGGTATCTCTGGGGAAGGACGACCTAGTCGAACTCGTCGAGAAGGACGACAATGGGTGGTGGCTCGTGAGAAAGGACGGCGCGGAAGGTTGGGCACCAAGCAATTACCTGGAGTTAGTCCCTCCCAAGCCAAAGGCGGTACACGTACCTCCGCCCCCACCTCCGCCTACTGCGCGCCGTCCTCCCGCTCCTCCTCCCGCCCCAGTCGTGGCTCCAAAGCCGGCTGCAGTGCCTACACCTCATGCCAAATTCCAGGTCCAGTCTCTCACAGCCGATGCCTCTGCGAAGCCTGTATCCGTGTTCCCCGGAATGGCACCCTCTAACGGAGCAGCGGCACCGTGGAAGAAGACTCCAGCAGCGTCTACAGGTTCCACCCCGGCAAGTTCTCGACCGTCAAGTACGCCTGGGATGAAGCCGGCACCGCCGCCGCCTCCGGTCGGGAAGAAACCTGCCCCGCCCCCGCCGGTGGCGACCAAACCTACGGCCCCGAAGATACCCGGAAAACCGCCTATCCCAACTGCATCAAGACCGGTGCCTGCACCGAGTGCCCCGCGCCCAGGTGCAGTCAAAGCGACCAGTAATGCTGCTGGGCAGTTGGACCTCGCGGCTGCTGTAGGTTCTTTCTGAAGCTCCTGCACAAAGATGGCGCTAACCACTGGTTCCACCAGCTCGCTAAGCGCGCACAGAGGATAGCGGAGAACGAGTAAACCGGTGGAAAGAATTTGTAGTGGCTGACTGTGTTCATTGGCCTTTCTATTATACCTGTAGGCTTATGGTCCGTGACAAGTGTACAATGGGTGTGCTATTAGATGGATAAACCAAGGCAATGCAAATGGGTGAGAAGCATGAGGAGGTCGTGAATAAATGGGTGGTATCATCCGTCGGTACATCCGCCACTACCCCGGGGCTGAAAAAGTGGCGCACGAAACCGATCTCTATGAAAACGTAACTGTTATTGGTGGTAGGGTCCTGGTACTGTGCTCTTCGCCGCCCGTGGCTGCCTCTTCGCTGTCTCCGTCGTTGGGGGGCGTCTCCGAGTATTCTGAAACCGCAACCCGGCGCTGATGTAGGCCAGTTTCTTCGTCTGACTCGGCATCAGCGGGTGCGGAATGTGCGGTAAATACGTCATCTCCCAAGTCGCCACGCCATGAGCGCACTTCTTCTGCGGAGAGGACCTTCACTCCACCACCTTGTCTCTCGAAGTCTCTAGGTTCGGCACGGAGAGCGCGGCGCCCGCTCTCGAGGAGGCCTTCCAAAATACCCTTGACACGAGTGAACGTCGCGTCATGTTCGCTTCCGTCTCCGCCGTCGTCGCCGTCTTCGTCCGTGTCTTCGTCATCTGCTGCGTCGTCAGGGCCGAGCGACGACTTGATGGCGCGGAACGCGGGAGGCGGGAGCATAAGACGCGATTCTCGTAGCTTCCGCCGCAGATCTCGGATTTCATTAGCTTGTCTGTGTTTGGTTGCCTCGAGAGTTGCGTTTATGGCCAAAAGGGATCTGTTCGTAATTTCTAAATCTTCGATCTGGTAAAATGGGGGAAAGGCGTCAATCCAGGAAAGCTGCGCGTTGGGGTACGGGAATTTGATACCTTTCGATTTGATTTTGCTTCCGCTTTGATTTTTCGGTCGGAATCCTCAAATTGATCTGAGTATGCGGTTGGGCTACCTAGTGAACTGCGAGCAGGACTCGGGTAGCATAGTTCACTAGACGCATCAGGCGGCGAACTGGGACTAAGAGTAGGGCTGCCTGGTCCTCCAGTAGTCAGAATCACGCTAAGGATATGAGAGCTCGGAGTAGGTGCAGTGTTGCCGCTGGCGCAAGAGCTTTGCGTATTTTGTGAAGATTGTGAAGAGAACGACAACGTGGAGGCCGGTGGTGATTGCGGAGGCAAGGGTATAGCCGCAGGATCAACTTTCGGAGTGACACGAAAGTGGTGATCACTGTCGTGGTCACGCGTGCTAGGCGGTGAGAGTGACTGGAAGCGTGTCATGGTTGGATTGGGCGCAAACCGTGATACATAACGGTGAGGATTCGCAGCAGACGTCGCGGTCGTGATTGGATGGATAACAGGAGCAGCCGAGGTTGGCGACGGGGGTGTAGAGATAAACCCGCCGAAGTCTATAACAGACGGCGTCCGGGGTCGAGTTTCTATTGGGCGCATCGTGGCATATGGTGGAGACGAAGGGTGTGACGAACCGGGTGTGGTGGGTGGCACACTAGATCCATTGGTCTTCGCGAAGCTAGAAACCTTGGCCTTCACACGTATTGGCGTGCTCGTAGCTGTCGAAGAGGGACCATCCAGGGAAAGATGGGGCGAGGTAGATCTCGAAGGCGTTGACTGGAATGAGCCACTACCGCGTCGCGCTCTTGCGGAGGAAGCTTCCGCGGTCGACGTCAAGGAGCGCTGCCTGGATAATTCGTGAGCTGCATGGAGAGCCTTTGGCTTCGAGGTATGGACATCAATCGCAGAACGTGTGGACAAATGTACTTTCGTCGGACCAGGTGGCGCCTGTTTAAATGGAGAAGACGATCGTGGAATGGACTTGAAGGTGGAGTTCGTAGTGTTTGGCGACGACGACGACCGCCCGAGCACAACAGCTGCACTGTTGCTAACCTTAGCCTTCGCACGGAAAGCTGGCTCAGATATTATGGATGACGGAGGATGAGGCAGCTTGGCCTTGTATGGCGACTGGGGGCGTGAGGGAGGTACGGCGTGGATAGTGATGACATTGCTCAAGTTGACCTTGGCCGTCACCTTGACGAGGTGTGAATGGCAAGTCGAGTGGATCGAATGTCAAGATGATAATTACCTTGCCTTTGTCCATGAAAGATGTTTGAAATCAGAGACGGTGGTTGCGATGATGTGTGTAACGTTAGAGTACACCAAGCAATGCTCAAATCCCTTTTTGAGCAAGCACCTCTTCCACGACCCTCTCAATCAGTTCCCTCCACTGTTTCTGCGCTTCACCACTCCCACTACCGCTCAACGCCGCAGATACACTCTTTTCGACATATTTTCCAACCATGTCAACTTCTATGTTCACTTTCGATCCGATCTTTTTCTTGCTTAGCGTGATCTTCTCTTGAGTATGTTGGATGAGCATCACACCGAATGTCCGCTTCGCGTCGTCCACTTCTGTCAGCGTAAGAGAAGTTCCGTCAATAGTGACATAGCCCTTCGGTATCAGATACAGTAGGAGAGATGGCCGCGTGGGCGTTGCCTCGTTCAGTTGGAAGAGGAGCCTTAGGGAGTCACCATCGGGTATGATGGAGATAATCGTGGCCGTGTCGTCGACATGACCCTACCACAGCAGTGAGTATCAGCACGGCCAGAAAGACGCCGACGGACCTGCACGAAATGTCCTCCGAACCTGACATGGGGACCCATGGCTCGCTCCAAGTTTAGCTGGTCCCCGACAACCCGTTCTCCTGCGTGCCACCCGTATGAGACCACGAACTCCCCGATAGTCTCTTCATGACGCGCACCGAGATCTGTTCTCTCTAACGTCTCGTTGGCCAGCCAGACCTGAAACCAACCGCCGTGCTCTAGTGCGTTGAATTTCGTGACGGTGAGGCAAGCACCGTTGATCGCTATCGAATCTCCAACGTGGCAGTCACCGATGATGGGACTCGCATTGGAGATCGTCAGCGTGCAACCACCGCTGTCAAGCTCAATGGCTGAGACCGTTCCCAGATGTTCGATCTGAAGATGGACATATTACAAGAGTGAGATAGCACATAGATCATAGCAGCGTACGAGGCCCGTGAACATGATAATTGGAAATGATGCGAACTGAAAGCGCGTCGCCCTTCTTTTCTGCTGATTCCATGCCATGGCCCACCCTAAACCCCGACCGACATCCCAATCCTCGGAGTCTGTGAGGAAAAGAACTCTGTGGGAGTCGTATGCTGGTATGCTGCATGATAATCCGCGTCACCACCCCACGTTATTCACACAATCCTCGGTTGCAGTCCTCCCTGCCAAAACCCGCCTTAAAATCTCTCTTGCCGTGTGCGCTGTTGCCGTAGCCGGCATTTTCGTATCCGACAGCCTTGAGAGGACAATCCCTCCTCCCAAAGAGCACAGTACTGAACATCCCCAATGAATCCCTTGTTCGGGGAAGGAGCAGTCCTCGTGGCGGAGCAGCGCGTTTTTCATGGTTTCTTGGGACAAGTCATTTATGGCAAAACAATATAATTAATCCTTCCTATTCTGCAGCAAGACCGCCATATGCGTCTTCCGATGTCGTGGTCTTCTGTGAGTCTGACCGGCCCAGAGTATAGTGGGACGTCTGCACCATCACTTCGTTACTCGGCGACATTCGTCTTACACTGCTTCTGGATGATCTATACGGCGAACCTCGCGTGACGGTCCTCTGGCTGTTCTCTCTGAGTATCGCAGGAGAGATATGTGAGCAATCTGACAGGGGGCTTGGTTGACGCATATCAACCCTCGGTGATGTACGGCCTCTTCCACAGTTTGTCGTACTGGTGGTGACCCAAATGAGGGATACGCCGGCAAGTTGTCCTCGATCCTGAATTCCCAGCTCCGGCGTTCCCAGTCCGGCACGAGTTCTTCCTTGCCGCTCTTCCGCCGTTTCTTACGTCGACCGCAGACGTCACCCAGGAAGTTCCACCATTGGTCGAAAAACACGACGGCTAGTATCGTCGTGCCAACCACGCTGACGGCGATGACGGCGATGCCGACCACACGCCAGATATCTGCCTGAACATGTTTCTGGGGCTGCTCGGCGGGTGACGGGTGAGGTGTTGGCAAGATAGTGTTTGGGCTCGTGCTGGTTACGCGAATACTAGTTTGTGTGGTGTGGCCTTCGGAAGTAGTAGGCGTCGGTAATTGAGAGGTGGGTATAAGATGTGAGTGTGTGATTTCCCAACGATAGGTGTTGCGAGCTGCGTGGCCGATGATGAAGGTTGGTAGAGCGAGGGTGTAACGTGTTCAACACGAGATGGTGTGGAGGCCGGCTCCGTATGATATGTAGCCCAGAAAGATAGTTCGGGTTCTTGGGTTCGGGCTCGTCAATTTCGGGCACATCGAATTTGGGCCAAAAGATATCTCCAAGCTCTCCTTGGGGTAAGGTCTGTACCGCCCTGACAAATACTAGAGCTGCAAAGCTGGCGATCTTCCAGTGCATCGAGATCGAGCCGCTGAATAGTGCAAGCGAGCCTCGTAGATGACGGTCTCTGCGACGACCGTTCTTGGGACTGCCGCCAGTACTGTGCCCCAAATGGGGTCGTAAAACTGTCGGACTAATAGTACCACGTAAGACTCGACGATTGGAACCCGATCACGCGCAACCGACGCGTCTAGTGTCACGTGAAATCGGCAGTTCCTCACGTGCACCGAAAATATCATACCGGTACTGGTATTATAGTCGCTCAAGATGTATGTAGTGTCTCACTACTCTAACCGAATACTATTCGTGAATAGTCCGCGAAGTATCTAGGGGGAAAAGAGTGCTGTTGGAATGACAAGCTGTTCTCGGCATGGAACTACGGAGAGGAATCGGTAATGTGTGGGACTGTCTCGCGCGGGCTGTGGCGTGACGCCGGAGTAATATGAGTAGATGCACGGCTAGGTTCACTTCGTCGTACATGCGATGGAGTACGTCCGTGTATCTTGACGTCGGTCTCCTGGTGCTCAGATGCGGTGTGGTGCAATGGCCCAAATCTAGGGACAAGGTGATGGCGTGGTGGAACGGGAGGACCCATCTTAATAGCGGTCAACTTCGGGGCAACACTCTTCTTTACCACGTGCACCACACGAATCTTCCTTGCTTGGGCGGGCTGAAGTAAACCTGGCGAGCAGGAGAAACTGAGAGGAGTGAAGGTTTTCTCGCCAGGAATGATCCTTCCGGCTTCTGTCCTTCTGTCCCCAACAAGATAATCAAATCTCCAAGCTAGGACAGGAGGGTCAGCGTTGGGAATGAGGCGGGCGGACTGAACGGGCTCAGTTCCATGAACAGTGTAGGGACCATTGGCTTTGAGAATGAGGTAAGCTTGTCTAGAAAGATAATCATGGGATTCATCGCCGTTGACCAAGAGACGCCTGAAGACGGGGGGAGTATCAAGGGATGAATGGTGAAAAGTAAAGGACTTGCGCTCTACAGGCATGAAGTCGGCAGTAGCAGAGACGAGTTGCAAGTCAGCCGCGCTCGCCAATGTGGGCGGACGAGAGTAGCCAGCGAGCCTGAATGGAGGCTGGATCATTCGAAAGCCTTCCTGATCGATCATGAGCTCAAGGACAGTCGACTTTAGCCAAGAAAGGGACAGGGGAAGAAGAGGAAATCGCTCAGAATCGACGTCAAGAGTCTCAGAAGAGGTATCAACACTGGCGAGCGGCAGGTTTGAGCAAAGGGACGTAGAACCGTCGTGTTCGTGAAAGCGAGACCCCTTGGTCGGCGAAGGTTCCTCCGTGGTTAAGCTAGAGCGACAAGAGTCGAGGGAAGAGCTACGAGCGCTATGTGGTGTTGTGGAAGGATCCCCATGACTTGAACGTAAGTGTGGTGCAAGCTCAGGCTCGGGGAGCGTAGGCGAGGCACGTGGGGGTGTCATCATTACCACGGCTTCTTGAAAACGAGCAGGTTGGCTGGGAGATCTTGGTAGAGGACATTCACGATGTGCACAAGAGTCCATGGTCATAGGAGAATAAGGTCTCGGAGCCTTGGGTGGTGTGGTCTGCGTATCTCTGTGCCCGATAGAATTAGAATTCCTAGTCAAAGATATAGCTCCGGTGCTGTCGTCCTTGATGGTTTGCACCTCTAACTCCAAGCCGTGATCGAGTAAGCCAATGGTGCTGAAATGCCGAAGTGAAACATCCTGCCCAGTGTCAAACCGTAGGTAGCTCATCGAGTCGGGCGAGTCTTCATCGCCGTCATGAAAGATAATGGGTATACTCCCGACTTGAGAGTGAGTGGCAAGGCTGGCGAGGCTGGACCACGAGGGAGGGGAGGAAAGTGTCTCGAGGGATCTAAGAACGGACCAGATGCTAGAGCGGCGAGGCAAGCGCGGTGGGGTGATAGACATGTTAAATATAGTGCTGTGCGATGATAGTCGTCTCAATGAAAATACAAGAATTGCCTGAACGGCGTCTGTCGGTTATGTAAACCGTGCACAACTGACGGCGAACTGACAAGGGTTTTATTGTATGGGTCCGTATCATCTCATTGCAAGTCAACACTCCTTTAACGCACCTCATGTCTCGCCTGGATACTATCTTAAACCCCAAAGATGACGACACACCGACGCTGAGGTCCGGCTATCTTCTACCTGACGATAATGATTTCGCTCACTCAATTTCTTGTGACACCCATTGTTTAATAGGGCTGAACCTGTGATTTCACCTCAATTAAGCCCGCCATCGCCTATATCCAGCGCTAGTGAAACCTCCAGGACATCTCGCCGTGCCCAAGGCTATCAGGAGACCCAAGGACACTGTGCCCATCCTACCTGCCCAGATACCCTCCGCTGCTTGCCCGACACAGATGAGCGTCCTCAACACACTCTGCCCGTCATTCTGAGGTGTGCGATATTAGGGAGCAAAATGAAGCGCCTCACCATTCGAGAGATATACGCCGCTATGGAAGAAAAGTACCCTTATTACCGAACGGCAGGCCCTACATGGAAGGTATCTTACCATCGTCTCACCGGTCGTGCACAAACATCTAATTATCTTCGTGGCTCAGCAATCCGTTAGACACCATCTATCATTGAACAGACTATTCGAACGACAGCCGCGGCCAGTGACCGACCCCGGTTTCGGGTCGTACTGGACTGTCAATCTAGAGGCGCCTCCTGGTACGAAACGGCCTCGCAAGCGAGGTCGTCCCAAACGGGACGCCAACGGCGATGCAGAACCGTACCTGCAAAAAGACGGGCCGTCCACGCAAGGTGCCAGAGACAGAAACGGTCCGCAAGCGGGCACTTCGCACATTACGACACTCGCCATTCCGAGTGGGGACCGTATGAGCACACAATTCAGCGTTTCCTCTACGCGAACCGGGGGCGGGCGCTCATATGAGCACGAGCACGACGATCGTGCGGCATCCTTTGAGCTCAGCGCCGCGTGGCGTGGGGAAGAGGAGCTTGAGAGTGAGGACAACGATCACCCCAACGCCCACCACACCCGCGTACGACAGGGCAGTTACGTCCGCCTCTCATCAAGCCCAGTCGAGGAACGCTCCGCCAACTACAAGATGACTCCATCCCTGATGTATTCCAGAAAACATTATGACCACCTTAAGGTTCAGATGGGGACGCTCCGACGGCAAGCATCAGAGGCTCGGTCGGAGGCCACTAGTATGGCTCAGCAACTTTGGAGTCTAAAGCGTACTGAAGGCTACGGAAGATAGGCTAGATGCTGAGGTTCTGAAGAGGAAAGAGGCAGAAAGACACGCCGAGGAGGAGGCGAGGATGAGAAGGGCTATCGAGGATGAACTTCGGGCCATGCAATCTCGAGGGTCTGCTACTCCGGTTGATTCGAGATGTAGGTGATTAATATGCAATACATTGTACGGAGGTGAATCCGTGTGAGTGCGATGACGGAGATGGATCCCGAAAAGGATAGAAAAGAAATTTAGAGCGAGCGAGGATAACTGGGAAGAAGCGGCAGGGGTAGCGACGAAGGCAACAGTGTTAGACGCAACGTCGACCAGAGAGCAGACAAACTGCGCTTGAGCGGCGCAAGGCGGAGGCTACGGCTAGAACGAAGGCGACGGTGACGACGACAGTAACGGAAGTGGCGACGGCAATGGCGATGGCACGGTGACGGCGAAGGCAAGGTAGATGGCGATGGCGATAGGCAAGCTTATGGGAGCGAAGATGTCGAGGCGAAGTGGCGAAGATTAGAGGTGTTTCGAATCAGACAGTTTAGAAGAGGAAAACAAGACGCAGTACATTCAATCGGAAGCGCGAGTTTATATACATTCGACCCGTATACGAAGGAGCTCCAGGGTAAGTCGTGAGTATAGTGAGGGAAACGAAGAGGGGGACAGAAGGAGTACGAAGAGGGAGCAATTGGGCGACGGACAACGAACACGTACCTAGGGTAAGAACAAAGGAAATGGGCGCGGGCACGAGTCGAACTAGGAAAATCTAAGTAAAAGGGCGGAGTGAAGAACATCGAGTCGAGTCGAAAACACGAACAATGGAAAACGAAAACCTATGACGCACAACAATACGAACTTCCTCCACGTTCTCCACGAGTCCTTCGATGGGCGCAGGATGGGCGCAGCGATCCGGGCTGAGAAGAGCGACAACCGGCAAGTGGCATAGGATCCAACTGGTGGGCTGGGTAGGACAAGGATGTGGCGAATGGGAATGATGGAGTGTTTGACAGGATGAAAGAAAGAAAATTGTTGGACCGCAGCCAGTGGGCGATGGGATGAAAGGCGAGCTTGAAAGTGGCCTTTAGAATGACAACGCTAGGGTCTAGGCATGGTCCGACAGCTGCAGAAAGGAGGGCCACAGGGGTGAAAACATCCAGAACAAAGAGCGGCGGCGTAGTGTAGATAAGATTATTGACGGTATTAGCGTATGATGAGGAGAAGAGTGTTGAGGCGTAAGCTGGAGGCGGAGAGTGGATTCGGCAAAGGCCGGTGGCTGAAGGACTAAGTAGCCGAGTAGCCGGAGTACGAACATATTGTCACGTGGTCAATTTTTCTGGATGTCGCCAATAAATATTAGAAATATCGGAAGCATGGACTTGAACTCGAGCAGTAAGACAGCGTAAGTCGCGATATCTATGTTCATGGTCTCTGATGAAATATCTTTCAGCTTTAAAAAGGCCCGTACTATCGCGCCGTTGTATACCGGTGGCCCTGTCGCCATTACTCAAGATGGCCTCTGGTTAGTGACTTGCGTAGGGGAGCAAGCCATCCTCACAAATCTAGAGAGTGGCGCAGAAATTTGCCGTTTCTCCGGGGTACCAATTTTTTCTTAGTCAACAGTCAACTTCAACCCACTGACTTTATTGCAGGACACTGAGTCGATTACTGCATTATGTACCTCGCCTTCAGGAAAACATCTCATGATTTTTACCGCCTCCATGGCTCTTCGTATATATGAACTACCGACGTCTGCTACGCCAATCACGAAGCCCGTGTCGCCCATTCGCGTGGTCTCACGCGCTCACGATGCGCCCGTTTATGTTTGCAAGACGGACCCAACTTCCACCTATTTGGCGTCTGGGGCTGCAGATGGGACGGTGAAGGTTTGGGATATTCTTCGCGGATTCCCAACTCACGTCCTCCGCGGTCATGGTGGTGTCGTCTCTGCGATAGCCTGGAGCTACCCTCGCGCGGCGGAGCTCGAAGTGCGCAAGATGCGGTTGTTCACCGCAAGCGTCGATACGCGCATCCGAGTGTGGGATCTCACTCAGGGCGCGGAACAGGCGCGCGTTGGGAAGCAGGTCAAACCAGAGGCCGTGTTGGAGGGACATGTCAGCGTGCCCAGGGGCCTTGATATCAGCGAGGATGGGCGGTGGCTCGTCAGCGGTGGCCGTGACCAGGTCGCGCTGGTCTGGGATATGACTGAGAAGCCGGTCAAGAAAAGCGGGAAAGGGAAGGCAAAAGAGTCTTGGCCCGTTTTGGCGAACACGATCACTGCGCTGGAGCGCGTCGAGGCAGTTGGCATCTTGGGCGACGAGGTGGACATCGGCGAGTCAAGTTCGCGCCTACAGCATCTTCGCTTTTTCACTGCGGGGGAGAAGGGCTTAGTGCGGATCTGGGACGCGAAAACAGGTCACGTAATCCGTACTTTCGGGGAAGAACAACATGTAAATCCCGGGGACCAAGAAGCCCAGGGGCAGATTCTGGATGCATTGTGCGTTGCTCTTAGGCATCTCATTGTATTCACATTGAGCTATGACGTTACAGCTTCGTCCCACCAACATTATCCATTGTGTCGGTCCACGCTGACCAGAATATTCTTTTTTACTCTCTTCCCGACGGATCAATACAACGTCAGTTGATTGGCTTCAATGACGAGATCACTGATGTCGCGTTGCTGGTTTCTGCACAACCCTCCGAACATGTCGCCCTCGCAACAAACTCTCCGCTCATACGTATCTATTCAACCGAATCTTTTGACGCGCGGCTACTCGCTGGGCATCGCGACATAGTTCTAAGCCTAGCCACGAGCTCATCTGGGCGAATTCTTGCGAGTGGTGCAAAAGATAATTCCGCTCGTCTCTGGGCTCAGCAAAATAACGAATCCGGTTGGGCTTGTGTTGGAATCTGCGAAGGACATGCAGAAAGCGTTGGCGCGGTTGTATTCGAGCGGGAAGACGCTCCTCGTTTCTTGTTCACAGGAAGCCAAGATCGTACAATCAAGGTCTGGGATCTTGGCAGAGTACCAGGGGAAGCGCACACGCCAACACCGGTGCGATGCAAGAGCGTCAGTACGACGCGTGCACATGAAAAGGACATCAACGCGTTGGACTCGTCGCCTGGTGGATCATTACTCGTGTCAGGTTCGCAGGACAAGACGGCGAAGATATGGACTGTCAGCCATCCTAGCGGCATGCTCAAGCTGCTTGGGACCTGTAAAGGACATAAACGCGGTGTGTGGAGCGTGCGGTTCGCGCGTGGTACACGAATACTAGCGACCGGCAGCGGTGATCGCACGGTTCGGCTGTGGGGACTAGACGATTTCTCGTGCCTTAAAGTTTTCGAGGGCCACGCAAATTCCGTGCTGAGGGTAGACTGGATTGGGAGCGAGCAGGCACACGGTCAAGTCGTCAGCGCATCTGCGGACGGTCTCGTCAAAGTATGGGACTCTCGGACAGAAGAGTGTGTTGCTACCCTCGATGGACACGAAGACAAGGTATGGGAATCACGACCCTCATTTTGCCGTTCACCCGCCCACCGCAACAGGTCTGGGCCTTGACAGTGAGTCGGGACAACAAAACGATCATCTCGGGAGCGGCGGATTCCGTAGTCACGTTCTGGGAGGACTGCACTGAAGAGCAGGACGCCGCAAGAGAGGCCGCACGCGCGGAGCTCGTTCTGAAGTGTGTGATACATGCTTCTGTGCTTCCTTCTTGCGTCTTTAACCCTTGTGACGCGTCCTAGGGAACAAGACTTCCTAAATTACGTCGCGTTGCGGGACTACAAGCGGGCAATCGAGGTGGCGTTATCCCTTGGACACCCGGGTCGTTGCTTCAACTCTTTAAAGAGCAGAACGGGGATTCTGGCGTAACAGGAAGCGCCGAGGTTGATAAAGTCCTGCGTACGCTGACATCTGTGGATCTTGTACGTTTGCTTCGCTACATCCGCGACTGGAATACGCGCGCTTCGAGCGCTGCCGTTGCGCAGCGCGTGTTGCATGCCATCATGAAGCTCCGCCAAGCAGAGGACATCGCTCGTGCGTTCGAGAATGCCGGCACAGCACAAGACCAGAACGATCTACGCGAGCTTGTAGAGGGGCTCATTCCGTACACGGAACGTCATCTTGCACGGATGGAGCGCCTGGTCCAAGAGAGTTACGTCGTAGATTATGTGCTTGAGAGATGGATGATGGGTTGGTCGATGATGAGATCATGGATGTCGATTTAGTGCAGCTTGACGTCGACGTGTGGGCGTAGATGTGCTCGCATATTCTGCCGAACGCGATATATTCGTATATTGTAACGAAGAATTACTTCACAAAGCGTACATGTCGACATACAAAGACCAGGCCGAAAATTAAACGAATAAGTACGGGGGATCAATAACATCTTAATGTACATACCACGGAATCGCAGCACAGGAGTTAGGCTCTGCGAATCCGAGCAACCGCTATTCGGCATCCTTCGACGGCATTGAATGTGAGGATGAGTTCGCCGTCCTTCAGATTGTTTTTGTGGAGTACGCCTCATTATCGGCCGTCACCAGGCCTTGTTCGAGAAGCCAGCGGCGGGTCACGCCGTGAAGACAGCCGGTAGAATCATGTGGGTGACCCAGCGACCATGACGAAAGAGCGCAAAGTTGCGTATTGAGGTCTCCATTAGCATGCCCTTCGTGTTCCATAGGAGAACATCCACGGAGGCTTCGACATCCGGAAGACCGAGGCGAGCACGTGCTTCTGCATAATGAGTACGATGGGTGGTCTTGGTAGAGGTGAACAAAGATGGTGGGGTAGGAGCCACATCGAGATACAGGTTGATTGGGTCTCCGAGGGAATTGGAGAGGCGATCAGTCGAAGGTGAGATATGAGCGGCGAGCATGGGGTCGGCATCAGGACATTGGTGGGCGCTGCGGTAATGGAAATAGCACCGGTCCGGTTAAGCACGAGTCGAAGCTAAAGACATGTATTTTGTCAAAGGGACGGAGAATATAGCAAAAGTGACGCTGACCTTCAACGGACCGCCCTTGTTCGGTCCATTGTAGGATTCGACGCACGTTGGCAAGCGTGCTGGAATGAAGTCCAAGATGGGGGCGTGAAAGCGTGCCGCCAGCCGTGGAGAGAGGCTGCTGCTATTAGACGGCCAAAGTGGTACGGAAGGAGTAGGAATGGGATGACTGGCCCTGATTAGCGGCGTTGTTCCAAGCACAATTGAGCAAGGAGGAGTCATAGCGGACTGCGGTTAAAAGGTCGAAGCTGTCCGAATCTGGCGATGCAGGCATTGTGATGGTGGTCGATGACTCGGATCGAAGCCTTTGTGACAGGCGTGACGCGTCTCTGCGCCGCAGTCCTTTCTCACGGTTCCATTTATTATATTCGACACCCTGTCATCGCCCCGACTTCTTCCCTCACCGCTATCATGTTCACGATTAAAGCTACTTATCGCTCAGAAACCCGCAAGTTCTCCTTTCCTGATTCTTCGTTTCCCACCTACATCAGATCCACGAACAGGTACTTCCCCCTTTCCTATGACGTACCCCGCTGACCCCTCTCCCAGCTTATCCGCGTCTTTCCTATTAGTTCCTCGTATTTCCTCACCCGTCTTCTCTTTACCCAGTCTCCAAGTGCTCCTTTTGCCCGCATTCTCATTGGTATGGAAGCTCACTCAGAAGAAGAGTATGAGCAGCACGTCCGTCCGTTCCGTGGCCGTGAATGGCCTGATGCCCTCCTCGTTTCTCCGTGAAAGATACGAGACTCCCCGTGATTCTCAGAGGAGTGATGAAGATGTTCTCATGGATGGTACACATGTCCTTGAAGGCCGTAGACGTTCGCGTAGGCATGAACATCATCACGGACGTCACCATGGACACCATCGCGGTCACCGCATGGTGATCGTCCGGAGTGGCCTCCGCACTCTCCTTTCGTAGCTCCTCCACCGCCCTGTTGCCACCACCACCGCCACCGCCGTTGCCGCCGCCACCACCACCACCACCACCCTCGTTCCCCCCCTTTTATGGTCCTCCTCCTCCCCCCCCCACATCATCATCATCACCATCATCACGGAAATCCTTTCGGCTTGCCAGCTCGGCCCCCCTTTCCCCATATGCTGCCCACACCTCCACTCCCTAATTTGCCCCCATCCAGCCATTTTCTCAACCCACACCTGCCACGGCTGATGCCGATGCTGCCGAAACACCCCTACAGAGAATATTCAGACGGCATCTCCGGTCCGTGTCCTCCGCCCCAGTGCTGGTCCCACCCTTCCTGTTCCTCCCCTACCCCCCGTCCTCGTCCAGTTTCCCAATTTGGAGAAGGACTGGCGCATGACGCACCTGCGATTCATCAAAACCTTTTGCAAAGCATTTGTTTCTGACGAGCTAGATGAAGCTCCTGAAGAAGAGGCACATTCGAGCCTAAAGCCATCAAGTGGCAAAGAGAAGCAGCGTGCCTGTTGCAATGTGGAACGCAGCAAACAGGAGTCCTGGACCTTATGCGAGTCTTCAAGGCTGATGTTGGCCGTGTCGTTTCCCAGTCGCTTGGTGTTGATCCTGCTGACGTTTGGGGCGCCACTCCTACCACAGAGGAGCCTTCTAAAGCCGTCGGGTCCTCTCCAATCGAACCAGAACCTGCGAAGGAAAATCAGGATCAGCCTATGGAGGCTGAGCATATTCCAGAGCATTCTCCCACACCGTCGCCAGTGATCCATTTAACATCATTTGTGACTTATGTGAAGAGATGATCATTGGAGTCAGGCACAAATGCCTCGATTGTGCAGGTTTGATTCTCATGTTACAACACGAAAATCGACGTTACTAATATCTTGTTTACAGATTTTGATCTTTGTTCTTCGTGTCTCTCTGCTCAGCCGCCTAGTATCGGTTTCCATTCAAGGACGCATGCATTCTTTGCTATTGAAGAGGCTGGAGGTTTATGGGCGCACGCGGTCTTCTCAAGCGAGGATACGCCGAGCGTCCCAATCAGCCTACCAATGAAGGCCCCACGGGGAGAGCACATCCTCTGGACCAGTCAGGAACAGAATGCCAGTGTTGACAATGTCGTAGTTCACAACGCCACTTGTGATCTTTGTACCTCTACGATCATAGGGGACCGTTTTGTGAGTGCCATACTTATTGTTCGCAATTAGGTTTCTTATAGAGCCTAGAAATGCCTTGACTGCCCAGATTTCGACGTCTGCTCTCCATGCTACGCGATCGTGCCCGTTCAACATCCTGGTCACGGCTTTGCCCGCCTACGCGATCCGACGGATCTGAAACTCTCTTCTGTCATCCCAACTTTGCATCGCGCTGGTTGCAATAGTTGTGGCAAAGTGATACAAGGCACTCGCTATAAGTGCATGCACCCGGATTGCAATGACTTCGATCTCTGCGCTGATTGCGAAGCGCTTCCAATTCCAGTCCATCCGATAACCCATGCAATGTTAAAGATTCGCCAACCTGGGATTTATATTCCTGTGGTAAAGCGTAATGGACTGGAGAGTGGCCCAATTCCCACGGTGCCTAGCTCTCGTGTATCTCAGGATGAAGATGTTCGGAATGGGGCAAGCGACCCTTTCGCTGATCTCGCCAGTTTCCAGGCCCAACCCACACCCACCGGCGCTAGTGCAGTGCTGACCCCGATTCCACCAACATTCCTCTTCCAGAGACGTCCCCTGTTCCTACGACGGTGCCCGTAGATGCCCCACATTCGGGATCTGGGCTAAATGCGCATGGGGAAACAGCCAAAGGGACTGTTACATTCTCATCTGGGCCTCCTTCAGTTATTCGCGATCAATCACCGTCAGAGCGTTACAGTCCTACTCCTGCCGTTCCGCTACTTCCTGCGCCTTCACCTCCCCCTGCTTTGGCCACTGAATTCATTCTTTCAGTTCCATTCATGTATCAGGACGGCCCATATACTCAGGAACGGGTCACGAGCTTGCCTTCGCCCGATGTTCGCCTTGAACCGTGGTGGGGGCAGAGTGTATGGTCTCCACCGACCCCTCCTGCGCCTCTTCCCGTCCCCTTCGTACTCCTTCTACCCCTCAACGTTCTCGCAGTCCTGATCCTTTAATTCGCTTCGATACTGCGACCTCAACCGCTACCTCCACTCTGGGTACTGCCCCGACTTTACGCCCCGAATCTGACAGCGGCAAATCGCACACTTCCCTGCCTCATGTTCCGCCGACAGACTTCAACGAACTGTTTGATCTTGCTTCTCAGTTCCGCCACTTGCTTGAACTCCCACCCGTGGTCACTCCACTCTCATTGCCCGTTCAGCCCAAAGAGACGCCTTCCGAGAGTGAACCTGAGCCTACCCTCACCGCTGTGCCCACGGAACTAGCGTCGACCCAGGGCGATGATGCTGAGACTCCACTTTCCCTTGTCGCGCTCCTGTCCAAGCCCGAGAAGGCACCTCGGCCTGGGTTGTTTGGCTCGATCACTCCTGAGCGTTTGTTGTCTCAGCTACTAGATAGCCCTTCTGTCACGTCGCTCTCTTCGCTCGCTGACAAGAAGACTGTCGAAGATGCGCCATTGCGCGCCTCATTCATTACGGACAACAATATCCCGGATGGCCAGATTTTCCCTCCTGGTGCTGAGTTCGTCAAGTCTTGGCGCATGCGCAATGACGGACCTGGCTCGTGGCCTGCCGAAACGGAGCTTGTCTTCGTAGCTGGTGACAAACTTGTGATCGACAAAACCGAGCGCTTCAAGGTTGGCAGTGTCTCTCCCGGTGAAGAAGTGGACGTGTGGACTGGCGAGATGAAGGCCCCAGACATTCCGGGAAAATATATTAGCTACTGGAGGCTCTGCGACAGCAAAGGAAGACGTTTCGGACACAGCATTTGGGTCGAGTAAGTCACCGTATTTGATTTTTCCGGAATATTTCTAACACCCGGCCTCTTAGCATCTGCGTTGCCGAGCAAAGCAAGGCCCCCACACCTGATGATGGCAACTCTTCTCTCTCAGCGTCATCTATCGTGATGCCCCACTCTGCACCATCGGCCCCGTCTGCGCGCATTCCGTCCCACGATGAATCGACTACGGCCCCACTATTGTCGGATACGTCATCGGTATCGT
Organism: Lactarius quietus; assembly: GCA_015025155.1. Classification (NCBI taxonomy): domain Eukaryota; kingdom Fungi; phylum Basidiomycota; class Agaricomycetes; order Russulales; family Russulaceae; genus Lactarius; species Lactarius quietus. Next base: position 23,794 of record WITN01000011.1, read on the forward strand.
TGATTGACGTGCCCTCGGATAACGAAGAAGAGGAGGACAACGAGGTCTACGAAGACAGCCGCTCGCACTTTGGATCCACGCCAGCCAATGGCCAACTTTTATCGCCTGACGCCGATTATGTTGTTCTCTCCGATGGGTCGGACGACCTATAAGTTTTTCTAGTTCGGTTGCTAGCACCGTGGATAATGTTTCTCCCCCTTGATAAGTTACCTTATGGTTACCGGTCGCTTTTGCTCTCCTTCAATCCATGATCGATCTTTCGTGTACAATATACTACTCTTCTCTCCGATGTCATACGCCATCCTTCATACCGAACTGCTTTCCGTTTCAATTGTATAAGAAGTATCCATTGATACAGAAGGATGTCATTGAACTAAAGCTACTAAGCTCAATAGAGATAGGTGTCACCTCAGGCTGGAGCTAGAAATAAGTAATAACCATAAACGATAGCGGGAAAAAAAAATACAACGGTAAATAGTAGGGAAAGGTGGAATCCTCTGACAATAAAAGTATGTTCATGCGTGATCGAAAGTGGGGGATCTCTTGCGGCTTTTTGACTTGCTCGACGAAGCCGCAAACGACGTGCCGCCGGGTTTGTACGTGAGAGTGATATTCGCCGGGCCCGTGCTTTCCCATTGTTCGCATAGCGACGAGATATCTGGGTGGCTCGAGCTCGATCGAATCGCTGGCGAAGGCACGGGCGACGCCGAGAGCGTGGACATGCGCAGATGACGGGAATTCAGCGTGCTAGCAAAGCTCCGTACAGACGGGGAACGCGGTGTCCTCACGCGCGAAGAAGGGACGCGTTGCACGTTCTCGAGCGCATGGTAGCTCGGCGTGTGTATTGACCTCAGATACGACGACGACGCGCGCGAGTCCGACAGACCCTCTCCGTCGTCATCGTCGTCCGAGTCGCAATCCGAGTCGCCAGGGGAACGCGGGTCCTGCAATGTGGAGCGCGAGCGGTCCATCTCGGCTTGTATCGAGAGCGAGTCATCCACGCTTACGAACGAGTCGTCCGACTCGGCTTCTGTCATGCCCCCCCGCTGTCGTCCTCATCGTCAGGCTACTGCTGTCCTGTTCCGAGTCGATCGGTGTCTCGACTTCCGAAGGCGCTTTGTCTTGCCCGTCGCCGCGCACCATGTGGGCCCGCTCGTTGTCGATCTCGCTGGCTAGACCTGCCTCGGTGTGATCGTCGAGTGGATGTGGATCTTGGGGCTGTGCCAAGGCGAATCCGTGTCTTACAAAGGCGCGGCATGAGGAGAACGCATGTTGTGATGCCTCGAGGAAAGGGAAAGCTTGAAACACATGATCTGCAAGTAAAACCGGACATGAATAACGCGAGGCGAGAAGTGCTACGTGCTTTAACACTCACCGCATCCTCGTACAACTCATGCATGACCTGCACTCCAGCAAGGGTTGCTTTGTGAGCCAAGAGTGTAATCTCGTCACGGAGCACTTCTGACTCGCCAGCCTGAATAAGCAAAGGCGGTAGACCCGTGAAATCCCCAAAGAGAGGGCTAGCGTAGGGGTGGGTGAGATAAAGTTCCATATTCGAGCCAAGATAGCAAGCGACAGGATCGAGGTGGTCTCCATTGGAGGGAATAGGGACTATGTCAAACGACGAGTTGCTATCCCAAGAATCACAACTTCGTGTCAAATCTAATCATCAGATCAGCGACAAAAAAGTTGAGAAAAAAGAAAAGGTTACCCACCGACCCAAGGAGACATTAGAATTGCGCCAGCTGGCAAAGGATAGTTATTATCACGTAGATACATTAGTAAAGCAAGGCAGAGCCTCCGCCAGCACTGTCGCCGGCGAAGAGAATATTGCTTGGAGGGATGTGAAGGTCCTCGAGCAGGCGGAAGTATGTGCTGACGGCGTCATGAAGGGGGCCTGGAAAGCGAGTCTCTGGGGCGAGGCGGTACGCGACCGCTATCGATAGTGGTCAAAAAAGGAGTAAGACAGACCAGAGCAATGGCATACCGAATATACGGGAATCAGTAAATTTCGATAGTGGAACAGTTATTGATCTATGTGTGGATGGGCTAAATAGATAATATGCTCCTGTGGCGAATCAGATGGGGCGCGGAATATGTCAGGAACGAGCGAACTAACCGCCATGGAGATATAGGATAATTCTTTCGTTATGGTGTTTACGATGCGGCGTAGATGCGTCTACAGTGGCGTGCTTCCATTCTGACTGGAGGCGCTGCCAGAGCCTCTTTGTGACAACCCATTCCCCAGAAAGTTCACGGGTGCCGTCTTCTAGCTCATCGAATTCTGCTAGAATTCCGCGAAGCCCGCGTTTACGAACGCGAAAGGTAACAGGCGTTACAAGAGCATCGGGTGGCAGGGGCACGAGGCCGCCGATTCTGAGAACATACGAATGGTAGCCTGTGACACAAGGTCGGGAGATTAAGAAAGCGGAGAAAGGAGGGAGAATTCTCACAATGTCTACCAACTTTGAGTGACGTCCAGCATCTCTCATGATGCCGGCGAGAATTGTCATGGGCAGACTCCAAGACTTCTTTCGAGGGCCCCATATTTGGTGGGAAACCACATCGCCGGCAACCTCGGTAGCTGGGTGAACAAGTCAGAGGTGAGCCCGGGCAGGAGGACAGAAGTGAGCCGGGCAGAAGTGAGCCGGAGGCAAAGAGAAGGCCGCGGCATAAGCGCCCACAAAGCATATGACCTATGTCGCGTGCCAAATGCACGAGTCGCAAGGACGACTCGTGGACACACAATTATGACATCGACAGGCAACAAAAAAATATGTTGTGAAGATCCGGACGTTGACTCACCCTTGAGGCAATGAGACCTCCCAAGCTAAGGAGGTCGCGTATTCCCATGACATGGCCACCTTTCTGCTGAAGGAGAGGGTCGACGCGTGAAGATGGAGGGGGAATACCAGGGGTCTCGTAGTAGCGTAAAAGGGACGCAATGGAGGAAGGTTTTGTGAGGGTGGTGGAGGGGTTGACCGTGGGATTGGCGGGTCTTGTGGGGGAAAAGCGAGAGAGGGGCCAGGGAAGGGAAATGAAGTTCATGAGTGGGACAAAGGAAGGCAGTGTCTGAGGAGAAGGAAGACTAGTTAAATAAGGGAGTTGTGGTATGTCAATTGACCTCATGGGCGTTGGTGTCGTGGTGCCAACAGCACGCTGGGTGCACCATCTTCATCTAATAATACTAATCTGAATATCTTCCGCCGTCCGCTCCTCTCTCTCCTCCCCGCGTTCATTCCCCCCTTTCGTTGCAACCGATTACGTGACCAATTTGCTAATTCATTAATCACATGCCAGTACTATCAGTAGTCATCACCGCGGCTCACAACCTCCTTAACTGTAGGGCGCAACAGTATCGTGTGTTCCTAAAACGTCTTCCCTCAGTCGACCAGCCAATCCCATCTCAATGCACACTCACAAATTGGGCCGTCATCGATCCCGCGGCATCGCACAGCGGCGGGTAAGCCTGAACTATCTCCTGAGTCACCAGGTGGTTTAGCTGTCATCAATTCGCCGTGAGAGTCGTCTTTCCTCAAATGGACATCCTTTTTTTCACTCACCGCGAACAGATGTGTGCTCTCCCCTACCCGATCTAGGTACCTGCGGCAGAATGGCAACGAACCGAAATTTTTCGTGATCGTTCTAAGTAACGATTTCGCCTTCTGGAGTCTGCTAGATCGTCAGAGCAAAGCGAAGTATGTAGCGCGTGAATATACCTCAGCAAGGGTGCCTGGGACGCATCGTATATCCTCGCATAATGTGATACTTCGCCCTGCCGTATTGGTTAGCAAACTGGCTTTAAAAATACACATAATTTCCTCACGTTCTCAACCACTCGCCCACGCCCCGTCGATCCAAACGTCTCGATGGCAAAGTACTCGCCTTCCTCCATTTTAGTCTGGTCGTCGTTTTTCACCAATAGCACCGACTTTGTGCCGTGGATTTTGTAAAGCTCGATCGAGTGTCCGCTCAGGTTCCCAATGGCCTTGACTAGCACAATATCAGCAAGCCTCGTCTGCAGCCCTGCTGAAATTATCACGGACCAGGGTGAACTTTCCCTCCGACCTCGACTTCATACGACTCCATGGTCTCTTGTATCGCTCCCGCAATCTCTCCCAGTCGCGCATCGATTCCGGCTTCCTATGGTAAATGCGTATAACCTTCAGAAAAGACCCAGACATGACCTGGAGTGAATACCTTGACGCCCGTGTTAGTCGCCGCCTTGACTGCCTCTACCAGCTGATCGTATGTCGGCTCAAAGGTGAGCGTAAATGCAGAATCGAGGATGCGTCCTCGAACGTGCACGCCAATGTCGACTTTCAGGACGTCTTCTTTCTTCAAAACTAGTAGCGGAGACCATCAACTTTCTATACTTCCTATTCCAGTCAAACCGACACACCTTTGGTATCGCCGGCATTCGGGGTGTAATGCGCGGCACACTCGTTCAAGCTGACACCAGTGGGAAAACCGATCCCTGCCTCCAAACCGTTTTCCTCGACCAGAGCACGCACAGTGTCTTCGATCTCATTCACGATATCGGTCATATTCATTCCGGGGCGAATAAACTTGCGTGCATGTTGTCGGACCAGACGATGCACTTCGGCACCACGTCGAATATTCTCATATGTAAGATCAGGGTCCTCCATGGCCAGTTTCTCAAGATAACGCTTCTCCTCGGATGTAGTACGCCATCCATTACTAGGGCAGACTAAGCTTCGCGCCACGTTGGACATTTCCAAATGCCACCTACTCGTTTTTGTACTCTTGGATTTCACCGACAGGATATTTGCCAGCAGTGTACACTTTCGAAAGGCCAGTCCGCGGTGGGTCGCCTTGTTCGACTTTCTTCTTCTTTTTGGGTTTCTTCTTTTTCTTCTTCTTCTTCGCCTCGCCTGGGTAAGGGTTATAGTATAACATTACCGATTTGATTTTCCACATGGCGGCGTCATTCGCAGTGCAACAACTGAGATAAGTGGAACTGACCATCAGTGGCGGCTATCTCCGGGACGCCGTCGTCGCTCTCCTCCGCTTCATTGTCGTCGTCTGTAGGCACAGTCTGAGGCTTTTTTTCTTCTGTGACAGTGGTGCTGCTCATCGTTGATGGACCGGAAGTGGACGAGATGGGGAGATTATCGTAGCAAGCTCACGTAACGTAAACTATCAAAGCGTGACGCAAAAGCTAGCATAAGCTAGCAATTCACCTAACCTTGTTTCTGTTTCCGCGGTCATGCGTCGCTCCCGTTCGCGCGATTCGCCACGACGTTCCGAATCGCCAAGCAGGAACCTCCCCGGGGGTGCTGAACCTATAACTGAAGTCGACTATTTTCGCAAAAGTTCCGAATTTCGTGTCTGGCTGAAAGACGAGAAGCGCAAGGTACCTGCCGAATTGTCCAATGGCAACCTATCCATTTCCTAAGCGTTACCTGCTAGTACTTTGACGAACTTTCAGGGGAGAAGGCACGAAAGTGAGTTCACACAACTACCGTCTTGTACATTTTCTCATGTCCGCCCCAGATACTTTCACAAGTTCGTCAAGGTAATATCACCATAGTCCTGGGGATCAGCGTGGCTTATTGTTGCTCTTACATAGGAGTGGAATCGTGGAAAGTTGGATAGTAAGCTTCACTAACTGGGTCATTTTGTTGGTTGGCAAACTCAGGCTCGGTATGTCTTCAGAATCTCTCTATGCCGGCATAGACCCGTCCAAGCAATCGGCAACGTCGCAAACGGCGTACAAGTGGTCTTTCGCTTCGAAACGCAGCAGGGCAGAGGACGAAGCGTTGCAAGCCGCGCGAGCAGAGGTCGGGGCGGCCACCTACCGCGCCGGTGGCGAATCATCATCGCGATCAGGCGACGGGGGCAACAAACGCGTGCAAGGACCAAGTTTACCTCCACAAGCCGACCGCGTTCTTGCACGTGAAGCAGCAGAGGAAAGCGCCGCGGCAGAGCGGGACTATCAGCGGAAACGCGATAGAGCAGAGGCTCGGGAGCGCGTCGAAGATATGGTCGGCCCGCGCGAAGTAGGACGCGAGCGTGTGCTAGAGAAGAAACGCGAACGGCGCGAAGGCGACCGCGCGTTCAGGGAAAGAGGGGACGAAGGGCTGGAAGTCGACGAAGGGACACTGTTGGGTGGGGGTAGCAGCTTCAAGGCCGAGTGGGTCTTCGCTTCCTCTTTATCATCTGTTTTGGCCTCTTACTGACAACACACACAATGTCCGTGTCATACTTTGATCACACAGAGTTGCTCGCAGAGATGCTGCGCGAGCGAGGTTCCAGCAGAAACGTGAGACCGCACGCGAAGAGAAAATATCGGCATCACGCGAACGTGTGTCTGCCATCCGTGAAAAGGACAAGGCAACTATGGACATGTTCGTGCAGATGGCTAAGGAGAGGTATGGGTGACTACCCAGTCCCTTGTATGTCGTGAAAGTACCTCAATACACGCACACTAATTGGTGGCCAATACGATTTAGTGCTTTGTCTGTTTGCACATTCCTTCTCCGAGCGTCCGGCCAACGGTGGTGCAACCCTGGTGAGGGCCACCCAGCGATCATTTAGTACGATCGGTGTCGTTTCGAGACGAGAGACCTTACAAGTCAATCTATCTTGTCCCTCGGTTGTCATGGTCCCGTCAAAAAATCTTTACATAGACTGTGTTCCCTTCGTATCGGGGGATGTACAAGTAATGAAACGGACCCCTTCACGTAACTCGCTTTGTTTCAGGCTGGAAAACGTCTAAAAGATTTATTCAATTAAAAAAACTTATTTAATGCATGTTGAGGGTTTCGTCTGATCTGAATACGGGATCAATTGCCTTGATTTGTTTTGGTCGCCGTGTATACAGTGTGGCACAGGCGACGTTCCTGCGACCACACAGATGAGCTCTCGGTGAGCGCTGTGAGCACCAACAAACACCCACGACGCAGAGGCCTTTGGAGTAAGATCTGGCGGATCCCCAGTTCCTGGTACCGCCCACGCTCCTACACCTACACCACACTCCGCAGCCGTAACCCAAAACTCCATATTACGCCCCTGGAGTCTGAGGTAGGCCGCAGAGATGCAAGCCCAAACTAGGACGCACAGACCCACACGCTATCGGAGAGGAGTAACACATGCTCGATGTGAGGCGCGAAGAGAAAGATGGCTCCCTGCTAACCATTGCGGACTGGACGCATCCAGTGTGATATACTCCACATATCCACCCAGGTCCACCCTGAGCGCTTTAGGGAGTTAGGTCAGAGGACTGTTACGATCTTCGTCTCGTTCACTTGAATGATTGGCCAGACGTGGCTCCTTGGGAGCTCTTCGAATGCCCTGCATTCACGAGACCAAAAATCCTCAAAAAAGACGATACTGGGAAGCCAGCACGGGAATCATGGGACCAGTGGCGCAAGTGGGCAATACAAGCACCAGGACAAGACGTGGGTGTTACCGCGCACGGAGTGCAATTGGCCCCAACTATAGATAAATGCGATCTCATGATTGCTGCAAGATCGCGTTGGGATTGCAGAGTTTATATTTCGAGCACGTGGTGATGCAGTGATGTGTGGCATAGCATCATGGCATCGAAGATAAGCAGTGTGGTCTCTTTTACGTGCTATCGATGGTGACGAAGGCTGCCAAATTTTTGAATTGAAGCCGCGAATTAAGGGGTCGAAGACATCGGGGTTATGAAAAGCACCGGCGTCAGGAAGGAGGTAAAGTCACACGCCGAACGGGCAACTCATTTCGTACACAGGGGTTCAATACGGTAGTGGACGAATGGCACATGGCGGTATATATGTGTGCGACTGGCCGCCGATAATCCTGTGGGCGGGATCAGATGGCAGATGAAGCGGCTTAAAGGGTCACTGTAGGGATGTGACTTACCAAGATCTTACTGTTCTTCACCGTCCTTATCGCTACCTTCGTCATCGTCCTCCTTTGTACTCACTTCTTTTCCGAGCTCTCTATTTCCGACGACATCCCTCCAGACCGTAAGCTCGTGACCAGTTGCTGTTTTGATTTCGTCAATTGCCGTCCGGAGGGAATCATAGTATTCCTTGTACCCGTTTACGCAAGGTGCAATTTGGCGGGTATGGGATACCGATGAAGACGACGACTCGGGGTTAGGACGTGGCGTTCCCTCTGGTAAGGCGAGATCGTAGGTCGCGATGACGATAGGAGCCATTCCTGAGTCGAGCCGTGGAAGTCGGGGTCAAGTTTGTCTCAGCCCGGATTTAGCGCTGTATTTCAATTTCTTTTCGAACTACCACCACCACCAACACGACAAAGATGCCTGCATTCCAGCAATAACGCTCTCAGAGCGATTCCCATTCTCATTAATAGAGCCTTTCAAACCCTAGAGTTTCGTCTCTTATTCTCGGTGTATACATTTTCGGTCCACCTTAGACATCAAGATACCCCATAGAAGCACCTAGACGCACTAGACGCAGAATAATTCATGCCGCAATTTTTAAAATCCGTTTCCCCCACAGCCAGTCTCCCACCTCTCAACCGGCTCTCTAGCTACTCTCCCACCGACATCACGAGTGCTCTGGCCAACCTCCGCGGTCTCCACTTCCCGTCGCAGCAACTTATAGAAAACCTACGATTCAGCAAGAATTCAAAGCCACATCTCGTTCACGATAATACTGTTACCGATTCGGGCTATGCTTCTGCCGAGGAGAATGATGATGATGATGGCGCTATCTCAGACGACGAAGATGACGTGTTGCGATCAGACGAATTCGAACGTGCCTTTGCCATCAAGTGGCTGATAGGCTTCACCGCACGGTCCGATTCGTGGCTTCCCATCATGCATGATTCGGAAGCAGTGGAATGCGCTCGTGTAATAGATGAGGCCGCCTCGCTTCTTGCTCTATTCACGGGCTTGGCACCCGAGCAAGAAATTACCCGCCGCTTTTCGTTTCAGGTGCAAGGTGGCGAGCACGTGCAAATCGAACTGAATGATGCCCCTCTTGTCGACGAAGATCATACCTCTGTGGGCTTACAGAGCTGGGCCAGCTCGATTCTTCTCGCGGAACGCATCTGTGCCAATCCAAGCAAGTTTGGTTTGGATGCTACTGGCGAAAGTCTGCGCGTGCTCGAACTCGGCGCCGGAACAGGTCTCCTCAGCATCACCGCGGCACAGATCCTAGCCCGTGCGCAAACTGGCACACCTCCGATTATCGTCGCGACCGACTTTCATCCGGACGTATTGGCAAACCTCCAACGCAACGTGGACACGAATGACGATGCGGGTGGCGTCCTCGTGCGAGAACTTGATTGGTCAAGACCAAACTTGGAAGACGCACCGCTTGACCAAGCGTTCGACGTCGTTCTTGCCGCCGATGTGGTTTACGAACCTTCCCATGCGTCCTGGATCGCGAACTGTGTGGCAGCGCTGCTTGCGCGTCCTGCGGGCGTCCTGTGGATGATCATAGCCCTCAGGACGGGTGGGAGGCACGAAGGGCTATCCTCCAAGGTCGTAGAAGCATTTTCGGGTGGGCAAAGCGGCGCAAAATTGGCAATACTGGAGGAGAAAACTTTGCGGAGAATTGACGGACACGGTCGTGGAGATGAGATGGGCTATACGCTTTTCAAGATTGGATGGGTTCAAACATAATCCATGTTCCTCGATATATTCAGATACAGTAAACACAGTTATAGACACACTGTTCGTGATACTTTACGTCCCAGACCGCACAGAAGCAGCGCTGCGCCCATAAGCTCTTCTTCTGGACCTGTCGGCGTTTCCTCGTCTGTCGGTTTTTTTGCGCCGATGCTTCTTCTATCCAAGAAAACATCGCCATTAACATCGCCCATCAGACTACCCATCGGAGTGATGGCCTCGTGAAATTCTTCCTCGTCCGTTTCTTCGTCACCGTCGTCCGCGTAACCATTACGTGCTGCCGAACGCTTTCCTTCCAGACGGGCAGCTGCACAGGCCCATTCAAGAGAACGTGCGTGCTTGCGTTTCTGCATCCCAAACTGCACGAACTCGGGCTCTGGAGGACTGAGGGGACGAGGGGGGACGAAGGCATATTATCCCATAGGGATTTGCTCGGGTCTGGACGTTTCGATGGTGTCCGCGGGACTGCGGTGCGGAGTTCAGAGCGTTGAGCCATAGCCTCGAGCGTTGGCCGCTTCTTGAGTGGTGTGAGAGGCGCATAAGGCGACGAGAACGAGTGGGGGATGGACGCGCGAGGCCGGCGCGGTGTCGGACGAGCCAAGGGAGACGAGTCTGCAACTAGGGAGGCTTTACGCTCGTTCTGGCGGCGGTTCTGGAACCATATCGTCACGGCTTTGGGCTCCCTGGTTGTTCCAGAGTTAGCCGGTGAGAGCGCGAGGGAGAGAGGAGGGAAGAGCGTTCGTACAAATCGAGTTCCTGAGCAAGTGATTCGCGTTGTTCGCGCGATGGGTGGGAAGCGCGGTGGAAGAGCTGCTCGAGCATGGCGAGCTGGGAGCCAGTGAAGCGCTTGCGGGTGCGCTTCGAGCTTGCGGTCGTATTTGAAATACTAAAAACATGCTCGTCGGACGAAGAGCCAAGACTTGATGAGGAGTCGGAGCGGAGAAGGTCGGCGCGGATTGAAGCCATAAATGAGGCCGGGTGGCGAGGAGCGTGAGGTCAGGGCGGTGGGATCGTTGAAGCTTTGTTTTATACAAGCGCGACGCGGCTCCCGCGGCACCACGACGCGCTTGTAAACGGAAATGGCGCGACGCGACGCGCACACCGACTGACACCCAGAGCACGTGATCATTACAGCCACTATGTCACAACAATGTCACACAATCTTGCATGGAACTTTGATAGAATTAGAGTAGTTGTTTGCCAACTGTATTGTAGAATCATGAATGTAGGAACCACCGGCCCTGCATCTCCACATGATTTAAGAGATGTAACGAGCACTAAGATGTCCCAACACTATCCGCCCTACTTTTGGCACAGACCAGTCTAGGGTCATGAGACGGGCCTGTAATTTGACTTGAGGTGCGTGGGGGAAAAAAGAGCGAGTGTGTTGCCTCTTATAAGGAATTGTATTGGCCACGTGAGCGAGATGAAATCTCCTCGGAGACAGAAGCCGGGGTAGTATAAGCCGACAAGTCTCGCACCTTTTACGGCAAAGATGGCTCTAAGTATAGACAAATGGAAAATGAAACCAATCCGACACCGACTCTGTAACTCTGGCATGCTGACACGCTGACACCCTCTTTGCTTTTTTTTCAGGCTTCTCTGCCCGGGCTGGAGTCCCTTCCTTCTTTTTTATATTATCCTGGCTTTCGTGTATTGTGATCTCGCCTCTCTCTGCCATGCTGCCAATTCTCGTACTCGCAGTCCTCTTCCCCGCTCTCTCCCTCGCTCAGGACGGTAGCCTCACTGGCCCCACCTCTAGTGCCGAGGCTGCTGGTTATTCTTGTGACGCTTCACAGTGCAACTCCCAAATTGCAACTGCGCCAGCACAAGCCCTCCTGGCGGGCTCAGTCCTGTATGTACTTCGTTCCAGCCCTCCCACGTCTCGTCCTCGTCCCCCTGGGTGGAAACAACAACTCGCATCATGAATACCACTGCTCAGCTAAGTTCTGACTTTTTTTCCGTGGTAGTCTGAGGTCCCCCAATTTATTGTCTACACTGCCGACGATGCTGTCCAATCCTACACCCTCGCTTCCGTCAACCAGTTCCTTGCTCAACGTAAAAATCCGAATGGCTGTCAGCCCAAAATCACTTATTATACCTCGTTAAACTACACCAACTACACCCTCGTCACCGACTGGTTCGTCGCCGGTAACGAGATCGCCGACCATACGTTAGTGGCCCCGCTCCTCCTTCGAGCTCAATCGCTTGACCCATTTTATAGCATGACACACATTGGTACACCACCGGACGACGAAGTAGATGGCAACCTCATCGCTCTTAACGCTCTAGCTGGGATACCTCTTTCTGCAATTATTGGCTTTCGTGCACCGTATCTGAACTATACCGCCGACACCCTTAAGCACTCGCTGCCGTCGATTTCACATATGACTCGAGTTCCAGTGCTTCGATACCCGTCACCAACACAGGTACCGATGCTTATTGGCCGTACACCCTCGACTATGGCATGGCAAATGATTGTCTCAGCGTTTCTGACATCTGCCAGGGAGAGCCGAAACTACCCGGTTTTTGGGAAGTCCCTATGTATGCCTTCTTTGACGAGCGTGGCATCGCTGGGCCCCACCTCATGGACCCCTGGCTGTGAGTGCTGTGTATTTACCGACCGACATTTACTGACATTTTCCGCAAGTGATCCTGCCAATGGGGCAAGCGTGGTCAACGACACGGCAACTTTACAGTACATGCAGAATACCTTCACTGCCCACTATACTGGGAATCGGCAGCCCATAGGACTTTACACTCACCCTATTCACACAGCGGTACGGAGCTTCGGTGGCTCTTGACTGGTATTACCTCATTTTTCTTCTAAGTCCACGTACCCTGGTGTCGTCGTATCGAATTCGACCATCGACATGATAAACACTTTCCTTGATTGGGCGCAAGAGCAACAAGATGGTGACTCGTTATCCATTCTGTCATATCCGCCGTCTAATCAGCATGCAGTATGGATTGTCTCGACGGAGCAATTGCTGGCTTGGGTTCAGAATCCAGTTCCGTCTCCCAGTTGAATTCGGTCGCTGCCCTCAAATGTTCGACACCAGTGGTCAATGAAGCGATCTGCGATGGTATCCCCGACAATGAGCAGGGTCTTCTCGACCTCTGTGACTTTTCTGACTTCCCTTTCTACACTTGTGTATGTACCGAGGTCTTAGTCCGGATTGCTCACTTTCTGATGAGATCATAGTATGGCTGTCCAGTCGTTGAACCCACTCCAGACAATCCTAACCCTGCGCAGGACACATCCGAGGGCCAGCAGCTGCGCTACCGTTGTATGTTGCGCCCACCAGCCCCGTATCATCTCCGGATCTAATCTTGCTTCTTGCCTCAGTGCCTGCGAATTGTTCGACCGCATTCTGGGACCCTATCGAGGGCCAGTGCATCTGTGAGTCAAGCACCTGCCAATTCCAAGATAATTCACGACCCATCGGAGTAAGTCACCTGCTTGCGTCGTTACGCTGTCATTATCTATTTTTCTTTTCTTTGTAGCCTAACGGTGCGAATCTCACTGGCGGCGGGACTGGGGGTTTGGCTTCCGCCGCGGTGGCCCCATCGAGCACATATGTACCGTTTAATGGAAATGGCGCGGCTTCACTCCTACCTGCTGGTATCTGGATGGCAAGCATGCTTGGGTTCATTGGTGTTACGTTGGGGTGGTTGACAGTTTAAATTTTTATCATTGGGCATTCAAGTTGTAGATCACTTCAGGCAACGGAGCCGTAGTGTGCCGGACATTGGGACTCTGCTGACATTGCATGGACTAGCATTCATCTTTGCATAACGCTCATTAGTATCAATGAACTACTTCACGACTTGTATAAACATAGCTCGGTTGTGATTTCCCGTTCTGGGGAGGGGTCGTTCCGGCTGGCCATTCACGCTGTGAATGATACGGGACAAAATGCAAGTAAAATATGAAGAACGGTGCACAGTGGGTGGGTACTGGTGTCGTTGCTTCAAATGGTAGTCTCATAAGGTACAGGTACAATGGTTTGCGGCACATTTCCTGAAACAGAGACCGTGTGGGCACCTCGAGGGAGGACGGGAACTCGTTTCAAATTAACGCGCTCTACAGGACGCATGGATGAGTCAATGGGAAGCGCAAGTTTTCACTACGAACACGTACCGCCTTTTGCCTTGGCCTCCACATGAGCATCGTGGTTGCGGCTCACCCGGTCTAAGAATTCTTGCCGACATTTGAGTGTCGAATATGCTCCACGCGAATGTTCACGCGTTTTTCAATGTAACGATTTCCAACGACCTTGTTTACAATGACACCCACAGCGTGTTGGGTAACATTGTAAACAATTCCCGTCCGTCTGGCGAATGCATTAAAAAAGTAAGTTGTCTAAGATGATAACAAATGCATACCCGTGGTAGAACTTGTGCGGCATCCCCTTTTGCTGTGCTGCATTGGCCTTGATGTCAACGATATCCCCGATACGGTAAGGAATCAAGAATGTAGAGAGTTTGATTGGGCCATGCTCTGTCACAAGGTGTCATTTCCTAGTCGTACCAGAAGGTCCAAAGAGAATGATTAAGCACCTTTGAAGTTCCTCTTGAACATATGGCGCGTACGCGCCCTATAACCGTATGAGTGCGGCATTTCGAATACTATTCCCCTTAAGTATAATAAGCAGACAGGGCGATAAAGATACGTACGATCGTTGACGAAGAGGTGGGGGTGTGTTAGAGCGAGGAGTTGATTGGGTGTTCGGGAAAAGCCGAGTGGCTGCCTACCCAGCTATACAGTAGTGGCGCAACTCTCAACGCATTACTTGGCCGTTCCTTTATCTGTGCTCAAGCTCCTGCCCATCCTCAACAAGAATGCCTAGGTATTGTGACACTTGATCCGAGAAATATTGTCTGACACATATATTTAGGGCCCCAAGGAACCATTCCAAGACGTGAGTTCAAGATCCACTTCGGTGGAGGGATACACGACGCTGATTCAGCCGTGCCCCATGCATTCGCATACAGTTACAAGGTCCCTCATCGACCTTTCGGATCCGCACGTCTCGACTCTGAGCTGAAGGTTCGCTTCGCGTGCCTTCTCTACTGATTCGATTATCGCTCATGGGGTGCAAAACAGCTCGCAGGCGAGTACGGTCTCCGCAACAAGCGAGAGATCTGGCGTATCGCACTCATTTTATCAAAAATCCGTCGTGCTGCTCGTGAGCTTCTCAAGCTCGACGATAAAGACCCAAAGCGTCTTTTCGAGGGAAATGCACTTATCCGTCGTCTCGTGCGGATCGGCGTACTCGACGAGACTCGCATGCGTCTCGATTACGTGCTCGCTCTTAAAATCGAGGACTTCTTAGAGCGTCGCTTGCAAACACAAGTATTCAAGCTTGGTCTTGCGAAGAGCATCCATCACGCCCGAGTTTTGATCAGGCAACGCCACATCCGGTGCGTCTCACGCTCAGATATTGATCATCTATTCAACCGGCAACAGGGTAGGGAAGCAAATAGTCAATGTGCCCTCGTTTGTCGTCCGCCTTGATTCCCAAAAGCACATTGACTTCGCCCTTACGTCGCCCTACGGAGGAGGTCGCCCTGGGCGTGTCAAGCGCAAGCGTGCGGCGGCGGCTGCGAAGAAGGAGGAAGGCGGTGAGGAGGAGGACGAGGAGTGATGGATCGTTTGAATCGTATTGCCGAGCGTGTGAAGTAGCTACCATAAATGGGATCTGGGTCAGCCTCTTTGCTCAACCGCGCACGCAGCTCGTCGTCGGGTGTATCTGTCTTGTCTTCGTCTTCTTGTATGTCCCAGCAGCCAGTCCTTTTAACCTCTTCAATACCCTTAGTAGAAGAAGGGCTGGCCCACTGTAATGAAGCTTCCGATCGTTTTGACGGTTCGCTGACCAATTTAACCTCAAGGCGGACAATTTGCAACAAGTCGACAAGACGATGGCGACCGCCAACCTGCCCATCCTAGACTCGAACCCTGCCGCCCCATCTCCCATGTCCGGAAGCCCCGTCCCCAGTGTACACGATTCAGCCAGCTTCCATAGTCTCCCCACCGTTCAAGTCACAGAGCCACAGGAGTCTCCCCCGGTCTCCCGGTCTCCTCATGTGCCTTCTTTCAGCGATGAGGGCAGTGTGCCACCGGCCCATAGAAGTATTAGGTCAACTCCAACCACACCCCTTCCTTCTCCCCGTAGAACCCCTATATCTCGCACTCCGGTCGAGGTGAGTGATTTTTGTATCGTGCCCAATGTTCATGAGCTCACTCTCGTTCTACACAGGGACGATCTCCTAACCGGATTTCGGGTTTCTTCTCGCACTTGATACACAGACGTGATCATTTACCATCATCACCGAGTACCTCAGCTCATCATGAGCGAACATCGGATACTCCAGAAGGGTCTGTTCTCCCATCACGAGCCTCTTCACTTGTTCCGGCACCCCGTCCTTCCACTCCACCTCCACCTTTACCGTCACCATCACTGTCCGAATTAGGACTCTCCTTGGCCGCTCTAACAGATCACCTGTCACCTTCTCACTTCAACTCTCCGCCGACTAGCGGTACCTTCCTGGCTCCCCACTACCTTCTCCTTTGCCATGCCAAGGTCTGGACGTATTGCCGCTAGTCTCTCCTCCTGCACCGGCATCATACGCCTTGATTCGTCGCGTCAGTTTCAAAAGCGTCGTGGTCATGGAGCATCGAGGTGTTCTAGTAGCTATCTCTGGTCGCCGGGATGGTGTGCGAGTCTACGCTCTCGACGAGATCAAAAAGGCGGTTGAATGGCGTCTAGACGTCGAAATTCGCCGCGAAAGAGAGAAGCAGCGCAGAGCTGCACCAGTTGACATATTTTCCCTTGAGAAATTGGCCGTACGCCCACACATGGACAGAAATAGGTCCGTCCGACGTTCACCGTCAGCAAGTGCCGCATTCTTCTCGAAAGGGTCACAACCTAAGAAAGTTGCAAAGACTGAGCCCCAACCACCACCTCCGCCGCCAATATGCCCTCCACCTGCCATTAATTATACTCCTTCGGGCCCTCCCCCTTCTTATAGAAGTCCTTCCCCTCGTCCCCAGCCAGCGAGACAACCTTCTGCTACATCTCTTCGTGAGACTGGAGGTCGGAGTACATCGGTCAACGATGTCTTGAGAGGCGCGATCTCACGACGACCGACTGAAATTATCGAGTTGGATAGCAACCACAGTGCAGACATGAAAATAGATTGGATGGACGATTCCCACAGCGACGACGAGGCAATCAATGTCGTCGCAGCAGGCGCAAGTGGTAGCCAAGCTCTCGACGAGCGGACAAGCTCGATGATGGCACCGGAACCATCTGCTAGCAACACATCGGGGCTCGGTGCAGCACCATCACATATGAGCCGACCACTTTCAACGGCACGCTCACCCCCACTGGTTTTCGTCGAGCAACACGTCCCGCTGACCTCGATCTCTCTGGAATCCATGCAGACCCCCATCCAAGCATGCCTCCGTCTCCTGCTCCTACCCTTCTTACGCTCCGACAAGCACTTGCAGCATTCCCGGCGTCTGGCCCTGCCCCTGCGACAGGTTCAATGAGCCCACGGCTTGCAAATCCCCCGATCGTTGACCCAGATCCTGATGATGACGAGGAAAACGAGAATGATGGTGGCAGATCCACCAACGAGCCTATATCATTCGCTGAATTACTCCGCGAAAGTCGCCTCCCAGACCTACCGCCGCCTGGCTCGCGCCTTCCTCAACAAGCGATCCTCATTTCTCAATCCCACCCTGTTGCTACTGGCGATGAAGATCCCCCTCATAGCCCAGCCTCATCTGGTACACAGAGTAACCGTGCCAGGCAGAGCAGCGATACTCTTGGTAGCAGACGTCCTCGAAGGAGATGGTCGGTGCTAGACGGTATTTTTTCACCGCCTGGTGGGCAGTCCGAACCTTCGCTCCCGACCGCTCAGCCCCGGGATTTGCAAGAAGCTCTTGCACGTGGAAGATGTCCTACACTGCGATCAAATTCTCCGTTTGGATCCCCACCCACAACCCCCGCCCCTCCTCAAAGCTCTGAGAGTACGGTGAACCCCCCAGCGCCCCCTGTGGTTCCTCAGTCTCGTTTCTTTTCGCGCATTATTAATCATGCGTTTTCCCACCGCCGTTCCGAAGACAGCGTAGATTCACTACAACCTCGTGTGGATAACACTGACGGCAACGCACGCAAACACCAAGGGTTGACTCCCCCGCATGCCCCGCCGCCGAAGCTTGAGTACGTCAATTACCCGGAACAAAAGGTTCTCTGATGATCAAGGCAGTGGAGACTAACAAAAAGAGGCGAGTTTGTCCTCCATGACTGAAAAGTTGTCTTGACGCTTCACAATAGCTTTCTTGCTATCTTATGTGGGGAAAATGGAGAGAAAGTTGAATTGTTCGCTGGCACTTATCGGACGGCCCTTGGACTGTCACGTACTTTCATTCTACCAGATTCCCCACGCTCCCTGGAACTGCAGTTACAAGGCGATGACCTTGTCGAAGTTTTCCTCGTCTTCTCTCAGAACGTGTTTGGTCTCGAGCCTGCTACGGTCCGGGTGCGTGAAGTCCGGCTTGGACGAGCCGAACGGAGAGCAGCACGCAGGCGTGCACGTGAACTCCAGGTAGACGACACTCTTGGTCCTGAAGCAGAAGTCCCACCTGCAGTAGAAGATACGACTAGTGTCAACGTCAGCGTTGGATTCTCGATCGCATCGTCGGTTTCTGTCACCACTGAGGTGTCAACTGGAGCCACAGTTACTAGTGGTGCTTCACCGTCCACCTCTCAATCCAATATGACCCATCGCAGTGCTAGCGTGGCCGCACCCAAGGTCGAGGATATTCCGCCGATACCGTCTGGTCCCTATACAACCTTCCAACAACTATCTTTTTCGCCAAACTTCCCGCTTGCCTCGATCGTGGATGAATACGTCATCCCCCCGACATATCCGGACTTTTTGCAATACCGCAGTGTCTACGAGCCGGAAGTTAATGGAAACGCAGATGTGGATCTGTCACAAGTGCAGTTCACTCCGCCGGGCCTTCCTGTTCTTCCTGCGACGCCACCATCACGATGGTATTATCGTGACCCCAAGGCGTTGTCCACGGTCTGTTAATTTTTAAAATTCGAGCTTGAATGTGTGACTCAGAAATTTGCAGGACCTTGGACTTTATCTCGAATGCATGCCTGGTACCGAGAAGCTTACTGCCTCCTGACCTCCCTGTACGACGAGAGGAGGAAACGGAGTTTGTTCTACTGAAAGATCTACGGCAGCACTGTGTGGATCCTTCACAACCGTTTGGACCCACACCGTGTCGAGCGACCGCAGGAGAGTCGCCAACGACAGCAGTACGTGCGTTGGGAAACCTCTCCTACACCCTATCTCTTTGCTATCACAAGCGCGGCTCTTTGGTCCTCCAGCTTTGTTCTTTTCCTCCAGGGGTGGTCACAGCACGGCCATAGTTGATGGCCGAGGGAGGTCTGTTTTGAAGGATCGCTTTTTTTGGACCACGGATGATGACGTCGACGGGCAACTCCTCCATTCTGGGCGACTCGGTGATATTAAGCGCCTCGAAGCGTTTGACTTGCAGGACCGTTCAGTTCTGGTTGCCATGCGCCAAGGAGGATTCGAAGCGGTAGATCTGACCGATGCTCTGTTACGGCCGGCAGATGCCTCTCGTGACGTGCTCCCTCATTTCACAGCACCGCCCTTCCAGATGAACCGCCGCAAAATTTTCACCTGGAGAATCGGCTCGCCTCCTTCGTCTTCGTCCTCCACGTCTGTGACCGTGACTACTCTTCCCCGAAACTCTTCCCGCCACAACGTCGCTGCAAGGAAACCCGGCACAGGAAAGGGTTCCGCGCGCCAAGACTTTGGCAGCGTGGACTTCGAAGGCGAGAACCCGCGCAGCGAAATTTTATTTCTCGGACGACAAGAAGATAATGTATATCTCTGCGAAAGGGACGGTGAGACCTTCCGCGTGTTACAGCTATCCCCACATGACACCAGTTAATTATGGGTGACCACTTGACGAGACAAATGGACTCGTATGACCTACTATATAATCATCATGCATTAGTCGTCGTTGCTGTATATCACTACATCTGTGGTCCCCTCGATTCTGTGTTTCAGCTCATACACGCACCATTCATGACACCACCATTACTGTCCACGTCATACATAATCTTGCAGAACATTTTGATTGATGTGTATTGAAACATTAGCGAGAGCAACCAATGGTATTACGACGTCCTTACTTCACGATATTGATAGTAACTATGAATACAATTTATTATAGACCGAACGTAGCAACATCACAGCTTTGCGGAAGCTCGTTGTCGCAAAACCGTCTTCCGGATCTTCCCAGTGGAAGTTTTCTAGGTGTGCGATATCGTTTGTAAGAATAAAAAAACACGCGAACTGATGGATATGACGCACTGGCAACTCCTCGACAACGGCGACCCATTCGGGTACGGCAAAGCCAGGCAGCCGCTCGCGTGCGAGGGCTTTGAGTTCCAATGAGAACTCGTCGTGTTTACCGGCCCAGCGCTTCGCTGACTCAACGTGCAGAATGACGAAGGCCATTGGGCGCTCGCCCCACTTTGGGTCCTCACGCGCCACGACGGACACCTCGAGGACGTCGGGGTGGCTAGCCAATTCTGCAATCAAAGCATGAATTATGAACGTTCCCCAGGGGAAAAAAAAATACCTTGTTCTATCGCAATCGACGACGCGTTCTGACCCGTTCGCGGATCAGCTGCTGCGGAGAGTCTGGGCTCAAGTGAGATAATGCACACACCTCGCCTCCTGAAATGATGATATCTTTACACCTATCTTGAATTTGCACCGATCCGTCTGCGTGCCACACGGCCAGATCACCAGTGTGGAGGAACCCGCCGTCGAATGCGCGAGCTGTGGCCTCAGGGTCCTGGAAGTACCCCTGCATGACGATGTTCCCGCGCGTCACAATCTCGCCGACGGTCTTGCCGTCTTTAGGGACATCTACGAGCTCACCACTAGGGGACTTTGTGGGATAAACTACACGGGCCGGAGCAGAAGTGGCAATAGCATGTCCCTGTCGAGCGCAAAGCCTCGCCCTTTCGGAAAGAGGGAGCGCATACCAAGAGGGTCGGGAGTAATTGCGAGTAACAGGCCCATGTGTCTCGCTGTGCATTTAGGATTGCGTTTAAAATGACGGGCCAAGGAGGGCAAAAGGCAAGTATTGACACGTCAAGCCATAAACGTGGATAGGCTGGAAACCTTTGGATTCAAGCTGAACGAGCAGGCTAGCGGTGGGTGCAGCGCCTGCGATAATCGCCTTGATCGAGTGCGGAAGCTGCCTTGCGTCCGGATGGTTCGCAATCCCGATTTTATCGCTATTTAGTCAGATGACACCTTAAGCAGACCTCTCAGAAAGCAAAGTACCTGCACCGTGGGTGCACCGCAGTAGTGCGTGACATGAGAACCCAAGAAATGCTTCCAGATTAGACGGTAGTCAACTGTCCGTATGGTGATCTTATCCAGCTGAGGGAATAGGGTTGCTAATCAGAGAATAATATAATCACCTGTTTGGCAAATGTGAGGACGAGCGACCAGGGGAACGTCCAGCCTGCAGCATGGAACATAGGAAGAGTCCTGTAAGGGCAGACTCCACCTGAGCGGTGATGTCTTCCAGAGTGGTGATAGCTTACCACAAGTATGTGGATTCCTTATTCATTCTAGTACGGTAGTAGGATAAACGACGTTGTCCAGAAGTAGCGAGAATATTTACTGTGTTTCAAGGGCATGGGCGACCGCGGCTAAATAAGCACCTGGAGAGACAAGCTAAGTTGCTTTATTTCGAATAATTTTTTTTTACCTCTCAGTGTCGTCACGACTCCCTTTGGCTGATAGCGGTAAGGGTTACTACTGGTGGAACACTGCAGGAAACGTACGCGTCCAGTGGTGCCCGATCTTGGAGAATGGTCAGCCAAAAAAGTGACAAGCGTAATGGTTTTTTCCTAGGGCTTACGTGTAATTCAAACAGAACGGCGTATTCTCGTCAGAATCCATCTCAAGCCCGGCCAGCCTTTCTCCTGCTGTATGCTCTTCCAGCGGTTAAGAAGTCTTCGTAAGGGTCACCAGCGCGGCCGGTGTCGTTGCACACCACGACGCGGGCCTTTGCATCACTGACGAGATAGCTGTATTCGTGATCTACAAATATGAGTTTTGCACCGGAATGAGTGAGGATGTAGTCCACTTCGTGCTTCTTCAGTCGGGTGTTGATTGTCGTTATCACGGCGCGCGCTCCAATGACACCTTGCAGTGCGTCTATAAGATCGATAAGCTTTGCCGTTTCCCATACGCGGACTCCGAGTCGGTAAAATGTCACCTGAATCATGGGACTTTTACGCAATGGGGGCCATGGGGATACTAATTCTCAGGGAGGGACGCACCAGTTGGGCGCGAGGACAGCGATTCTGTCGCCAAGCTGGGTGCCAGCTTGGAGGAGACCATATGCAAAGTTCTGCACACGCTGGGCCCTTTATGCCATGCATTAAATCGCGTCATGAGTATGTGTGAGCATACCAAGTGGAATGTGTGTAGCAGGCGGGAAACTGCACGTCGGGATGAACGAGGGCGAGTTTCTCAGGGTAAATCTGTGCTGCGCGCAAGAGAAACTCGAGCGGGTTCTTAACAGAGAAGACACGGAGTTTGCACTTTGTCGTGTTGAGGTAAAGGGGATACACACAAGGGGATGGAAATTGACGGAAGATTGGGTGGGGTGCTCAGAGTCAGATTGTGATCCAAGGCAGGAATGCTGGCAGGTGTCGGAGTGAATGTAGTGCCTTCATAGTACGGAATAGTTGGAGTAATATACAAGGAGAGGAGAGAAATAATTACTTGACTCGTGCATCGTAGCAGAAAGACGGAAGAGGTGGTGGAGAGCGGCGCGTGTAAGATCCTCCATCTCTTCATCTTCATACCACTGGCAATGTTTTGCAAGCATGCATCGAGAAGAGACTAGAAGGTCGGCGCTGAGGTCCCGTTCTTAGCGGCGAGGTGAGACCAATCCTGCACTCTGGCTGACCCTGATAAGCAGCGTCAGGACTGCTGGCGGGCAGGATGCATATAAACATACCTTCTCGTGAACAGGTGATCGAGACGTGGAGTCAAGCAGTTGGGTCCATCCGCCGTGGATGCCAGTACAGCATGCGTCTGAGATGTCTGTGCCGTGCGGTAAAAACCAGGCAGGGTCAACCCGTTAGACCACGACGGTATCAAGGTCAGACCACACATGTACAGGACAGGCACGACTACACAATGTGGTAACTTGAAAATCAAATTGATGGTCACGAGTCGTAAAAGTCAGTAAAACTAGATACTACTTGGTTGCCCTATCTGGTAGGGTGCGCATAAATGGGGAGAGTGCGGGTGGCAGCCCGAGCCTGAACGAGAGGGGTACACCGTTGCGAACCTTTTTACGCAGAAGCTAGATGGCGGCGAGCGCAACGAAGGCACAACGGTACCGCGAAATGGCCGGGGTGCGCCTCCCCGGGAGGTGCTCAGCGCATGACGGGGGCAGGTTCATCCTTTTTGGTGCCGCAGGATGTGCGCAACAGCGGCGGTAGATGATGGGGGCGTGGGGTTAATCTTAAGGAGAGCAATCAAGAGATTTGCTGATATGTTTCGCGTAAAGGGCCAAAATGGGCGTCGTGCGCCACTCGTGTCTGCGCCCACCATATCCATCTGTCACAAGCTTCAGTCCGTGCATATGGCTCACTAGGTTTCGACCGAAACCTTGCTTGGGCTGCTTGGTAACTGGGTTGTGAAATATTGAGGGAGCTCAGTTCACACGTGCATACTCATATGTTACGGTCTGGGCCAGTGACACTCGGATTATTCATCAATATCTTCGTAGTCGTGGTGGTGAGGGATGTGAACGTGTCAGAGAATGTGGTTGCGATTAGAACAGCAGTGCGAACAGCTGCAGAAGAAGGACCGAGGAGCTTCTGCTTGTTTCGGGACTATCATCACGATGTGCAGAACGTTTGGATTGATATACAATGAAGCATTGGCGAGATGGCGTCACAAAGTCTAATATTGAAAGTATGAATATAAAAATTAGATTAGATCGATCTCAGCAATTACAGCTTCGCGGAAGCAACTCGTTTTCGCAAGACCGTCTTTTGGATCTTCCCGGTGGACGTTTTCTGGCGTGTGATCTCGCGTTTAAGCAAAAAAAAAAACACTGGACAAGCGTCATATGACGAGACGCACCGGCAGATCCTCAACAACGGCGACCCACTCGGGTACCGCAAAGCCAGGCAGACGCTCGCGCGCGTGGGCCTTGAGCTCCAAGGAGAACTCGTCGTGCTTACTGGCCCAACACTTCGCTGACTCCACGTGCAGAATCACAAAGGCCATTGGGCGCTCGCCCCACTTTGGGTGTTCACGCGCCACAACAGACACCTCGAGCACGTCAGGGTGACTAGCCAACTCTGCGATCAAAGTATGAATTACAACTGTATTCTTTCTCTGGGAAGGAACATTATCACCTTGTTCTATCGCAAGCGACGATGCGTTCTAACCGCTTGTCGATTAGCTGGAGAGTCAGAACTCAAGTGAGGTAAAGGACATACCTCTCCTCCTGAAATGATGAGATCTTTGCTCCTGTCCTGAATTTGCACTGATCCATCTGTGTGCCACACCGCCAGATCACCAGAGTGGAAGTATCCGCCGTCGAACGCGCGAGCCGTGGCCTCTGGGTCCTGGAAATACCCTGGCATGACGATGTTCCCGCGCGTCACAATCTCGCCGACAGTCTTGCCATCTCTAGGGACGTCCACGAGCTTATCACCAGGTGCCTTTGTTTGATAAACGACACGGACCGGGGCAGAGGTGGCAAAAGCGTGTCCCTGCCGAGCGGAAAGCCTCGCTCTCTCGGGAAGAGGGAGCGCATACCAAGACGGTCGGGGGTAATTGCGAGTAAAAGGCCCATAGGTCTCACTGTGGAATCGCTCAAAATGACAAAGTGAGGACGAAGGGCAAGTATTTACGTACGTCAAGCCATAAACGTGGACAGGCTGAAAACCTTTCGCTTCCAGCTGAGCGAGCAGGTTAGCAGTTGGCGCAGCACCTGCGATGATCGCCTTGATCGGGTGCGGAAGTTGCTTTGCGTCTGGATGGTTCGTAATACCGATCTTTATCACTACTTAGCCAAGCGATACAATGAACAGTCCCTCAGAAAAAAAGTACCTGCACTGTAGGAGCCCCACAGTAGTGCGTGACATGGGAGCCCAAGAAATGCTTCCAGATTAGACTGTAGTCAACAGACCGCATGATGACCTTATTAAACTCAGGGCTACAGCGGGCAATCAGAAATGGTATAATCACCTGCTTAGCAAAGGTGAGAGTGATCGACCAGGGGAATGTCCAGCCTGCAGCATGGAACATTGGAAGAATCCTGTGACGACAGACCTGAGGAGTTGTTTCTACCAGCATGACGGTACCCTTACCACAAGTACGTGGATTCCTTGTTCATCCTACGTGGAGGGCTAAGCGACGTTTCCAGAAGTAACGGGAATACTCACTGTGTTTCAACAGCGTTGGCGATGGCAGCTAAATATGTACCTGGAGAGGAGAGACGGAAAGAGCTAGGTTTGGCGCCTTGTTGGGTCGAATGATGTTTTACCTCTCAGCGTCGTCAGACACCCTTTGGCTAGTAGGGAATAGAGGTGAGGATTACTGCGGGTGGAGCAATCGGGGAAACTTACGCGTCCAGTGGTACCCGATCTTGGGAGTGGTCAAAAGAGGCGACGAGGGTAGTGTTTATTTCTAGGGCTTACGTGTAATTCAAACAGAATGGCGTTTCTCGTCGGAATCCATCTCAAGCCCGGGCCAGCCTTTCTCCTGGCTGTATGCTCTTCCGGCAGTTAAGAAGTCTTCGTAAGGGTCACCAGCGCGGCCGGTGTCGTTGCACACCACGACGCGTGCCTTTGCATCACTGACGAGACGGTGTATTCATGATCCACAAAAATGAGTTTGGCACCGGAATGGGCGAGGATGTAGTCAATCTCTTGCTTCTTCAACCGAGTGTTGATTGTCGTTATTACGGCACGCGCGCCAATGGCACCTTGCAGTGCGTCTACACACATAAAAGTATGAGCTTTGCTGCCTCCCATACGTGGATTCGGTATGTATCACCTGCAATCATGGGGCTTTTTACGCGATGAGGATCACGAAGATAATCTCAAGGAGGGACGCACCAGTTGGGTGCGAGGACAGCGATTCGGTCGCCAGGCTGGATGCCAGCTTGGAGGAGACCATATGCAAAGTTCTGCACACGCTGGGCCCTTCATGGATGTATCAGATCGGGACGCGGATATAAGAGCACGTGAGTGCATA
Source organism: Lactarius quietus (assembly GCA_015025155.1). NCBI lineage: Eukaryota > Fungi > Basidiomycota > Agaricomycetes > Russulales > Russulaceae > Lactarius > Lactarius quietus. The sequence continues at coordinate 49,793 of WITN01000011.1, forward strand.
CCAAATAGAATATGTGTAGTAGACGGGAAATGGACATCGGGATGAACAATGGCGAGTTTCTCGGGGTAAATCTGGGCTGCACGCAAGAGGAATTCGAGCGGGTTCTTAATAGAGAAGACAAGGGTTTGTCCTTTGCCACGTCGAATAAAGGGAGATACACACAAGGGGATGGAAATTGACGGGAAGATTGGATGGGACGGTCAAAGCTAGGCTGAGATTGTGATCCTGGGGAGGAATGCTGGCGGATGTTGGTGTGAAGCCTGGATGATATGAAATTGTTAGAGGTAATATACCAGAGATCTTGAACACATTACCCGACTGGTGCATTGGTAGCAAAGGAGTGGCGGTGATGACTAAGACGCAATACTCTCTCTCTTCACTTCATGGCCGACGCTGCATCCGGTTCTACCGACAGATCCATTCAAGTTAAGCTCGTCCTCCTTGGAAAGTATTCTATTACACTTCTTTACTCCCTCCATTGACCCCTTCCTTCTGCAGGCGAGGCTGCTGTGGGCAAATCTTCAGTCGTCCTTCGCTTCGTATGGCCCACTCTCATCCCATCAATCACTCCTCACAACCTCATTAAACACAGGTCTCCAACGAATTCCAAGCCAACAAGGAACCTACCATCGGCGCCGCTTTCCTCACACAGAAATGCCGCCTCGAAGACCGTGTGCTCCGGTATGAGATCTGGGACACTGCCGGCCAAGAACGTTTCCACTCTCTCGCCGTGAGCGCCATTCCCTTCCGCAGCAGCAGTAGCAGCAGCTTATCCAACACTTTCCCCACAGCCCATGTACTACCGCAACGCCCAGGCGGCCGTAGTCGTGTACGACGTCACAAAGGCCTCGAGTCTCGAAAAGGCCAAGACATGGGTGAAAGAGCTACAGCGACAGGCAAATCCGAATATCGTCATCGCCCTCGCCGGCAACAAGATCGACCTCGTACAGCCGTCGCAGACGGCATCAGCCACTGGCTCTACCTCAGAGTCGGAAGACGAACCAGACGATGCCACGGCCACCCCCGGCGAGACCGCCGCATCCGGCCCCGAGTCTGAGAACCCCCGCCAGGTCCCCCGGGAGGAGGCACAAGCCTACGCTGAGGAAGCTGGCCTTTTGTTCTTCGAGACGTCTGCAAAGACCGGCGAGGGTGTGGTCGACGTGTTCACGGAGATTGGTACGTCTCCTTAGTTCACATTCTTATATCCTCTCTCACTTCCACTCTTTCGCCATGCAGCAAAGAAAATTCCTATCGAACACATACTCGCCTCGACACGCGGTGCAGCCGGTAGACCAGGTACTGCCGGAAATCGTTCTGGCACTCAGGAGGGTGTCAATCTTGACGAGAATCAAGCGAAGGCTACGGAAGTATGCAATTGTTAAAGCTTCTTCCGGACACATCCCGATTCCCTCACACTTTCCACTTTCTATAACACCTTTGTTGTTATTCGCCTGATTTTATACATATGCTGCACTCCATCTCTATCTCGTAACCTATAATATGGCTCCGTCATTTCGTACATCGGACCCACTGAAGGCATTTGGTTTTTATCCTTGTGTAACATTGGCACTCAGCCATCATGTGGAGGTGGCATCAAGTCAACATAAGGCGGTGGTCGTGCAACATGTTCATGTTCCGCTCCATCCGGTACAAGGTACGGCGGTGGCGCGCTGACGTGTGAACGAGTCGACACAGGAATCCCAGGCGTCATTTGCGGGCTGGCCGATCCGCAGGCGGTACAGCTATAGTCGTAGCCTGATGTGCGACGCCCTCGCGCGAGCGGTATTCAGAGTGGATCGATGGCGGTGGGTCTGATGGATCGTCCATGGGCGGTGGCGGTGGCGGCGGCGCTTCGCCCGCTGTGATTTCCTCCTGCTGATGTAACGTCAGACCGAGTGTCTGTATCGTGTGTCAGGGACATCGACGTTCAGTCGCACGAGCCCAGTTACGTCCGGGTCCAGCGTAGCCATCTCCACGGGGGGAGGCGGTGTGGGCGCCCCATTACGTCCACGTCGCTATGCCCGCTGAACTGCGACGACGCGGAAAAGCCAAACAGGATGCCCTCGCCTTCATCACGCGTTCGACGGGTGGAACGAGTGTAGGTGGGGCCGCAGCGTCGTCATCGGCATTGGCAATGAACATTCTTGCTCCGACTCGAGGAAAGTCGGTAGTCTCGAAGACGACGATGGGAAAAAGGGGGGCGGGGCATCGCGCTCTTCGAACGGCGGGGGTAAGCCCGATGCCAAGTAGCTTGGACCGGCCTCTCCTTCGTAGTGGGGTGCAGCGTCCGTCTCGTCGGGCCTATTCGTCCTTGCAGGTGGACGGTCGTGCTTCTTATGGTACGCAGAGCTCACAGACTCTTCCACTTCGGGGAGAGGCGCCGGCGAGGGAGGAAAGTGATCGGGATAGTTATGGTGGAAACTCGCTCCGTATGATGAGAGGTGTTCCTGAATGTAGCATGCACTCGGATACGGAAAGAGACGGAATGAAGGAGGGTAGTCTGGGTGATAGACGCGCATTCGCTCGCTACCGGTAGAACCAAAGTCTCCAGCCGGAAGGGGTGGATCGAATCGGACGGTGACGACGACGGTGATGATTGATGCAAGATGAATCTGAGGCGAACAGGGAGCGACGCGTGAAAGCGGCACAGTGCACCAGAACGCGAGACTACGGTGCGGTACCTCGCCGAACGACACTGGGGTGCAGAAGACGACGAGCAGCAGCGTCTTTCTCGTGTGACGGAAGTGAAATCCCCAGCGGGGCACTCGCGCCATGATCACCCTCTTCTTCGGATTCATCATCAATATCAGCTGGAATGTCCACGTCGACCGACTCGCCCTCATCGGTTTCGGCTCCATCAGCCACGCGAACAATCCTGATGAGTTCGGCTTTGATGTTCCGCAGTCGGAGGCCACCTTCCACGACAAGCTCCCGAGAAGGAGGCGGTACGGTCACGTAAATGGGAACCGGTTCGACGCATGTAAACACAGCTCTTGGTATCTCAACCTCTACACGGGAGGGGTTGTCTAGAGTACGTGTAACGGGGGAGATAGGAATGCTGCGCGTGTGTGAGATGAACCTTCTCGTGTGGACGGTAAGCTCTTTGGAAAATGGCTGTGCGGTATCGTCGAACGGGTGGAGAGTAGCGGATAAGACGTGTCTCAAGGACGATTGCGCTGTATGGATGCATTGGGGAGTGTCCGAAGTCAGTGGGAGAGCGAAGGGAAAGGACGACGGGAGGAGCGTCTCCTTGTCGTCCTCAGATTCGTGGAGAACGATGGAAGATTGGGAGAGCTCGATGACTTGATCATAAGCAACCTCGACGGTGCGGAGGTCCATCGTCCTTGAGGACAGAAAGGCTACGCTCAGCAGGTGAACCGAAAGCTAGGGCTCAGATGGCGACGGACACTTTTCGCCAGCGGACAGAGTCCGTTCCTTTAATTTGAAGTTCACCTTCAATGGCTGCGCGTTCGCCATCGGCGCCCAGAAAGCCTTGCTGGAACCTGAGAGAATCTGTAGCAGGCATTATGAGGATCTGTGGCTCGCATTGAGGAGCAATTTCAGTCGAAACGGTCGCTTCTTGGGCATAAATAGGGGGAGGGACGATTGGGTCTGAGGACATTGCTGGGAGAGAGAGGCAAGTGATTATTAATTACGAGTACAATCCATCAATCATATCATCCGACACGCGCTAAACTCTCCAACTCACGGAACATAGAGTCATCCACCTCCTTTTGTAGCATGATTCCCCAGACAACCTCCTCTTGAAACCCACTCAAAGATCCCGTCCCTCTCTCTACAAAGTCCTCACCCACTTCCCCATAGCCAACCCCGAACGAGAGCGTAACGCTCCCCGTATTTTGGGACATATCAAACGCGTCCTCGCTGTCGTCCACCACTTTCAGCGTCTCCACAGCTCGTTTGGCGCAGACACTAAACCACAACCGCAGTTCTTGAGGTACGTTCATCGTGAACTTCTTCACTAATCGAAGCATGAGCTTGGTGAAACCCAACCGATGGTCTTTCTTGAGCTGTTCCTTCATAGACGGCGGTGAAAGGAACGCGATAGCATAAAGACCCATGATGACTTTCTCGATGTAGCTGAGCCATGGTTCCCGCTTTGCGATCTTGAAGTCATCATCGACACCGGAAGGCGACGCATAAGCGCCTCGAATATCTGTCGTAACCATGATTCCGGCACGGCCTTTGCTATCACCTGCCGGTTGGCATCGGGCTGTCCGAAGCGACCGAGGACCTCTAACGCGGCGTCGACCAAAGCAGGGGGCTTTGCATTGGAATTGGTGCTAATGAGGATGAATAAGTCTGAAGGATTGATAGTTTCTGACGGGTCGACAAGGAAGGATGCTATGAGCATAAACGCACGCCTCGCCACCTGCAAGGCGGCGGGTGAGGGCGTGCTCGCGAGCACCATGGAGGGGGCAAGCCGCACGAATCCAGATAGGTTGATTAAAAGGTAGAGGACATCTCGCCGAACAGCAACGAGGTCGCGAAGTGTGAGGGCGCTGGATGCTGCGTGGAGTGTGCCATCTGGTTCCAGCTTCGCGCCGCAAACCCGTAACATGGTAGCTAGGAGGCGTTCATGATTTGCAAGATACTCGTGATTATCCGGAATCACGGAAAGGTTACGCATTATATTCACGACGGCGAGGACGATATCACCAGGGCGTTGTTTCGGTCCCAGAGTGGGGTGATCCTTCATGCCTTGCACCTTTTCTAAACTTGCAAACGGTTGGCATCCGTGATCTAAAATGGTATCGACCAGCCGCTTATTGGTAATGATGGAAGTTTCGGCGAAAGCGTCGTCCTGCTCTTCTTCTTTGAAGCTGACCTCCAGTAACAAGTCCAAAGCTTCGTCCATAAGTTCGGGACAGTTTGCGATGGGGAAGCCGCTTGTCCCTTGTCCACGCATGATGGAGAGAAGTGTGAACGTTGTGAGTGCATAACCCTTTCAGTGGAAATCCGTGAGCGTAAACTCATAGTAAGTGCATCGATGTCGATGTTTCCCCATTCACTAATCTCGCGCAATGGCTGTCTGGATCTCAGGCGTTGGTGCTCCTCGGCGACGACACGTAAGTCTCGGCCTCCAAGGGTGTCCACCTCACAAGCAAGGGGAAGGTATTCCACCTTTCGGCGTTGTGGCGCATCGGATTGCTGTTGCTGAGAAGCGGAAGTACCTGCCGTCGTCGATGATTCACCGGTCGGGGGTGCGGAAGTACGATCGGCGTTGGACTGACGGGTACAAGTTAGCTAGTATCACTTTCGATGCATGGTACACGACTAACCACGATTGTATCGGGAGATTCAGCTGTTGTAGAGAAAATAAATAATGATAATAATTCGCGACAAACCCACATACCAGTTCTTTGACGGACACGTTTCATATCCACTGGCTCTGGCGCTCCTTTTCTTTTCCGATTTTCCGCGTCGCTGTCGAACGAAAGCCCCCTTTCTGGAGTCTGCGCCTGAAGCTGAGATAGCTGGGTGCCATCTGGGGACGATGTCTGTGCAAGGAATGGTTGAGATATGCTTGTACCCATTCCGGACATCATTTCAGGGGACTGAAGCGAGGATCCGGCCTGTGGGAGCATGTTCAAACCAACGGTCGGTTGTCTTTGCACTTGCGAAGACGAGAAGGGATGGTGGGATGGCAGGGATGAATTCCCGTCCACGTGGGGAATCGCCGGAGGCATAGCCCCTTGAACATTTATATCCGCACCAGAGACTTGTCCAGCCATACCATGTTGTCCACCTTGTTGGGGCTGTCCGACTTGTCCCTGTGGGTTCATCATAGGTCGCTGCTGATTCTTGCGAGACCACTCTTCGAACGGTAAAAGGATGACCTTGTAATATTGAGCCAGAAGCGGTGCTACGGGGTTTGGGGGCCGTTCACGAGAAAAGTCTCAGGTAGGTCAAACACCTGCAGGATGGACGGCCAAAGCCGATCTTGTGACAACTTGTTTGCGATTTAGTCCGACAGTTTCTAAGCGAACGAAGTGGTGCTCACTTTAGCCCAACCACCACCAGAAGTCACAGCTGCCCACAATTTGAACAAGTCAACAGGCTTCCCTGCCAACATGACAGAGCCCGGCTCCGTCGGTGATGATTCTAGTGCTTTCCATTTGGACTGATTAGGATCAAAACCCGCAGGGTATTGGACACCTGTGAGGGCAGGAGGGAGGGGATCTTTGCGGGCTATGTGAAAGTTAGCGAGGGTCGTTATGAACTGTCTTTGCTTGGCCTTATGTTGGGGATTTAGCTGATGTTGGCGGATGGGCGGCTGTCCTGAGGACATAAAAGGGTCGGATGATGAAGGACTAAAATTAGCCGGTTGGTTTTGGAGGGGCTGCTGGTGACCTAAAGATTGTCCTTGGAGTGACAAGCGGCCCTGTGGCGACAAGGCAGAAAGAGGATCGTGGCCAGGTGCAGGGGACGGCGACTGTTGTTGGTTCATCCCCCCTCCGAGAAAAGAACCTGGGGTTGGACCGCCAGGGAGAGGAGACGGGCGAGTTGTTTGGGCTCTCCGAGCGAGGCCTGCTGCGTTGAGGGCAGCAAATTGCTTGGCAGCCGCGGGATTCATGTTGGCATTATTGAAGAATGCGGGGGCAATGTCCGTTGCGTTTGCACCGGGATTGGGAGAAGCAGGTAGGTGATTAAACCCGGTGGGAAAGGGCTGGTTACCGAGGTTGTTGGCACGAGCGGCATTCTGCTGTTGCTGTTGTTGTTGTTGGCTGAGAGTATAGCCGAATAAACGAGAAGAAAGAGGAATGGAGTGGAATAGACTTACAGCATGTTCATTAGTTGCTGCTGTGACTGTTGCGATGTGCCTTGGCCGAGTAATCGTTGAATCTGTTCGCTGTCGGCCCAGTTGCCAGTGGGTGAATTAGACATCCCAGCGTCACTTGTCACTTGACCGTTCCATGCCTCATACGTCTACCGACAACATAATTGACCAGATTTTTGCCGGCTCAGCCCCCCTCAAAAAACACAGGAAACGGAAAATAAAGCATTCTCAATCACAACCCGTCGAGCCGAAATCCCCAGCACCGGAAATTGTCCATGATCCCTCATCTCAGCCACCCCGTTCGTCTACATCAAGCGAGACTCATCACACACGACCAGAAGGACAGCACCGGTATTTGCAATACCCTCGCGACGCCCCCGTGTTCTAATGAGGTTGGCTGCAGTCCAGTAAAAAGCGGAAGCTAGTCGAGAAACTCGATCAAGATAAATTTGACGACTCACGAGGCACAGGACCCCGTGAGTATCCTAACTCCCATTAGCATCACAGACCTCACCTTTCCTTACAGGTCGTAAAACTGAAGAGGGTTTTCAATATTCAAGGAAGATGAACTTGGTATCAACGTAGAAGCTGGGGGTGAGTGTCTCGCCTTGGTTGCGAATTAGCTTATACCACTATAGGAACCCCATTATGCCCCTTTGATTGTAATTGCTGTGAGCGTCTCGCCTTCATTACCTGTCAACATCTAATATGGGATGTAAGGTTTTGAAGTACACGTTCTTCTCAATGTCTGAGTTGTGACACACCGCCGGGCCAAGCCCTTGCAGTAAATCTTTCCGGCTCTATCGAAGCCTCTAGACCGCTACATAGCCACGGTTATCAGAGGTCAATGTGTAGCCAAGAAGTATGCGCAAGCCCCCGTTTGCCTGTTCTTCCAATATTATCACCCGGATAGCATCTCCAATTCCGTGGCACGGCCATGGGGGCACAAACCCTTTCACTGATGGCGTCTACTTTTGTCTTCCCCTTGTACACTGTACGTATGTACTTCTGTAAGAATATGCCAGCAAGGAATTTTTGCTTGCAAACTTTCGTGTCAAGTCAAGTCGCAGAAATATGGTCATTGATACTTTTTTTGAACCTATTGGGCGCTGCTCCGACATGTCCTTACGGCATTGGCATAGCACGCGTGCCCTTTGGCGTGTTACCAGAACGTTCACCGTGACCACACAAAGGACCATGCTCCGCTCTAGAGCAACAGCGAGACATCTGGTTTGCTACGCGAAAAGGTGGCAACATACCTCCGCTCGTCCTGCTCTAAACCCGGTCACGCCTGACGACATCACACACTTGCTCAATTCTTACCTCGAAATGCCATACTTTCTACCCTCTCCCCAGTTTCAATTGCTCCCGCCGAAATCGAGTCGTATAACTCGGACTGGATGGGGAAGTACCGCGGAAAGTCGACGACCGTCTTGCGGCCTCAAACAACGGAGCAGGTCAGCAAGATATTGAAGTGGTGTCATGAGCGCAGAATTGGCATTGTCCCTCAAGGCGGGAATACCGGCCTGGTTGGCGGAAGCGTGCCCATGGACGACGAACTCATCTTGAGTTTGGGAAATATGTCAAAAGTGCGATCGTTTGACCCCGTGTCAGGTGCGCGCATACACACCAAGCCGTCGCGCGACAGGACTGAAGTGTGCTCGACATATTTGCGCCGATCTAGGAGCACTCGTGGCCGATGCTGGATGCATTTTAGAGGCGCTCACAGAACACATTGCCCCTCATGATCACATTATGCCCCTTGATCTAGGTGCCAAAGGCAGGTATGCGCCTTAATCACATACTCCATGGTGCGTATTTAACACCACCCCAGTTGTCAGATAGGCGGAAACGTTTCGACAAATGCGGGCGGGCTTCGTCTTCTTCGATATGGCTCTTTACACGGCAGTGTACTCGGTCTCGAAGTAGTGCTTCCCGATGGCACTATCTTAGATAACCTCTCCACGCTACGAAAGGACAATACTGGCGAGTTTCAAGACGCAGCTGAATGACGTCGAACTCTTATCGCCTTCTACTAGGTTATGATCTCAAGCAGCTCTTCATTGGCGCCGAAGGCACCCTCGGCGTGGTCACTGGCGTTTCTATTCTCACATCCGCCGCTCCCCAAGCGGTCAACAACGTGATTTTAGCCCTCCCGCGCTTCGAGAACGTACTTCCCCTTTTCAAATCGGCCCGGCGGCATCTCTCAGAGATTCTCTCTGCCTTTGAGTTTATCGACAGGACCGCGTACGACCTCGCCGTGAAGCATGGTCAAGGAAAAGCCCTCTCCGAAGAAGAAAGCGAAGGTGCCGAGTGCTTCGTATTGCTTGAGACCAGTGGGGGTAACCAGGAACATGACGAAGAGGTTTGTGATTCGATCATAGACGCTCGCCGTTTGATTGACGTCTCCCGGCTGGAAGAAACTCAGTGCACTCCTCGAAACGCTTTTGGAGTCTGATTCACCACTGATCAACACCGGCGTGCTCTCCCAGTCCCCTACCCAATTTGCCTCACTTTGGAAGCTGCGAGAAGGCGTGACGGAGGCACTTTCCAAGGAAGGGAAGGTTTATAAGTATGACATATCGATCCCCCTTGCTTCTTTCAAGGAAGTGGTAGACGCGACGAGGGAGCAGCTGCGAAAGAAGGGCTTGCTACACGAGAATGCGGTAAAACACGTCGTTGGATTTGGACATGTCGGTGATGGTGAGCTCTAGTCTCAAAATTTCCGAAACTTCATGACTGTATTCGCGGGAAGGCAACCTGCACCTCAATATAGTGGCAGCGGCGTATACCGATGAAATTGAGGCAGCTCTGGAGCCGTTTGTGTATGAACTCGTTTGTGAGTAACTGGACCAGGAACTGTCATCATATTTTTAGAGGCTCATAACATTTACTAGCGTCCTATAAGGGGTCCATCTCTGCAGAGCATGGGATAGGAGTCATGAAGACCCACGCCATCCAATATTCGAAGTCTGTCGTTGCTGTGGATATGATGAAAAGGTTAAAACATCTATTTGATCCCCACGGCATTATGAATCCAGGGAAGGTCTAGAGTAGTATATAGTGTATTTAGGGTAGGGAATCCACACAGAATGTCGGTATTGGCATATTCAATGAGCAGGAATGGGTTCGTTTGAGGACAGATACAAACCCTCAAGACATGGATACTACCAACGAGTAAGGCTCAGATACTCTTGCGGACAGAAGACATCAGGCGGCAGGACCGGCGGCAATGAAAATCTGCTTAGTCACGAATGTGTTGGTGTGGCTGCACCTAACCTTATTCTAGCTCCGACACTACCCCCAACCCCATTACGAGTCTTACTTCTGTGCTGCCCCCCGTCTGACTAAATGGTACAGTCCTCGTTTCCTTAGTCTACATCTGTATGTATTTAATCGCCGTTAGCCTGTGTTCCAAGACTGCAATGGTATAGCCATCAAGTTCTTCATACAAAAGGACCTTCCGACCGAGTTACAAGCGGAGCTTTGCGAGGCCATCACAGTGAGAATCACCCTTTGCCCATCTTGCCCCCTATCGACATACTCAAACATACAGGCTCTCGGTGGACGCGTCGAGGCCAAGGTTCCGCGGCAAGGTTACATATTAATTCGGCCGCACACTGGCGAGGCGGAACGCCTCATGCTCTGCTGGGACAGCCCGGATCGGCCAGAGAGACACTTCGTTCCGTATACTTTCGTAGAGGCGTGCAAGATCGCCGGAATGCTGCTAAAGCAAATTTTCGTGGAGAACGGGGAGCCCATCAAGTTTCACATTGACTCGAGCATCGCCAACATTAACGCCCGCGCGGCACTCGGTGCCAGGATCACGGTCGGTCGTATCGTGGTGTTGTACGTAATTCGACCCGGCTGATCGTCCGGCCGACCTTGTGTAGCACTCTGGCGGCGATGCCACCGCATCTGCTCAAACAGCACGTGTGATTCTCGCAGACCCCAACACCGAAATATTTCAGCATCTGGTGAAGAACTATCAGGGTGTTCCAGGAAAATACGTCGAATCATATTTATGGGTCAAGAAGTGTATCGAGAAGGGGACGGTGGTATATACACCCCTCGTGTATAAGAACCCCGGTGGTAGACGCCCAGGAGAAGAGTACGTTGCATATTTTAAATTTGAAGCCCAAAGCTCACTCGGTTCATAGGAGGACTCAGTTCACTGAAGAAGATGAAGAGCGCCTTTGCAATTGGATCGCCGCTAAAATTCCTTACAAGGAGACTGGTGGTAGGACCGGCAACAGACTCTATCAGCAACTCTGCGACATGGTACGTCGTTTCTCCGTTTTCTTGCTTCTTGCTCTGAAAGCGATGTAGGCAAACGACCCAGAATACAGCTGGGTCACACGCCATACGTGGCAGTCTTGGCGCGAGCGCTACAAGAAGAATTCGCATCGTTTGGACACATTAATTCAGGCCATCGTCGAACAGAAAAAGCCCTTTGGGTGAAAAGGGCCAGTACGGTTACGTGCGCAAACCCGAAGAAAAACCAAAGAGAAGTAGGAGGCGAAAAGACGACGGTTCGGGCGCAGGTCCATCCAACGACGATGATTTCTCCAAGCCGGACCATCGCATTCAATGGGAATTGCGATGCACGTTTCTCTGTCTACCCAGGACGGGCATCTCATCCCGGAATACCAGTACCTTCAGTGCCGGTCGACATGTATCATCATCCTCAACTCATCCCCACCTACATGGTGTCTCACACCATATGAATCAAATGCAAACTGCCGCGAGCAGTTCCATGGGTCTAGGCGTCATTCAACAAGATAGCGTAGTACTCATGCGGGAGAGTCCCGCTGAGGAAGAGATGGAGGACGAGGAGAATGAATGGGACGTCAGAGTGGGAAACGAGCCGCCGCCCACGTGGGCAAAGCGCAAAGCTGGTGAAGACCCTAAAGAAAACGGCAAACGAGTCAAGCTGGGGTGAGTGTCTGCCATGTGTGCTAGCACAATATCTGTCGCTGATTGAGAGCCGTAGCGAGCAAACAAGCACTCTCCCAACTTCTGGAGTTATACAGCGGGATGGAACATACTTCATGTTGTGGACCAAAGCATTTTAGATATCGCGCGTGAGTTCCGTTTCACAGTTGAGGAGGTCCAGGAGTATTATGATCGTTGCGGCGCTATGGAGCGGACTAGAGCACGCTTCAAGAAGATGCGCGATACGTTGTCAGCCTTAGCAGATGATTCGGATCGTGCTGCGTAATGTCTCGGTTTCCGCTGGCGTGTATTATAGTGTACCTTCTGTCGTCTTGATTTATTAACGTGCGAGATTATCACAACACGTTCGCAGATGCGTCCAAAAACAAGAGTGGTACCCGTCAAGGTAACGATGAAGTAAGTTACTCCAAATCTGTGAGTAACTTGTTGCCCACAGCTCGCGCAGGCGCGGGTGGAGTACTGAACGGTTTTCGTCGCCTTGGTCCGAAAACGGTCTCAGAAATGTAATGCAAAGTGATGAAACGGCGCACCTTTCTCCTGCAGCTGCAGATGGGAACGAGCTAAACATGTCTGGGTGCTTGGGTGCTGGGGTCTCGCTGTAATATGCCTTCAGCAGCAATCATTGTATGTTACCCACGAAGACATACGAAAAGTATGGGTGTTGCAATGCTTCATCTGCAGATAATCTCCTCTCGGGATCATACGTCAATAAAGACGACAGCAGGTCAATTCCGGCCACAGTCAGGAATGGGAACTTCTGGCGGAATTGATGGGGTTGGGGCGATGGTAGGGTAATAGACTTCGCTAACGGGTGACTCGAGTATTCGGGCCACGAGTCATTTGTTGGAGGGCCTAAGAGTTTGAATATCATGGAAATAAGCTCAATTTCGGCTTTGGCCTGGAAGAGCGGCTCCTTCAACATAAGCTCGGCAAATATACACCCGACAGACCACATGTCGACAGCCGTTGAGTAGGTTTTTGCCCCCAGTAAGATTTCTGGAGCCCTGCGTTTCGGAGGTGAGCCAATGAAGTCCTCAACAAAGGGCCCACTCGCCTATACCAAAGTGTGACGACGAGTTGCGTCATCCCTCCGACACCCACAGGGTCCCCATATCGTCTTGCAAGACCAAAGTCGGCAACCTTGATTGTGCCCCGGTTGTTCATCAGGAGGTTGCTTGTTTTCAAGTCACGGTGCAAGATCCAGTTGGAATGGCAATGAGAAACGGCGGACAAAAGCTGGAGCATGAGGGTTTTGATTTCGGATTGCAGGAACGGGGATGGCATGAGGGTGAGGAGGGTCTTTAGGTCGTGCTCGATGAAGTCCATTACGATAAAGACTCTGCGCAGATGCGGCTAAAGTCAACCTGCGACGTGGGGTGATCTTACAGCGCGTACTGGGTGAGCGTTTCGCCGACGACTACTTCGCGGATGCCAACGACGTTGTCGTGTCGGCATGACATAAGGGCGTTTATTTCGCGGAGGGCAGTGATGGGGAAACCATGCTTCTCCTCATCAAGCTTAAGCTTCTTCAAGGCGACGATATCGCCTGTTTGTTTTTCTCTCGCGCGAAAGACGACACCATAAGAGCCTTCTTCTATCGAGTTGAGTCTTTCATAAGAGTAGACAGAGCGTGAAGACGTGAGGGGAGGATGATAGGTTCTTGGTGGGGCAAATATGCTTGAGGCGGTTCTCTTTGACGAGGGTTACAAGAGGGGAAGCGTCATCATGTATTTGCCGGCGTTTTGAAGGGGGCTGAGGTGGATTGTCTTCCCATTTGGACCTCTTACGAAGAGCAGCTGTGGCCTGCGGTGATGCCATTGGGAAACTAGACGGCCCGGTAACTCCGGTGAAGGCGCGATGCACGATGCGGTTGCGCCGTGACGCCGCCTGCTCGTTTGCTCACAACTCACACTGGCATGGGATCTTCTGGCGTCATGTTTACTTTCCAGCCCACCTTCACGCAAGGTCTCATCCTGGGCCAGTGTTCTATTCTAGCACTTCTTGCCGTCATCCTCAAATATTTATTCTTGGACACTGAAAGCTCTCAAAAAGTACCCGTCTATGCAGACCCCGCCGCCCCCGCATTACAACCTTCAATACACTCAGCACACGTCGGCGAGAATTCAGCTCGAATAGAGCCTGAGTCAACGGCGTGGCTGAATACTCTCCTTCACCAGGTATGTGCGCGTCTATCACCATGGTTCTGCGCACGCTCCTCCGTATATTGAAACACCACGTATACTTAAGGTCGCCAGCGTGTATCGCTCAAAATTGAGGGATGACATACAGGGGTCGAAGGCGACGAAATCGTACGCCAGCGCGTTGAAGACTTCGTTAATCGAATGAGACCTTCCGGTGTCCTGGTCAGCTCTTCCTCCAAGTCACGATATTAGTCGAACTTTTGGGATGTCATAAGGACAGGATACAGGTGCATTCTGTGCACCTTGGCGTTTCTGCACCTCAACTTTCAAACGCAAGCTCTATTCCTGTTGTGGGCCCTGGCCCGCGTGAACGCGTACGCTCTTCCTCCCCCTGAGATTGTGTGACGGCTCACTTTGTGTGCAGAACGAGCTTGATATGGTGTACAAGGACGATATCTCCATCTCCTTATCAACCGCGTACCTTTTCAACTACCCCACGATCGGGTTCGCCCGCTTGCCTGTCTCACTCACTATCTCTCTGTCCGTATTTTCATGTCGTGTGAGTTTTTCTGATGTTATCTTTGCGCTCTGCCCTTATTGAGCCGAGCAGGCGATTATCACTCCCCCATCACCGTCTTCTCCTGCACCCGCGCTCACTTTCGCGATTCTTCCAAATTTCACCTTAGAGTTGCAGTCGAGATCCCTCTTAGGTAGCCGTGCGAAATTGGCAGACGTCCCTAAACTTCACGAACTGATAGATAATCAAATCCGACGCGCCATTGGCAGATGGGGGACGCTGAGAATACCACTGCCGGGCCTTCCCCACTTAGAAGCTCAGGCTTAGGTCCTTGCCATCGCACCAAAGAGGGCAGGTAGCGTAGATGGTTTAGACGCTATAAGCACAATTTTTGGTCGTAATTTTTATCATTATTTCAAACTAAGCAGTTCCGCCAAAGGTGCAGGTGCGGTACGACCAAGATATCTGTCCGGCACACTTGGAATGGTTGCCTGTCTGAGGAGCAGGAGCAAGAGTGATATTACTGTCCTGAATGTGGAGACCGCTGCTACCAAAAGTGTGGCACAGGGATCTTGAGCGGTCCTGATGAACCTCCTGTGTATAGACTCCTATGTAGAGGACAGCAAATTGAAGACGTATCACTTCAGGTTTTGGTACTTGAGAGCGAAGATCCCCGAATCATAATGGTCGTAGACTCTGGATAGATTGGCCAACTTGAAGCTAAGTCATGAAGAGGGGACCTTCGACATCCAAGGGCGGCAAGAGTTTGGCGCAGCGAACAAGAGTTCCTCGCCTAAATAGTGGGCAATTCCTGTTCAAGCGCCCGACATCACATACCTGCGCAAATCACCTCATGCAGACGAACCGCGACTCAGCGCGATGAAAATCTGACGAGTATAAGTTTAAATCCTGCCCGTTGGGGATAAGTCGTGGTTGACCCGAGTGTCGTTTCATCCCCGCTTGACATATTGTAGACGCGCCGCAGGTGACATCACTAGACACCACATGCATCAAAGACATTTCGGCTATCATGAGCACGTTGAGTGTTGAACGTTGAGCCGCCATGGCCGAGCGGGCGAGGCCGCTAGAGACGCACCGCGATTCTTTAATGTGACTTAGACGCGTTCGTTCTTGCGTACGTTCCATCAAGAACCCCTGGGGTATATCGATATGATGTCAGTTCGGGGATTGAAGACCTCCAAGAAAACGAATGTGATATCCTGACGTAGGAGAGAAACCACCGTAAAATTGGACCCTTGTCGCGTAACTTTGTGGAAAGTTGTGGAAAGACCAGACAATCTCGTAAACGGGGGTGGAGGCTGCCGCATGGCCCGGATAGGCGCCATTTGCCAAACATTTTACGCGCCTGGTGTTCCGTAATCGATCGCGTGAAAGCGCATTCAGCTGATGTCCATACAGCACCGTGGCCTCGATTTGTCCACAGTACAAGTAACTCAGGTCGATGAAGGAAGCCGCGTAGCAAGGACGGCTTCCACTGTGTCTGAGCCTACTTCCAATCGATCCTGACTCTCACCCCTGGCTTGTGAACGTTTTTGTTCTATATTTGTTCCCTCTCTCCTCCGTGTGTATGGAGAGTTGTCGGTATTCCGTGCGGGTGTGGGTGCATATAACAAAACACGACGTGGCAGAGCTTATGCCAGCTACAATCGATGCCTGCATTTGTCCACGTCGCCGGCTTACCCAAACGCCCCTCGTTCAAGGACATTGGATCGTTGCAAGATGTTTTGGGCTCGCCAGGTAGTATACAAGTGTCACCATCTATTCGACGAAGGCGAAATGCGGTACGTAATCAACAGACTAGTCCAAAAGCTGATCAGAGAACATAGACACTCCCGACACAACAAGACGATACCAGAAACAGAAGAGGATACAAATAAATGATGAAACGATCGTCCGTGGTGCCACACCGCAAGCGTACACGGTAGGCTCGGCGAAAGAAAGAAAGAAAGAAAAAGTACACGTAGCCGTAAGGCATCGCTAACACAATCCAGCAGCCCAAGAGTCGCTTCCCAACGAGATCTTCCCCGTTTTGGACACCTTCTTCGAGGTGTTCATAAGCTTCCTAGTCATTACGTCGGAGAAACGGGGCCCGATCTCCTCTCCGTTCTTCAGGCAGTGCCTCAGCCTCGCTTCAAAAGCCTTGAGGAGCAAGTCGACTTTCTCCTTTTTCTGCTTGGCCTCGTATTGCGACGTGTTGAGGCAAGCCTCTTGATGCTTTTTGTCCTTATGGCGAAGTCTCGAGTCTGGACGCCCGAAATAGTCGCCACATCTAGCGCAGAACTTGAGTTCCGCGGGGTGCTTTTCGCAGGACTTGCAGTGACGCTGAAAGGTTACCCACGTGCCAAATTGCGGCTTAGGGCAGAGCCTGCACTTTATAACCCTTACCGCTCCGCGCTCCTCTTCGGCCTGGCTCATCTGGAGCATCAATCGCTCCCTCTCAGACAAGTTCCCTGGTAGTGCGTGGAAGAGACCTTCCTCGTCTCCGGCATTCTCCCGCTTGTCTGCTGCGGCACCGACCTTCCCGTGTCGTGCCGCGTTTCCACCTGCTCTCTCCCCACGATCCAAGACGGCTGATCCTGCTCAAGGGCTTCCACCGACCCCTGCGAGACACTAAGTCCCGCAAAGATCGGTTGTATACTCCCTGTGCTATCGTGGACACGAGCCTCTCCGCTCCGCGTCCCACCGCCTTGGATATACAATTGGTCTTTGTTAGGGTCCTCGTGCAGGAGAACGTCGAGTCCTTTTCGTGGACTTGCTCCCCGGGACCCTTGGCGCACTTGGCCTGCCCCTCTTCTCGGGCCGCCAGATCCATCGTCGTCGCTGTTCTGGTCGTCAGCCAGCAAAGCATCATAGTTGTAGGTTCATACCTTTGGCGACTTCGCTTCCCGAGGGAAGTCGAAGGCCCCCTCAAGCGTGACCATCGTGGTCAACGCTTCGGTTGGCGTTGCCAGATGGCCGGCAGGTTGGTGAAATCCCAAGGGCCGAATATCTAGGAAAATCGCTTCAGAACAAGATCACATATCACGGAGTCAAAGGTACGCACATAATGTTGTCATGAGATCTAGCATTGGGTCGAAATTTGATTGTGCTTGCCCACAATGTTGCTACCCCCCATGAACCAAGTAGGGGGTGCGCAAATCGAGGCCCAGTGCCCCGGCAGTGTCGAGTTGTGGAAATGAGGGGCCGGGTAGTTGAACCTATTGATAAATCATGGTGAGCAGTGCCCGCTGAGTTGATGCGCCCATACTTACAAGGTCTGACGGCGCAGACTCGGGACAGGTAATTGAAGAAAACCGTTTATAAAGTCATCGCTCTGGGGCGATGGAAGCGCGCTGTCGTTTGTGAGGGCTTTGAACCAGGTGAGTACAAATGAATAGATAGGCGGGCAGGACGTACAAGGGGTGCAGAAAGGAAAAGTCCTTCAGTTTAACAAGAAGAGTAAGAAGATAAAACGATAAGCGACTGTCGCGTGCTCACTTGGGAGTACGCGTCTGTATTGTCGATGGGAAGGGCGTGATGTTAGCTGGTGCGATGTTTGCAATACTCATCTCGGTGGCCTCCAGGAGGGGGACACCATGACTGGAACTGCCCGCACCACCGTCTCCTCGACATCCAGTTGATATTCTATGACGAACGTAAGTTCTCTCCCGTCCCAAAGGTGAATATGCTCACCAAATTGTTCTGGAAGTCGAATATCTCAGCAGGGGTCGTGCCGCCTTGTCCCCAAGCGAGAGTAGCGTCCAGAACGTCAAGGGGATTGTTCTCAAAGGTGAATCCTGGCTGGGTATACCCAGCAGCCTGAGCCCACATTGCCATCTCCTCCTCACTAGTGGCCGGGTGTCTGGCAGCCAGAGCGAAAAGGCGGAGAGATCAGTGGAGGCTGTATCGGGATAATTCACTGGCATCGTGGTTTGGTGGATTGTGGGTGTCAGTGCGAGAAGTGGTGGGGAGTGTGAACGGCAGATATTGCGAGAGAAAATGCGGAGAGGATGCTTTTAACAGGTTCCGGAGATTCCAACGAGGGCCTCGCTTAGATGTTTAGCGAGAGCGACCACAGCACTGACCACACATGGCGTTCACGCGTGCGGCCATGCCGCCGCCATCGCCACTTACCCCTTGACAATGCTGTGTGTAGTCTCTTTGACCTAGCTGTGGTTAAATTGCCTCGTGGCTTTCACGCGCCCAAGATCTTTGATTCAGTGGCGTTGAAACAGACTATTGTCCATGAGTTTCTTATCTACTGGAGAAATCCTCACAGAGGCTAGCAGCAAGCGAAGGATTTCTGAGTGTCTTTTGCCTTTACTAAGTAACGGAGGATTGTACTTTGAAGGGATCTTGAATGCAATAGCCCAGCATGGTCATTCCACATTAAGTGAACAAGGTCGGTGGCGTGCCGACGCGGAACAAAAGGCCTAGGCGGCGCGTCCAGTGTCCAAGCGGGATGTGGCAAGACTCGGAGCTGCAAACAATGCACAGCCGTGCTGTGACTGACCGAATTGAAAGCAGGCGTTGTGTGTTATTTATGGTAAATGATCTGGAAGGCCAAGGTGCGGTTTATGCCTCCTGAAGCAACATGCTTTCACAGGGCCTGATTGGGGTGTCACTAGGAGGAGGAAAGATCGTAGTCGACAACGTTTCACTTCATCGAGAACGTAGTCCTTCTTCATTCATTCAGAACGACTCAGACAGTCGCGACTCGTTTCTCGATACGAAAAAAATTATGTAATGCCAAATACTGTAAGTTTGAGCGAGCGCGAATCTCACCGTGGGCACACCCTCTATGGCTTCACTAACATCTAACATCGTTTTTGACGACATCTTTGCTATCAAGGATATTGACGCAGAGGGAAAAAAATTCGACAGGGGTATGTTAAAGCATAGGCATCTCTCACTTGCACCTACCTAGGATCTTACAGTTTCCCGACTTCATGCCGTGTCAAAAAACTACTCCATGGACCTGACGTTGGACTATAACTCTGAGATATTCCCCCTCAATGTTGGCCAGGATGTGGCGCTAGCTCTGGCTAGCTCTCTAGCGCGTGGTCCTGCAGGCTCTCAAGAGGGTGAAGAAGAGGATCGGGACCGCGACGTTTGGAGACCTGACGCCAAGGGCAGGCGTGGGCTAGAAGATGACTACGGCTATGTCATGTATGGGAGGGTATATCGCTTCGACCCTGGAACCGGGGAGGTCGTGTACGTCCTCACCACTTTCACCTGCACATTACTAGACGCACCGCTTCCTTCAGGACCGCGTACGCATCGTTTGGCGGCATGCTCATGTCTCTGACTGGGTCATTCCGCCATATGACAAATATCGTGCTAGGAGATCCAGTTTTTCTCTTAATGCGAAAATAGCGTATGGTCTAATACGGTCTAGCACTGCTACAGGTATCATAATTTGCATATGAGAAAAACAGGTCAGACCAGAGCATATGTAACTTCACGAGCTAAATGCCATGCCATCATTCGAAAGTAATGTATCCATCAATTGTAGAAAAACCTTTACACTTCTTCCTCTGGGTCTCCAATACCACTCTGAAGAATTGCAAACGTCGTTTCTGACTCTGGTAGACAAGGGGAGTCATAAATTCTGCAAATTCGGGTATTTGCGCGGCCCTTCTTGAGTTGCAGGCTGAGTAAACAGAGTGAGCATCCTCGTTACCTGACATCACGGAAAGAGAACTACGCACCGTGTGGTTGAAGCATGTGCTAAAATATTTCCTCCGATTGGCTTCTTCTCGTTGGATGCGTATGGCCCGGCACCGGCGTCTGGGCTTGACATAACTTGATTCGAAAATACAACAGCGATGCCAAACTGGAGCGCGATATGAGGGGGAGCTTTTTGTGGCCTTATATTGTCTTACAAACCTCATCAGCTAGTCTTTGTAAAGTCCGAAGGAATTTGGAAAGATGCGCTTGTCGAGCCGCGAGCTCCCCGCGACCCACGTAGTCACTACGGTATAGTGCCGTCGCCGAGTCCACGATCAACAAGCAGAACCTTGACCGCCATTGTGAACCCCATCAAGTGCCATCGAGGATAATCCATACAGACCTAGACTCAGACATCAGAGCACTGGCAGCTGTGAGGAGTTGATGCTGATGGTCTGCGTTGTATGCTCTTGCATATGCGACGTTATCGAGAACTTCTTCTCCGTTCAGACCGTAACGTTCGGCAACGGCGAGTAGACGGACAGGGCGGAAAGTGCCTTCTGTGTCAATATACAGACATTTCCCTTCCCCGCCACCCATGTCGACAGGTAGTTGACAAGTGACGGCGAGGGTGTGGCACAATTGAGATTTCCCTGTCCTGAACTCTCCAAAGAGCTCCGTGATAGAACCTGTCTCCATGCCACCTGTACGCGAGCGTATAAAAAAAACGCCTCAAACACGCGACTTTGCGCACACCTCCTAGTAGAGTGTCAAGATTCTTGGAACCCGTCGTGATATGGACGAGCTCGGATCTCCGTGCATGTACCTCAGTGGCACTTTGAAATCCCAGGGGAACAATCTTTTGTGCTGTGGGTCTGTGAGCGTGGATAGTGAGTGGTATTGATCAACGCTCGCCTTCTGCAAGGATTTTTTCCGCCTTCTGTTCTGATATACCTTTGATACTTATGAGGTTCTTCTTGGATGTATATGCGACGGCCTCGACCGTGTGGAAGCCTGCATCTGTCAGTTTCTTGATGTCCTGGAGATGTATGCCAGCCTCCTGGAGCTTATCGACGAGCAGAGGGCCAGAAACTTGGTATTCCTCCTCTTCTTCTTGCGGTGCTGGTGCTTGAGAATCCTGGGTTGGAGGTGACATTGGAAAAGCGAACTCAACTGAGTCATTAATTAACAACAATCTCGTATCGCAATTGATCACGTGGTCGCGTTACGGATCTAATAATTACTCTACCACTGAGTCTGCGACGTCTCTATTCGACTGAGTTTTACCAAGCTGATGCTCAAACCATTGTGCGGCTTCTAAATCCAAAACTACCCGTGGCCATTTCACCAAGTCATAGACCCCTACTTGCTGTGCTGTCGTTGCGCTGACCTTGAGCAAATTGCCGTGGACTGCTTTAAACCATGGGGACAACGTCTTTCCCCGTGATGAACAGAGTTTTATGGTCCCACCCTAGTTCATCCACCTTCGCACCATATCCTTCGTCTTTGTGTGAGGCCATTCAAGGCTCTCCACAATTCTCAAGTTGTGCTCCTTGACCCTCGCGCTGAGAGCGACGCGCATACCCATCTGAATGACCTTGCGTGGCAACTTGGTAGCGAAGTCCCTGGTTGGGGCCAAAGGCAACACCACCACCAACAAGCATGGGGCTTGCCCGTCGCCAAGACGTGCTTTTCCGGAACCCTTCTGGGCCGAATTTTCCGTCCCGAACCACGGACTTCTGCACGTGTCTTGGTATTCGCAGACCCTTGACGGAGTGAGTCAAGGTGATGCACCACGCATAAATGGAGAATGTCGCATCGGATGGGGTGGGCGAATACGGTGGGGTCAAGCTCTGCCACTTGGTCGGACGATTGGGCAGCCTGCTTCGAGCATATCAGGGTCGAAAGGGGGATGTAAACCGGTTGCCTGAAGGCGGAGACTTGGAAGACGTCAATTCCGGGATGTATGCATAGTGCGAAAAAAAGCTACCTCCAGCAGAGCCTGACAATTCGCTAGGTGCTTGAGATGGCAATACTGCGACACTAGCGCTCATGACATGGCCATGGCTAGTACTCGCCACGGCTGCTGTCGTATACGATCGAGAAACATTGGTTCGTAGCTGCGAAATTGAGAGAATAAGGACCAACAAGACAAATTTTCAATAGATATTCCTCACCAGTCTAGCAGTGCCGAATGCTGCTGAGAGCATGTTTAAAGTGTGAAACTGGAGTTTGGTACGGCGGAGCCGCCGCCAACCTTCTGCGAACGGGAATTACATAATCGAGTGACCCAAACCCAATCGACGGTCGACAAAAGTCCCTCAAGACGGTGTCGACAACGACTCTAAGGTAAGCTAAACAGCCCTTCGGCATCTATTTCATGACATTATGGATCCATCCATACGATTCTGACCCCCGAATACGATCGAACGGGGGGTGGATGTCATCTAAATGTTTCGGATGACACCCTCGCATCAACAGAGCTGCATTGACTGATTCTTTCTGTAGTGATATATAGGCAGGCCCAACTAAGATACTAGAACATGGCATCTTCCACAAAGGCCGTGCAGACGTTCGGAAAAAAGAAGGTGCGTCGTAATTGCATTATCTTTACATCCTACGTTATGCATTTACCTTCCATGCTACTAGACTGCGACTGCCGTTGCTCACGCGCGTGAAGGCAAAGGTTTGATTCGTATCAATGGGTCACCCATCAACCTTGTCCAGCCGGAAATCCTTCGATTCAAAATCTACGAGCCCGTTCTCGTCGCGGGAGAAGATTCCTTCGCCAATATCGATATCCGTGTGCGCGTCAAGGGTGGTGGACATACATCGCAGATCTATGCGATCCGTCAGGCCATTTCCAAGGCTGTCGTCGCATACTACGCCAAATACGTCGATGCTTTCAGCTCAATCGAGCTGAAGAAGAAGCTCGTGGCGTACGACAGAACGCTCCTCATAGCAGACCCCCGACGGATGGAGCCGAAGAAATTCGGTGGTGCTGGTGCTCGTGCGCGCAGGCAAAAAAGGTGTGTGACATTGATATTTCCAAGATCTTTGCAATGAGCCCTACTCTCATTCAGTTATCGGTGATGGATATACTCTTTCGTTGTACGTTTGCGTTGTCAAATGCCGCATTTTCTTTCACTATCAATTGTCATGACATCGTGCAATAACTATGCTGCCATGCAATTAAGTGTATTGCCGACAAAGTGCTGTCCATGTATGGAGGGCCCAATTATTCATAAGTGTATAATAAGTGTGGACATAAAGAGAACCACCACTTGGTGACCGGACCATGTCTACTGCTCAATACTTCTCCGTTTACATGGCCGCTCCTCATAGTCGTCTTCGTTGGCGATAAATAGTCGCTTGCGCTTGTACTTATCGAAATTTGTTTTGCAGCCCTCAAGTGAACGACGTGGGCACTCTAACCGATGATGTATGGAGAGGTCGTTCTCTACATCCGATGAGAAACCAAGTATGAACAAGGGATTGGAGATGTCAACATTGGGAGTTTGGAACAGCTCAGCTTGAAGCGTTACAAAGGCTCCTGTGGGCGAGTCGGGCTCCAAGGTTTCCAAGTAGGCCCAGCTTCCGCAAGATGAGTCGTCGCTTGTGAGACTACTATCGACAGACGAATCCAGGATATTGTCAACGTAAGGGTCAAATGGGGCATCGGATCCCGCAGATTGCGGGCGCGCGTCGGATGCAGAGTGGTTTGGGAACGGTGCGCGTGATGACGATGCCTCGAGCGACGTGGTCAAAGACTCAGGAAGAGAAGGTTCATTTTCGTCGCATGGAAGCGACGGGGATGATGACGGATCCTCGAGAGAAGAATCGCCCGAGGAATGGTCCTGTGAGACGGATGTGTTTACCGAAGAGGGTATTGCTAGATACGACAGTGCAGTCACATCTGGTGCGGGGCACGATGCACGATCGGAATTGGGACGGGGAGTGAGGTCGGAATTGGTAATACGATGGACACTTTCTTCTGAGACTGAAAGAGCACGGCGGTAATGCGGATCCGGCGACCGTTCCTCGGTGGTAATGGTCGTATGTAATCCCAGACAAATTCGTTTGGAAGAAGATGCGTCTCTCGCGACGTCGAGACCGCCATCACGTTCAACAATCTTTCTCTTGCGACCCGAAAAGCGGAGAAGTTGGGGAGCCTGTATTGGGCCGTCTTCACCCTCCAAATCCGAACGATCCTGTGTCAAG
Source organism: Lactarius quietus (assembly GCA_015025155.1). Lineage (NCBI taxonomy): Eukaryota > Fungi > Basidiomycota > Agaricomycetes > Russulales > Russulaceae > Lactarius > Lactarius quietus. The sequence goes on from WITN01000011.1 coordinate 74,100, forward strand.
GAGATCTCAGGACTTGGTCCAAGTAGAGGCGGCTGCATCGCGAAACCACCATGCCGTAAGTCATCCACACTGGATGGCCACTCTTCTGGAATCCAGGATATGGGTTGCACCGAGATATTCGGGGAGTTTGGAACATAAAAAGGGAGTGGCGGGGGCGGGGGACGAAGGTCTTCGAGGGCGTTGGCGTCCCACAGTTGGAGGATAGGCTCGGAGATAGGGAACTGATTGGTGCGCGCAAGTCAACGTCAATCACTGAGATGCAGTGGTGAAGACAGGGACATACAAGGGCACTAGAAGTGATCCCCGCTGTGCTGCTCGTTCGCATTGCACAGAAATGCTCCCTCGCGAGTCGATACTCAAACTCCCGGGCACCTTGGTAATCCAGGAGAAACTTGACTTGGCGCATTTCCAGTTGAAAGTCATGGGCACCGCAACCGCTCAGCCCTATTCTCTTGACTGGTGGAAGGCACGAGGCCTGCCTGAAGTTGATAATTGTAGCCTTCCCGTCACGGCCTGTCTCGAATCTCGGTGAAAAGGCGATTTTGGATGAAGTCAAAACGTACCAATAAGCATATGTCTTAATGCGACATCACGGTGTAATACTCCTCGAGCATGGATCTTGGCATACGCTTCGACTATCACACGTTTTTCGTTTGTTGATAGAGACCTATCCGCCACTCGCCAAGCGTGCGGATGCGGGGGTTCCATTGCCATATTTGCGAGTCCTTCAGAGGTGTTAAAAACGCCTATAATATTGGGCACACAAAGCCCCTGAAGCGGCCGCAAATGGAGTGGGTGTCCATAAAGATAGAGCTACAAAACGAGAGTGAGCTTTATAAGACGAGTTTCGCAGTGAAGGATTACTTCTTTGTGGAATCCGTCCCAGATGTTCCATCTGCTCGACAAAAGCAGCGTCAACACACGCCTTGGAAATCGAAACGGGCACTAACATCTTTGACACTATGGCAACTGCTTGAGCACCAAGGGTGGCTTTTCTAAGATAGCTCGTTGTAGCCCTGCCGGCTGAAGCACAAAGATCTGAGAAGCAGAAGCAAACGCTAGATGAGATCCTACCTCGTATCATAACACCTTTTCCGAAACATTGTAGCCCTTTTCCAAGATATCTGGCGTGCGGTACATACAGATGATCGAGACAGGGTGAGATATCTGAGTTGTCCCGGTCGGGGGTGATCAAGAGGTCTGATGGGGAAGTTAAGGAGGAAGTTTTCGGTTTGGGTGACATTTGGTCTTGACCTGCAAGAGGTGAGTACACGGGGGGTGTATATGAGACGGTCGCGCTGCCATTGGGAATATATGAGTCGTCGCTAGAAGCTGACCGTCAACAATAGCGCGCTCGACAATAGTGCAGCGCCGAGCTACCGGCCCGTGCGGACCGCTTTCCGTACATGAGGTGCGTGTGAACGCGCCGCGACCGACTTCAAGTTGACCGCATCCTTCGTCAAAGCACGGACATGGCAGCGGAATATCCTCTTCCCCTCACACAGGCAAGCGAACAGTCTCCAAATATCTTCGTCCGCCCTTCCGGTTTTCCTATTTCCGTCTATCTTGATGTAAATCCTGAGATTTTCGGCAGACCTAGGTTGATTCGCTTGCTCCGTGTAAGTATTGGCATCCGATGAATCGATAAAGGCTCACGCTTGCAATCACGCTTCCGCAGACATCAGGCGCAGACATATGCCACAGCCCTGCTGATGCCTCTATCATTCTCATTAATTCAGAGACCGAGTCTGGCCTCAAGTTTGTTCATGATTGGAGTGCAGACACTCATAAAACGGTCCTAAACTATGGTTGGATTCAGGCTTGTGTTAGATCTGGCCATGCACTTCTCGAAGCACATGATTGGGGCGGATTCCGTGTACTCCACACTGGTGACTGTATGTATAGTGATGACGACGAAATGGAGGACGAGATACCAGTTGCACTTAGGAGTAAACCGTAAGTCTCTCTCCTTCCTAACAGTAATCTGCAGGCAGAAAGATATTATCATTCCAGAAAGGAAAATTCTCAAAATGCAATGCGTACCAGATCCCCTTCCCCTGTCTTACCTGCGCGACATGCGAGGCCCAACGGACCTGATCGGCGCGTATCAAACCCTCTGCCTGCAAGATCTTCGTACCAGTCTGTAGCACCGCCTCCAAATCTGCAGTCGGGACTGGCTCTCAAACACTCCCTCACATATTCGACCTGCTCCTGCCTCTAGTAACCACACCCATTCAAGTTCTGCGCCGTCCCAACAAGGCTCTATACCACAATCCCACATATTTACCCGACCCAACATTATGTCAGCTCCAACACCCATCCTACCCCAGGTACCTGGACCGCCTGCATCACAAATGTTTCCTCCTGTCACGAACCAGCCTGATCCACAGCAATCCGACCCACTGAACTTGTTGCATGCATTGAATTCTGCGTATCAGTTTCAGAATGCTGCCTCTCAGACTTTGACCCAACTCGTTGAAACGATCATTGCGGTCGCGCAGAGACAGGGCATAGACACCGCGGTTATCCAGAATTATCTTGCCACATTGCCTATGCCTTCAACACTAAATCATCCCTCCTCATCTTTGGTGCCTCAGTCCCTCCATGCGGATAGCCCCACCCCGCACTCCTCGACTGAAAGGCCTGTTGGGCCTGTCTCGGACTTACCTCCCAAGAACGTGGACCAGAGTCCCAGTAGTATACCTACCAGCGTCGTCCTGTATCACACGAATCACCACCACCAGCGAAAAGGAGGAAAAAGATCACCGAGCCTCCTCAAGCCAAGAGGGCTACACCTCACCAAAAGCAGAATCCTCCAGAACCGGTATCACCACGACCCACAAAGGGTATTTTCACTACGAAAAACGGACAACCTATCCTGGTTTTTGTACAGGTTGACACACGAGGGCGGCACGAGTTTGTGCATATGGTAAAGGTCAGTGTTCAGTATTGTTACTACTATAGAAAGTGAACATCCTGCAGAAAAATGGAGGGCAAATTACTGCAGACATTCCTAGGGCAGGCTTCGTCATCTTGAATCCACGTTCTGTTTCCTACGCCGATTTACGACGAGAGGCCGAAGATTCTGGGCGGACGATAGTGCAGACCACATTTATCACAGAAAGCATCAGGGAAGGACACCTCATGGATCCCAATGATTACTTGTTGGAAGACACTCGGGTGAAAAAGCCCGCCCGGGCGGTGGGCCGTAGGCCCTCTCTTCGTAACAAGCAATCACCCGAGAGTGATCACGACGCATCTGAAGCACAAACCTCAGATACTGTCGTGGATACACTCTCGCCCACACTCGCACGCGAACGCGAACGCGAACGCTCGGCGACTCCCGAACCCCCAATGGCCGTACAATTAAAAAATGGTTACAAATTTACCCCCGCAGAGATGTCATACACGTGGATGCTTCTTCGTCGAATTATAGCTAAGGATCCAGAGGCGAATAGACAGAAGGTGATCAAGACCTTGTGTGAGAAAGTAGGTGTTCTGTCCAAGTGCTTCCATTTTGATTTATCCTTATCCCAATTGTTTATCGATCGAAGATGCCCCATCATCCTGAGGCTTCATGGATGAGCACGTTAAGTCGGCACAGGGAGATGTACGAGGCTATCAAGACAGAGACGCTCCAGTCTGTCTTTGGTCATGAAGTTAACCCACCTAATGCACAGCAACATCAATACGCCAGTGACACTGAAATGAACGAGGCTGATCGAGCCGTGGATGAACTTGACGAACAACAAGTTGGGGCGTCCTTGATCCCTGCCGAAACCGAGCCCATGCACGAGGATGAGCAGCAGTCACTCATTAAGGAGGAAAACAAAGAGGAGACTTTCTCAGACGCCTATGCACGAGATTTTGAGGCGCTTGTTGAATTTTTGACATCTGCGGAAGCTGAAGGTGGGGAAGAGGATGAGATTTTCGAACGGTTAAGGGAAAAGGTTACATTTTGGAATTCTCTCTCAAGTTGCTTGACTGACCATATAATTACAGCATGTTTGTGTGAGTGCTCCAAGTTGGTCCGAATTTTTGGAGCAACATGCAGCAGTCGTGACAGAAGAAGTTGAGCGGAGGTACGCAGCCCAGCACTCGGCTTGATTACGAGTTCCCAGCTGTAAAATTTCCAAACGGTTCTCTATTTGATACGATGCAGGATATCCAATCTCTCTTAGCGCATTATTGCTGTTGTGGTCACGGGGACGCAATTGATGCGTACTGTGAATCTCTAAGAATTCTTCCTCTGCCTCCTTCGTATCGATCCTTAAAAGCAATACAAATTTTGAGTAAAGAACGAGGGTACTGAGTAAGGTGGTAATGTAATAATCATTGAGGGGAAGACAACGGTGGGGATGAAGGGTTCTGCTTGAAGAAGCGTTTTCGTTTCTCCTCAAATGACAACGTCTCCTTATCTCCACGTAGGGATTGACCAGCATAGTCGAAAGTGCCCACTGCTGCTCCGATGACAGCGCAGGATGCGACAGCAATAGGGAGGGAACGAGCTACGGTGTGGTCAAATTTTTAAGAAGTGCATCCAAAGGCGTAACAATGCACACCTCTAATACCAGCCAAGAAACCAGCAGCGCAGCCACCTGCTACCCCGTTCAACGCATCCTGCTTTTCTCGTTGATTCGCAACGATAGACTCGGTGGCAGCGAACGTTGCACCCATCGCAGCTGTTGAACTATTAACAAAGCATTTAAAGACGAAGAAAAGTTGTCTTGAAACCGACCGAAGAAACCAATAGTTCCTCCCGATCTGGAGAGGAATCCGGTCGCGCCTTTGGAGTGGGACCCCAACGCATTTTGCACACTGCTGACGAAAGCGCCAACCAAGGCGGCCTGCATTCCGACAGTTGCAGCATACTGTAGCGTTGGCCTTGTCTCAAAGCTGGGGGTATCCGCTGGTTGATCGGGAACGTTTGTGTTAGACATAGCGAACAGCGAGGGTGACGAGGGAGTGGCGGCCCACACCTCCGGTCAACGTTCTCAGGCTCGCGATCATCACGTTATGGACAACGACAGTGAACAATTGCCCTGGTACAGGAATAGCGAACTAATAGACCCTCCTTTCCAACTCGTAAAATGCTTCAAGGTTCGCAGTGCATACCGTACTTCACCTACCACTGTCTTGCGACGTATCTTAGAATCTTCGTGGCCCGCCGTATCAATTTGTATCTCTATTCCCGTGGAACCTCAGCTCTTTGCAGTCTCTCGGGGATTTATACTCCGATCACTTATCCAACGAATGGCCCAAATTCATACGAACGTATGCCGGACTGACGGTCATCGGTAATGCTGAGGAGTTATATTTGGTGTCGTCAGTCTCGTCAAGCGGCAGACAAAAGAAGCAGATTCGCCTCGATACAGTGAGTCCTTCCTGCCCCACCTCTATACTCAGTCGTAGCACTCAGCAATCATGGGTAGGAGGCCGGCCCTATCACGGCCGTGGCTTGGGCTCTGAATGGAGATTCTCCCCTGGACCCTTTGCTCGTCATCGCGCTATCGAGCATACTTTGTGTGTATAGTGTTGGGCACGGCCAGCCAATCGGCTTTCTACGTGGTCATGGCGGGGTATGCTTCCCCCTTTAACATGTATGCCCTCCAAGTGACCGTGACCTCCATGACCCTGGCTTAGCCGATCACCTCCATCGCCGTTCACCCCCGAGTACCTTTCTATATCTGCACCACTTCTTCAGATCAGACGGCGAGAATTTATGATCTCAATAGCCTTGCTAATAGCAAGAGGCCTTCTGAGAATCCTTTTTGGATTCCAGGTACCGGTCCGAGCAAAGGTGGCGCACCTCATGGCCTACGACCATCGGAGAAGACGGAGTGGGGAAGGGGCGAGTGGACCACTGTCCTCGTGGGAGGCAGGAGTGGAGGCCATTTCGCAGCCGTGACCTGTGCGGCGTTCCATCCGACATTCCCCTTGATTGCAACTGGTGGGGTAGGGTCCGATGGTCGTCGTTATCCGAACTGAGATGCCAATGTGCTGCGACTTTCGCAGATCGATCGAGTAGTCAAAATTTGGCGCGTACACGAATTCAAGGGACAACTTAATCGGGAGGATAAGCCTTTATTTAGCAGCACGCTTGTTCATCGATCCGCAGTCGCATCTGTTGCTTGGTATCTTGGTTCGTTTTGACTGCGCATTCCATTTTCTCATGGCGTTGTCAGGCTGGCCGAAGACACTCTCGTTACACACTGCAACTCTACGGCGTTTTCTAGTCACCGGGTGGTGCCGCAAACGGAACAAACGATAGAAAGTGAAGATGGAAACGCCGAACTGGAGTGGTTCGGGTCACCGGAAGAATCGTCATCTTAAGATGGTTGGGGCTCAATAGGTTTTTCCCGCCAGGGGAGACAATTCATCAGGATGTTCAAAGGGGATGTGTAGCCGTGAGTTGTGCGCGTTTATCCTAGAAGTGACTGATGAAAGTTGAACGTAAGCGTCTGATGCGTCTGAAGGATTATCAAGAAAGCTGTATGTGTGTGATAGTTGCTCCTAAGGCCACCCTCCTGATCGTTGGCATCATCTCTCTAGCCTCGTTTACCGTGATCGCGTCTATTCCCCTTCCACATTATTCACATGCACCGCACCTTCGCGTATTTGGGGATGTCTATCATGACCACGTTATCCTAATCCCTCATGGGAGGAGCATTCGCCTGCTGAATGCGTCGCGTACACCCCATCTTGAAGCAACTGAATTTCCCACCGACGACGAACAATTTCCCTCTGACTTCGTGGCCCAAATGAGGCTTCATGCCGAGGAGACTACGAATGCTAAATTGCTGAGAGGGAATGAATGGGTAGGTGGCTTAGGCTGGACTATCGATCTTGACCCCAAATTCGCCGGCGGGGAGTCGATTCAAGCGGTTGACATGGGACTGAACGGAGGAATGATCGTTGCTGTGGGAAATAATGGAAGTATGTGGATCTGGATGAAGAGCACGTAGTAATGTCTCACCCTTACGGCTAACTTCAAACCCAATTACAGTGTTTTGGATGCTTAGACCTATTTCTCCGACTCGGGAAAACACACTAATCACAAATTTTTAACCAATCTCTTATTTCACCCTCCTCATTCAATCCAATGCTCTTGCGCGTTACAATGTACCCGAAACAACGCAAATGGCAAGTAGAAGAAAACATGAATGAAACAGCCAGATTCGGTTTCGGAAACTCTCTACCCAACTTGCCGCCTTCAAGTTTGTTCACATAGGACTTCGCTAAGTTAGAACGGCGTGATCACACCGCCCTCCCCTTTGACAGCGATGTCCTGGAAATCGCTGACTTGCTGTTCGTCGAGCTCCTGTGGCACACGCCCGAAAACCGTGATATCATCGAGGTCACGCTTGCCATAAGCCTGCTGAGAGACTCAGTGATGGCCTGCTAAATCAAGAGTATGGCAAACATACCGACTCCGATACGCCGTCCCGCTTCATGTAAGCTAGGATAGGTTCGAACGGCGCTGCTTCGCGCCCTTGGTGCGCACCAGCAAGCTGAAAAGGCTATTGGCATGCTATGAGGTATCCAAGAAGGTGAAACATACCCCAACACGCGGTTTGTACGATGCTGGTACAGGGACGGCCATAACACCAACGATGGCAAAGACAAACACGAAAACGAGGGTAACAAGACGAGATGTGAACATATTGAAAGTAGATCGTGTGATGTTACGATGGAAAGCAGAGTAGAAATAGAGTAGGCTGAAAGGTCGACCTGCGGCCTGGGCGAAATGAAAGGATCTACAGAAAGAACGTTAGCTCAGAGGTACGAGAAAAGAAAATGGCAGGACTGACAAGAGAAGTGGTAAAAGAAAGAGAGAGTGGTGAAGACGGGATTAGAGGATCCTGGAGGCTTTAATAGACATTTCCCTCACAACCAATTGGTTCCTGTCAGGTACCTGTTGTTGTTGATGGGGAAATGAGGCACCACTCGCTCACGTAATTTCAGTGCCCTTACAACGATCTTCCATCAGAACCTTCAGCGCTGTTCTCTTGGCTGCTGCGCTAACTTACTGTAACGACGAGGCTCGCGCCCAAACATGTCGGACCCCCGTTTTCGCCGTCTCAAGTCAGATCCCCGCTTTCGCAGCCTCAAAAGACACAAAAATAAGATCGCAGTAGACAGCAGATTCAATTCTCTATTCAAGAAACAGTCAGATATCGGTCAGAACCATTCATCTTCCCCCATTCACCACTCAAATATCCAACACAGGACGCGTGGACAAATATGGCCGCCAGTTGTCTGCTGTGCAAGAAACTGAGAGTTTGCGTCGATTTTACAGAGTTGACCCGGTCGAATCCTCTGCTGGTCCTGACTATGCTCGCGGCGAGGTGCTTCTAGAGTCTTCCGACGAGGAAGATAGAAATTCGGACGGTGCCAGGCCGAGCGACGATGAGAACGAGGACATTGTTGTTCTGGGTCGTGATACTGACAGGCCTCTCCCTGTTTCAGAAGAGGAAGATGCTGAAGTAAATTTGGACGAAGATGATACGGTAGACTCGGTTCCAGAGGTTACCCCACACTCGAAGATCGCTCCTGAAGACGAGCAAGAAAGTTCGCGTAGGACGCGTCGTATCGCTGTTGTCGACCTGGATTGGGACTATGTCCGTGCTACACATTTGTATAAAATCTTCAGTTCTGCTATCTCCTCCGTCAAGTCGTCTTCCAAATCAGACATGGTGTTTACTCCGGCTATGCAGGGTAAAGTCCTTAGCGTACGCATCTACCCAAGCAAATTTGGCTTAGAGCGTATGACACACGAAGAGAATGGGCCCCCACTTGAACTATTCAAGAAGAAGAAAGCCACCGAGGAGGAGGAGGACGTGGATGAGAGGAACATATACGAGATTGGGAATTCTGGAGAGTACGACGAAGACGCACTAAGGAAGTACCAATTAGAGCGCCTGAGGTGTGTTGACCAACCTCTATGGGCGCACCCTTCGAATACATCTAAAACAGATACTATTATGCCATCGTGGAATGTGACTCCGTTAAGCTCGCCACACATCTCCATTCCGAGTTGCAAGGTGCTGAACTCGAACGATCAGCAAATGTTTTAAATTTGAGCTTCGTTCCGGATGACATGGCGTTCGACGAAGAATGCAGGTGATATCATCATCTCTTTGCTGTTCTCCCCATCTTGGCTTACGGAGGTGTACAGAGACCAGGCCACATCCGCGGATGAAAGCACAAACTACCAACCTCTTGACTTCACGACAGATGTAGGACCTGCCCTGTAGACCTTATATCGACGTGATAATCATAAACACAGGCTCTCCGGCATTCCAAAGTCAAGTTGACCTGGGACCAAGATGACGCAGAACGCGATCGTGTGACGCGTCGGGCTCTCTCTCTCAAAGACATTGAGGAGAACGATTTCCGGGGATACATTGCCTCATCTTCTGACGAAGAACACGATGGTGAAGCAAAATCGATGAAGAAATCCGTTGGTCGCGACAAACTTCGCGCCCTTCTGCTTGAAGGTGGCGGCCATGACCTCCCGGAAGGCTGGGCTGGCAGCAAGCCCTGCAACCTGGGTGATGACGGTGGCGACTTGGACATGGAGGTTACGTTTCGTCCCGCTCTGACAGGCGGACAGGACGAAGACGAAACAACGCTTGAGAAGTACCAGCGCAAAATGCGAGAGAAGCGGAAGAAACGCAGGAAGGATCTACAGGAAAGAAATGAACCATCTGCTGACGACTTTTTTACCCGAGGTGAGGGAGAGGAAGACAGTGACGAGGTCTCACATTCGGCAGGAGAGAGAACAAGGGGCGGGCAAAGTAGTGAATCCAGGGGCTTCTCCACCAAAGAGGAGCTTTCATTACTCGTCGCTCCAGACCGACTCGAGTCAGAACCAAAGCACTTCGACATGGCGGCAATCATCAAAGCAGAAAAGAGCGCGCGGAAGAAGAACAAGAGAAGAAAGAAGAAAAATGACGATGATGAGAATGAGAATGAGATTCAAGACGACTTTGTTGTCGATGTCAAGGATGAACGCTTCACGGCGCTGCACGAAGACCACGCCTTTGCAATCGACCCTAGTCATCCTAAGTGAGTGGATATGACCAGGCTTGAGACGATCGATGCTGATGTAGTCTCTTAGCTTCAAGAAGACCAAGTCAATGTCGGCGTTACTTGAAGAACGATCGAAGCGGAAGACTTCTGGTGGCCAGGCCCGCGCAGCTGAGCGAGCATCCCAAGGCGCAACTAGGCAAACTTTATCGAGTTTGGTGGATAGTGTTAAAAGAAGAGGCGTGACCGTAGGGGACAGTGGTACGAAGCGACGGAAATTATGACGTTGCGAAAGTAAGCGATGAGATTCTCAATTTGCAAATACATTTGTAAAACTTCGCTGTGATAACCTCTACCACTCATGAAATCTTTGCGTTTGAGAAATCAAGCTCTGGATGAGCGGCCTGAAATTTCCTTAGAGCCTGAAGGAAATGTCAAGAAATGACAGGCGTGGAATATCACAAGTACAACGCACGTCCTGCTTTTTGATTTCATCAGATGTGGGCTTCCCCAGTTGCTACGAAACAGAGCGCTTCAGTAATGTCAAATCCTTCCAACGGAGACAGACCTTCTGTTGGTTGTCAAACTTTGTGGGACTTAGCATGAATGCCTAAAGGGGAAAAGATCAAGGGCGAACCATCATCTTCTCGACCATTCCTCTGAACCGCTTGTTAATATGAGCTACAGAAACGCTGAACAAGCCCCACTGACCTTGTCTCACCATCCAGGTCGCCGAGTTTGCTGTTCTCAGGTTGAATCTTCCTCGTATCGATCTTGGGGTGATGAGTGAGGACGTTCTCCCACCATTGCATCTTGTTCACTTTCTCGAGGTGAAGTTCAACAGACGACTGATCCTCTGAAAGCTAGTTTGAAGCAGGGACGAGACGACATGAGCAGGTGCACTAACCGAGCGTCCAAGTACTCTCTTCGACTTTGATGTCCTGACAAAGATCACCAGCCATGATGGGATCCTTTCCTTTGAGCCCAACAGTGAGCTTCTTCTTCTTAATTACGACCATGAGGTCGCGTGCGCGGGTTCCCTTAGGAACGGGTACCACGACGTCGACGTCTGGCAGGGTTTGTTTCCAAGAATAAGGCAGCGCTAGTCTGGTTTGAATATATTTGCCCGCAAAGCAACAACCGATATACCTGCTTGCTCCTCCGCCTCACGCTGGCGGTCAGCCTTGTCACGAATCTCCCTCTCCTCTGGGGTCAACTTGTCGTAGTCGTCTTGAGTGGACATTATCGGTTAATCAATCGAGTCGAGGCGTCGCACACAATTAAGTCTGTAGTCACGTGTGTTTACCATTGTGTATGCGTTTTGCCTTCCCTGTGCCCAGTGGCAATTCAATAATGTCTGTTCCTCGTCGTTCCTAGTGTTCACTGCCACCCATCCTACTCCTACCATGTCCACCGCCGACCCCTGGGGCGATTTCGATGTATTTCTCTACTAGTTTGCGTCTAGGTGCCACCTGACTGTTATCCTACAGACTCTCAAGGTCAACGTAAGGCATAACACCGTCGACAGACTGAAGCAGATCATCGCGGGATTTAACGATGAGTGCTGGACAATGCTCAGCAAGTCTGGCAAGAAGCAGGATCTCATCGACCGCATACTAAATGTCCTCAATGAATGGCGCGTGTCGAGCAATGTGGACAAATGGAATAAAGCCAGGAGTGTCTTGTACCAGGTCCGCAACTCAGGAATGTGAGTTGAATGACTCCTTATCCTCGTGCCATGCACACTCGTTCTATCCTCCCACCTCCTCTGACTATATTATCACACTGACCGTTCGCTCTCAATAGGTGGAGAGGTCATGCGCATTCTGCACCAGGTCTTTTGGCCTCCCCGACCGCAAACTCTTATCCCGGAACTCCTCCTGTCACCCGACCTTACGCGGGTACACCCGCCGGCCCAAGTAATGTTCCTCGTTATGACCCCTTTGCCCCTCCTCGAAACTCTACACATCCCATCACAACACCTACGCCTCATGCCACTGCCCCGGCGCCTGTTCCAAGACCCGGTATGCACCCCACTTCCCCTTTCGAAAATCCCATAGCCTACAAATTATCTAGCCATCCTATTCAAATCATCCCCATTCTTTCGAGTTGATCAGTCTGTATCAAGTATTGCGGAATGTCCTGGTATGCCATGATTGCTTGCCGGCATTGTGCTATCTAACAGAGCGCAGAGTCGTCCAGTTCTGGCGATCGCCGTCAACAAGTTTTATTATTTTCCCTTAATGCCGATCAACTAGGAAAACTCAATTTATCTGAGTGCGTTTCCGCTATCTAGGATATTTGTATGCGCCTCATGATTCGTCCCTTAGACCGAAATACCAGCTTCGTCTTTATTGCACTTCTTCTTCATACTTCGCTCTCGGGGCGTCCGGCCTTCGTTTCGGTGGCAATCCGTGCCCCATCGAATTCCCCCCAACATGTGAAATCAGAGTTAATCAGGTTCAGATCACTGCAAGCACGAAGGGTTTGAAGAAGAAGCCAGGAACTGCACCCCCAGCATTCCTCGGGACCTCTGTAAGGGTCGCTCTTGGACATCAGAATCGTGTAGAAATGGTCTACGTAAATAGTCAAACGAACAGCAATCAACCCCCTCCACCTCCAAAAGTGCGATTTTTTCGTTTATGGGACAGACATCTGATCACAGATATTTGACAGAAGTATTATATGGTCGTCATGCTGGTTCAAATCACTACAGTAGATCAACTAATTGAGAGAGTCAAGAAAGGTAAATTTCGGAGTCGTGAGGATGTTCTTGCCCAACGTACGTGCACGAGTTCTTCCATGTAGTCTTTCCTCATGTTCAATGGACACCAGGCGCTCAGGCTGCCAAAGATGAAGACGAGGACATCGTTGCTGGTCCGCAGAAAACGACATTGAAATGCCCTGTAAGTTCTCCCGCGTTCGTTCACCAATTGACCGTCTAAGCGAATTGCTATTATTCAGCTAAGTTACGGTCGTATCACCACGCCGTGTCGTTCTTCGCAATGCGTTCATGTACAGTGCTTCGATGCTCTTTCGTGGTACTCGGTGAATGAGCAGACAACAACGTGGACTTGTCCAGTATGTGAGAAGCCGATCAATAACGAGGAGCTGATAGTGGATGGGTATGTCGATTAGGTCATTTCCACATCTCGGTGAGTCACTGATAAGCGCTCAGTTACTTCAATTCGATTTTGGAAAGTACACCGGATACGGTTGACGACGTCATTGTTGAAGCGAATGGCGAGTGGCACACTTCCGATGACAAGTACGCTTCGCCGACTTGGAAGGGAACCCACCAGTCTGTGCCACCATCCACCAGTCCTACGCCACATCCGAAATCCCAAGTGGACTCAAATGTCTCTTCCGATCATGTGCACAATACCTCAACCCAGGAAAAGAGACAGAATTCAGGGGACGTCCTCGTCTTGGATTCCGAAGAAGAGGACGAGGGTGAGGTCAAGCGTGAATTGTCGCCATCACGCCGCGAACGGTCCCTAGTGAACGCGTTGTCGAACACGCAGGTGATAGACCTCACTCTGGAATCCGACGAGGAGAGCGCATCAGATGACAGTTCGGACAAGAAACGAAAGGCGGAGGTGGACCCAGTAGCGCAGACAGAAGAAATTTGGAAGAAATCACGCATTGGCGATCCACCAAACGACGTGACGACAACACGGACTGTAAATGTCAACAATCCTACGGCGGACGTGATGGGTCTCGGTGGTCATCAAGGCGCACGGCGATTTGTGAACTCGGTTTCATTACCGCAGCAGGCCCCAAGTCACGGTGGACAATATACGCCTACTCCGCATGCAGGATCTCCGTACACTACACCTTACTATAGCTCAGTGCCCACTGGGTCATTCGGATCGCAGGTGACTACACATAGAACGGGATATTACTCGCAGTTTGGGAATGGGTAGCGTGACGTATTGCAGTACATGTTATGTGTATTCAGTCCAATAAAAAACACTCGGAGTTGCTGCCAAAACAAATTCAAAAATCCGGTGCATCACGGCTCGGTCCGTTCGGTCCTGAGCGGAGTTAGGGTAATCCCGGGGACAGCCGTGCCTTTAGAGGCCCACGCGAAGCTTTTTTCAGCTTTACTTCAACCTCTCCTCCTCCCACCATCCTCACCACTCCCCCCCCGTCCCCTTACCACTCTCTAAAACAAAATGGCCGAAGCTAAGAAGGGAAAGACTCCCAAGGAGTTCGCTAGTGCGTTGCTTGCCTGACTGTGTTTCACTGTCACTGCTGCTTACATGGCATCTTAACAGTTGACTTCCTTATGGGAGGCGTCTCGGCTGTACGCTTACTCTTCCATTGACTGTAACTCGAGTGTACTCAATTCTTGTCGCCTCTAGGCTGTTGCCAAAACATCTGCTGCACCCATCGAGCGTATCAAACTCTTGGTTCAAAACCAGGATGAGATGGCACGTCATAGTTTGAAACATCTTCCTAGGTTTTCCGTTAACACGCTGTCATCATTTCAGATCAAGCAGGGCCGCCTCTCGCACCCTTACAAGGGCGTCGCCGATTGCTTTTCCCGTACCTACAAGGATGAGGGCCTTCTCTCGCTCTGGCGTGGCAACACCGCCAACGTCATTCGTTACTTCCCTACCCAGGCGTTGAACTTTGCATTCAGTGCGTCTTGTCTGTGTTTTTGGCCCGTAAACTTCTCTGACGTGGCAATCCAGAGGACTACTTTAAGTCTCTCTTTGGTTTCAAGAAGAACGACGGTTACTGGAAATGGTTCGCTGGTAACGTCGCCTCTGGTGGTGCTGCTGGTGCATCATCGCTACTTTTCGTCTATTCTCTTGACTATGCCCGTACACGTCTTGCGAATGACGCCAAGTCGGCGAAGGGTGGAGGAGCTCGCCAGTTCAATGGCTTGGTTGATGTCTATAAAAAGACACTTGCCTCGGATGGTATTGCAGGCCTCTACCGTGGCTTTGTACCCTCTGTTGTCGGGATCATTGTGTACCGTGGTCTCTACTTCGGTGTCTACGATTCCCTGAGTGCGTTTTCTCTACGCTCTGCGTTCAAGTCCAATGCTGACATCTGTAAAAGAGCCCGTGGTCCTCGTTGGTGCTCTTGAGGGCTCATTCTTCGCATCGTTCTTACTCGGCTGGGGTGTCACTATTGGTGCTGGTCTTGCTTCATACCCTCTGGACACCATCCGTCGTCGTATGATGATGACTTCTGGATCAACTACACATTACAAGTCAATGTTTGATGCCGGTTCGCAGGTATGTCGATTTTATTATCATGACCTATACCGCACATCTTACCTTGTGTTTCAGATCGTCGCCAAAGAGGGTACAAAGTCGCTCTTCAAGGGTGCTGGTGCTAACATCCTTCGTGGTGTTGCTGGTGCTGGTGTGTTGTCATTGTACGACAAGCTCCAACAAGTTATGTTCGGCAAGGTCTACTCCGGTGGTATGTGAATCAGCACCAAATGTTCTGGCAGTTTCTTATTTAAAATTTCACAGGTTCCGGTTGAGTGCCCACCACCTTATAAAAGCGGGACCTTTTCCGAGGATCGTCACTAATTTTTTTCTTACCGTATTGCACGACCTTTTCACCATAGAGCCGCGATTATATCTTCTTCTAGTGACGTACTTGTCCAGTGGGGTCTTGAAGCGTTTGCTGCCCATCTTTAAGCAATACACTTCGTTGTCCCGAAATTGTGAATCCCGTGTTATGAGCGTGTGATTATTTCTCGGTAAATTAATAGAGTAAATAGAGCGATTCTCGCTGAGCGTTAACTTGAATGCGGTCTCCAGTGAGAAGACCTCCATTGCTTCGCCATCTACTGGTTTCCTGCTCATTTGCGACCCAGGCGTCGTTGCGCCAGTCATCTCAGCTGTCGTTGCGTCCTTACCAAGAACACTGCCTCCAGGCATGTCTCGATGCGCACAGTTCGGGGGCTTCACGTATTGGCGTGTCGTTGCCAACAGGAGCGGGAAAGACAGCTGTCTTCATCTCACTCCTGTCTCGACTAGAGCCAAGAAATACTGCAACAAAGTCGTTGGTCATTGTCAACAGCATAGAGCTGGCAAAGCAGGCCGCAGCGCATGCCAGGCAACAGCGGCCAGACTGGACGGTGGAAATTGAACAAGGTGGCAGGCACAAGGCGTCAGGCAAGGCCGATCTGTCAGTCTTGACTATGCTTTTGGTGGATTCGTTGTCTAATCTGCAGAAAGAACCGTCGCGACGTACCAAACCCTGCTCGAGGCTGGGCGCCTGCACAAGTTCTCGCCGCAAGGCTTCAAGGCCGTAGTAGTCGACGAGGCCCACCACGCCGCGGCTCCATCGTATGTGTGGACGTTTTCTCTCAGGGGAATGATCCTTGTTCTAGCCTCAGATACCGCCGCATTCTGTCCTTCTTTCATTCAGCAATTCCATCCCCTGAAAGCGACTCGCATGCTCCCCCTGTTCGAGACGCTGTTCCTGTCTTTGGATTTTCTGCCACTTTCAGCAGACATGACGGACTTGCACTCGGGTCGGTATTCGAACAAATCGTGTATCATCGAGACTTCCTCGACATGATCAAAGAGCGGTGGTGGGTCATGACACCGTCTAAATATCAACGGCAATTGATTTCATTTCACATAAGGCTTTGTAACATCCGGTTTACGACTGTGAAAGCCAACATTAATTTGAAGGACGTCACTATCAACAGCAATACTGGAGATTTCAGCGCAACCAGCCTGGCTCATGTCATTAATACAGAGACCATCAACAAGCTCGTTGTTCAAACGTGGCTTGACAGAGCAGGTCCGTCATTACGTCGACGTCGCTACCTACTTTGCCGAACGCTAGACTCGTACAGCTGGCAAACGTAAATCAACCCTCGTCTTTGCCATCAACGTTGCTCATGTCCGGGCGCTGACGAAAACATTCCAATTGGTGGGTATCGACGCTCGGTACCTTTATGCGGGAACTCCAAGTGCGGAGCGCGTCGCGTTGATCGATGGCTTCAAAGCCGGGGAATTCCCTGTTCTTCTGAACTGCGGTAAGCTGCGCAGTCCACTAACATCCAGGCCTCGCTTCACGTTTTCCTTGCTATCGCACAGCTCTCTTGACAGAAGGTACCGACATTCCCAATATAGACTGTGTGGTGATTGCTCGACCCACGAGGTCCCGGAACGTTTTCATCCAAATGGTTAGTTGTCCGTTTTGTTACGTCACGTTCACCCCTGGATAAGAAGCTTGCAGATCGGACGCGGAATGAGGTTGTCTCCTGACACGGGGAAACAGGACTGCCACATCATAGATTTCGTTGATTCCATGAAACGTGTCGTTGGCGTGGTCAGTGCACCAACACTGCTAGGCCTGGACCCGACAACTGTGGTGGACGGTACAACAACATTCGTTAACCTGGCTATCTGAGATGCTGATGCTCTGCTCAGATGGAGTGGCCATGGAACTGGAATTACGAGCGGATGCTGCCACCGGAGTTTCGAGTGTCACTCCTATTGGAGACAATCGATGCAGCGTACCAGAGCCGCGCTCTGTTACCTACATTGACTACGACAATCCTTTCTCCCTGGTCAATCAGAGCCTGGGAACATCGCCTCATATAGCGCAACTGAGCCGGAACGCCTGGGTAGGTTGCGGCGATGACATCTACGTCCTCGAATGCATGGGCAAAGGTCATATCCGGATCGAACCCGTGCCTGATCGTGAGCGCGATTTTACAAGTTCATATTCATTTTGACTTTCCTTTTCCCAGACAAAGAGGGACATTTCCACGCACATTATACCCCAACAATTCATGCTGAAACAGCCGCCGCTCTAAAGATATCTAGGTTTCGGACGAACAGGAAGGTTCTTGACGCGGGTAGCCTCGCAGACGCTGTGCGAGGTTGTGACACGTATGCCAGTGAAAAGGTGGTGAGGGGGCCTTTGTCGCAAGCGTAAGCGGAACAACATGATCTTGTGCGGCATGATTGCTGAACCCTGATTCAAGACTATGGCGTACGGCGAAATGGCGGCAGGGACCGGCGACACCTGCTCAGAAGCTATTTGTGGCGAAGAGGTGGGGTTACATCCACAAGTCCGTGGAAGATTTTCGGGAACAGTCGGATGGTGACGTGTTCCCGGAGAGATTGAAACTTTTAACCAAAGGCGAGGCCGCGCACATCATCACACGGTTAAAACATGGGGCACAGGTTAGTCGATTCCGTACCCTGCCCAGGACTGTAATGATACTTATCGCCAAAAAGCGTCGATATGCCAAGAAAATTATGGTTCATCGCAAGCTCGAGATAGCCGATGAAAAGGAGAAACAGCGACAAGCTAGGGAACGTGTTTGCGTCGGTCCATTGGCACCACATTAACCCCAACTTATCATAACCATCACTATCAATCGAGAAGGGAAGCTGGAAGGATTCACATCATCAGAATAGCATTGCATCATTGAACATAAACTATATTGCCGATTATTCACGCATGACTAGATAACGAAGGAGATACCGCCAAGGAGCTCTGCAGTGTTTGGACCGCCGCAGATTGAGCCAGTGCGATGATGTCATCCGCCAACTCCGGATTGTCGAATGTGGACGCGTTTTTGGTCAGGGCCGCGAGGATAGCTCCTACAAGACAGTCTCCTGCTCCTGTGACACTGACTACGGACTGTGGGTCTAGCTCATGGGCCGGATAGTGTTTGATAACGACGAGTTCGGACTTTCCATGGACGACAATCTGCCGTCGCTGGATATCAGTGCGCTCTCCAGTCCACGCTGTCGGCTTATCGGTGGGGAATCGCATCGCCAATAACACGCCGAGATCTCCGCATTTAATCACGAGGTGTTGAAAGAACGGGAGGAGGTTGATAGCCATTTGCGCTATTCCTCGATCGACTAAGAACGATAACGTCCTGCCCTTCGCCCCTGCGTTTTCACGCGCCAAACGATCTAGTGACGCGCGAAATTCTGTTCCGATCGAGAATTTGTCGACGGTTCTCCACCAATAGTCGTGACTCGTTAGTTCCCAGGGTTCCGCACGAGCGCACTTGTACAATTCTGCCAACTCCAGGAGGTTCGGAGAGGCGAATTTGATTGGGGAGCCGTCAAGATCTGATTCTAGGGCCGACGCGATGGCGGGCAGAATGGAGGTGGACTTGATCACTGAAGTGGGCTCGCTGTAGTGCGTCAAAAGAAGACCCCGCAGTTGAAACAGCCCCGCAAACTTACAAAAATGCTATGACACGTAAATGAAACGTCTGTGATTGTTTGAAGCCGTAAGACATGACACACTCACTCTGGATGTTGTTGGCATTGCAGTGTTGGACCAGTGCTTTGAGCACATCAGGTGAGACGTTGGCGTCCATCGCAACAAGTGTGGGTTCATGTTCGATAACACGGGAGATAACCTGTGCACTCGGCGATCAACATCCCAACCCTTGAGAGGAATAGGTCATACCATTTCTGGCTCAATCGAGTGGACAATGTCCATATCTGCCACGCCTCCAATGAGGTTTCCGGAGTCATCAAGAACCATGTTGCACACGGCCGACTTTCGACCACTCGTGATTACTCCATCCGTTCGCATCCCAATCGTTCGCATCTCTTCCCGAAGTAGACGTCCCAACGAGTCATCGCCTACAGAAGACACGAGAACGGTTTCCGAAGATCGACTTTGGAACTTCGAAATGGAAACTCGATGGGCCGCTTCAGCCATATTCCGGCCAACACCACCCAGATGGACAGTGACAGTTCCCGGGGAGGTAGAGTGCCGACCACAGGAACCGTCAGCATCTGATATTGTTCTCGCCTGTGCAACAACGTCAACGGCGGCGGAACCTACAACTACAAGTTTGGCTGGGGACTCGCATGGTGGAAGCGTAATCGGGACAGCCCCCTAAACAAGATTTGGTCGATGAAAACCTGTATTCACACAGGACGACATATTACGGTCTCACGGTTGTTACGTGCTTCGGCTCATGCTGGTTGATTAACTCAGAATAGGCAACTGCTATCTGAGCCCCTTTGAGTGCTGTGTTCTCAATCAAGGCAACATCTGCGCAAGGACTGCCGTTCGTCATGTCCGAGAAACGAGGCAAATGCGCACTCACTGCTTGCGAGAGATTTCCCATCGGTTAACTGCCTTGCTCGTTCCAGTAGCCATGGAGTAACTTGTTTTCCTTGTTTGTCCATGCCATTTTCTTGAGACTCTTGAATGGCTTGTTCAACTGCTTCCTGCAATTCTTTCCCGACAGCCGCGTAGGATTCTGGGATCGGAACACCGAATAAGACGCCATGGGTCATGCCCAGTCCCCATTGGGTGACTTCAGGGAGATGTTCTCAAGGACGACACAGCACCAAGAATCATGTGCCACATACAAAGAATGTTTGCGGCGGTAGCGGGATCGTTAACTCGCCAAGGGCTCTGAACACCAGGGAGTCTAAGTACGTCAAACAAGTAGCGGAGATGAGATAAACACCGACTTTGAACCCACTACTCGGGGAGTAGAAAGCGGGAAAATCTTGGGTTTTTCCGTACGTCACGACTGGAACTCCGAAAGTTTCCTGTGTCACATTGAATGAAAAGGGAACGACAGTCCGTACGTGCAACGTACGAGGTATTCTAAAGTCCTGAAAGCGTACTCTTCAACAATCACGTTTTTCCATGGGCGTCAGTGAGAGTGCCTGACCTTCCGATATCTAGGATTGATTTTACTCCTGCGGACACCAAGCCCACGGGACATCTCGTAAGCTCTTGGAGGTCTGCAGATATATCCATTGCTTTCGAAGCGTCATGAACCATAAGCCAACTCATTCAGCTGAAATCAGCTTACAATCCTGCCCTCCTCGGTGCACTCCACCTAACCTAGATGAATACCCTCAGTAAACACGGATCCACCCGCGAAAGATGGACGGCTAACCCTCCTGTAGCAAAGACCTAAGCATCACGCGAACGCTTTGATCAATCAGAATACGGGTGGACATTGATCAATACCTTAATGCCAGCAAGCGCGGCGAATATGAGGGTAGCGCTACAGGTAGTGCCACCGTCTTTCTTAAGGGCTATGGCAGCTGCTATGTCTCTCCTAGATAACTTCACCGATCCGCGGTTGGCGTGCACATCGGCTAGATGCTCTAACTGAGCCGAGTCCAGCCCAATCTTGACTCTCCCCTCGATGACGCCAATGGTCGCCGGAATGGCACCCACTGAGCGTACATGCCGTCCGACAGACGTCGCCGTCTCAAGATTAATGGGATACGGCATTCCATGAGTGACAATTGCGGTCTCCAATGCGACCAATGGCCGGCTTTCCAAAAGAGCTTGTTCGACTTCTGGATGGACGTCGATGGGGACCCCTCTTTCGCGTGCAGAGACTAGAGAATGGGGGAGGTCCCTCGAAGTTCTCACCGAAGATGAGAACCTCCGCGTTAGTGTGCGAAGTAGCACTGGCACTGGCATGGAGTATAGGCACCTCTGTGATTGTTACGTTACGGAAACAAAACATTTTGGCTTATATAATCGGGAAAGTGAACAACTAAGTTAATCTACTTTCCACTCCTTTGTGATGGCGTCGTCCTCCCCACTCACAAGAAGTTCTATACTCCAGATGGCGAGCGTAAAGAAGATGTTCATCCACCGCCACCATACTTGCGACGAGTGATCGAGAACTATATTTGCCAGGTTCAGAAGACATAACAGGAAGGAGAACGTAAAACAAACACTTACGAAGGAGATGTGAATAAACGGTGACCAGAATGGACTGACGGTACGTTAAGAGTATATGTGTGAGTTTCGAAGTCTGATGGAATTTTGAGACATTGTTCAATTTAGCCAGCTCAGTACTCACTGGTCGACCATCCCAACCATCATCCACACCATACTCTGCCTCCCATGAATCCGCACCAATAGATGGAAGGACGCGAGCTGCACCGAGTAAAATAGCTAGACGGTATACGAGCGCCGCCAAGACAGGTTTGGGTAGTGTATTCGTCACGAAGTTTACGAGGGTTTGAAGATGTGGCATTATGTTAGGGAGTAATGGCGCGCTGGTGGCTTAGGTTATTGGGTGTAGGGTTTGATAAAGCACACGACATACTACGAAGACGCGGGACCGGAAAAGGACTGTTGATTAAAGCCGCATAACCAGAGGTTATAGGCAATGAATAGAGCGAGTCCAGAGGATTCGATCACGTTTGTTCGTCGTAGCCCAAATCCGATGAAAGTCAGAAAGAGGAACCCTGTTAACGCGGCGCCGATCAGGGTGGCCGACAAGGGCGACATGGCAGCGGCAGGATAGGCCTGTTCGAAACAGCGTGATCATTCGATGGATGCACCACAGTCAAATGAACGCGGGGCACTCACCGCGAATATCCACCAAGCTGATACCACGTATGCCACAGCGGACGCAATGAGAAGAACAAATTGATACGCCTCGCCTTTCCCAACAAGTTCCCGCCCAAGTTGACCCAACTTCTGGGCTACGAGCAGGCTGGAGAGACCCTCGAGGATGATGAAAAGGGGACTGGAAAGGGTGAGGATGGTACCCCACCACGATGCCAGGCTAAGGAGTAGGGGGTTCACAGACTGGAGAATATGTTGAAACAGACAAGCAGGAGGAATGGTTGGATGGGAACTTGCAATGCCGGCAACATTGAGGAACCCCAGAGAAGTTGTAGCGTCCCATGAATAAGAGATTGGAGGAATATGAGCAAGGAAAGGAGGAGGAAAGCGGGTTTGGACAGTGTGGACAGTGTCAATGGCAGGAATAGGAGGACCTGTAAGAAATTGGACAGACTTGGCACTGGGATGTCAGGATGGGAACACCCTGAGGCAAGAGCGACACATACGTTGCAGTGCTAGATAAGGCACTCCAAAAGAAAGAGGTGCTCATAGTCAAGAGAAATGAGGTGCGAACACTCCGTGGGCCAGTGTTATCTGTCTCCTGAACAAGTGTTGATCATAGACCCGAACAATGATTGTGGTGAGCGGACAATGACTCGCTCACACGACCACGCGGACTGCGACTGTCGGCGCGCGAGGAATGCACCAATTGAAATTCGAGGCAGTTGGTCAAATTACAGTATAATTCACAACTTCGGGAACCAACTATTCTAACAGCTCGTGGAAATAAATAACAGTTCAAGTATGTTGCAGTTGCTTCGGGTGTGAATAGTATCCTTTCGCAACAGCCAAGTCGATGTCGCGTGGCTGGGCGGCCGGATCCGATGGTGGAACGTAGAACTTGTCGACAATAGGGATGAGCAGTACGTTCATCTTCGCTGTGACAACGATCATGTGGTTGGTCTTTATCTCCATCCAGTCCGCTAAACGCAAGGTTAGTGGCACACATTCCGTCTTAGAAGTCAACAAGTACCTTTCTCGAAGGTAAGGGGCTCACTCGCAATCTGAAGATACATCCGTTATTGCTTCTCGACGACTCGAATGAGGACTGACCAGGATGATGTTTTCGCGCTTGTCTGCCTTGGACATCTTGTAATGTCCGCCCTCTGCATATTCACTGAAAGCTGTCCCGGAAGAGAACCACTGCAAAGTTCGACTGAGTGCTTTGATCTAAGGAATAGAAAAAGGGCACAAACCAATGAAGCAGCTGCATCATTCCGCGAGGAGACATATCGAGTCGCGACCACACTGACACCGTCCGTGACACAAAAATTCATCAAGCTGGGCTACGAAACTGGTCGATAAAGTCTGAAGTAGAAAGTAGTCGAGCCAACGTACGAGAACCACGCCAGCCTCTTCTGCAAATTGGTTGAGGGAAGCGATGGTCTCTAACACCGCTCGTTGAAGTTCGACGTGCGTGAAAGACAGGGCGTTCGGATTTCGCAACTTAGGTTTGTGATCGACGTGCTGTTCGTCAGCAGAAGGACAGCGATGGACAAACCTTCGATAGGAATAAGGCAAAAGACCACTCCGAATCTGTGTTTCCATTCACAACGTTGAATATTTCATCCGATAGTTGCTGTTGCAATCTCCTTTTGATTTTAACAAATTCTTCAATACTTCCATTGTGCATGAACTAAGCGCAAATTAGTCGGCGCATAGGGAAGGAGACGGGAACAGTACAACCATGATCTTCCCATGGACGAAAGGATGACAGTTGTCCAGGGATAAGGAACCCGCGGTCGTCGCGCGGACGTGAGCACTGACGAATCGTTCAGGTAAAGTAAAGCAAAGCAAAGCTTTCACGGACAATACCAACGGCGACTTTATCTTCTCAGCCAAGCGCGTCAGGTTTATATTGTTCCATGCCTTTTAATTTCTATCAGCGTACGAGATCAAGATTCCGACGACGATGTAGCTTACCGGACTCACGGAAGTAAAGATACAGGGTTGGTTCCCGAGTTCTTCGTCGTATACAGAATCGTACCAGCCTATCTGAGTGTGCTTAAGACTCAGGGTCGCAGGTAAGAAAGCGAGAGAACGCACCGACACCGAACCCGTCTCCGTTGATGGGTCTGCGCAAATCTACTCTCAGCCTGGAGTCAAAAGCCTGATTTATTATTGAATGGGCGGGTTTGGTGAGAAGCTGTGAACAAGGTCAGTAGCCTCTTCCAAGATAGACACTAGCAGAACACAAACGTGGCTGAGCTGGACAGGTGAAGTTCCCTTGTAAATGAGGAGACGACACATAACGCTCAGTACTCAAACGAAGAGTCGGAATCGATCGAGTCGCCGCGGTCCGGAGGAGTCGGCTGAAAATCAAATCGGGTTGTGTACAAAATTGGAGCATTGTGTCATATATGGCGGCCACTGGCACCTTAGGGGCCTGCTCTGCGATGGACATACTTCATTTGTCCTACTTAATTGAGGGGACCCTTCAACCTTCCTATTATTCTGGTCGCTATAACTTCAATGGCAACCCTGTGACCATTGATGACCTGAGAAGGATTATCTTTGATCGTGATTGCAGGGGCTTGGTCTCCAGTTACGATAGTCTCACCTTATTGAAGGTCGGTATTCTAGTCATTGTCAAATTCTGTCTTCTGATGTCTCTTAGGTCGATGCGGCCCTAGCCCTGAGACTTACCTCCCCCTCATACGGTTCAATGAGAATGATGAACTTGTCACAAAGTTGTTAACTTTGAAGACGTTAAGTGAAGTATGGCCAGAGCCACCCACTCTCCACCAAATTAATGTTTTTGTGGCGTTCACTGGTAGTGAGTTATTCACAATAGGTCACGTCAAGAAGTTTCTGATGCATTCCTGCAATTCCCCAGAGGTTCACCCAGACTACCGTCTTTTGCAAGTTGCCCACAAGATATACGGACGCCTGTGGGGAAAAGAGCTGAAATCTATACTGATGCCCGTCCCCCACTGTGGCGGATACATGTATGTATCCGAGGAGATGATTGGCACCCTTGGTTTCGTACACATATTCTATAACGCAAAAGTTCTTCTAGTCCGTGAAGAGTACGAAATTTCTTACAAGAACCTCTGTGATTTGAAAAAGTGTCCTGGTGGGGGGGTGGTTGTCACTGGCCAATCAGGGATTGGTGTGTACTCTCGCCCACCGTGATCTCCTTTGCTACCCTCACAATGCAGGGAAGACTTGCTTCCTCTACTATCTCCTGCTTCAACTCCTTTGTGAGAAGAAGACTGTCGCTTTTCAATTTAACCAGCACTTCTTTCTCTTTGAGGAGACCGGTGTTCAGATGTTCCTGGCTACAGCCTCTGCCTCACAAGAAATACCACATGGAACGTGGGCATTAACTGATTCCCACCCTGATACGAAAGGCCATGTGAGGCCTTTTGGGCTGCATCCACGATGGGAACTGCCTGGATAGTTCAGACTACGTCGCCAGCATCGACTAATTGGTCAAAGTGGCACAAGGATCTACAAGCACATAAGTATTGGATGGATGTATATTCTGTAGAAGAGTTAAATGTGCTTGGGTGAGTTCCATGAATCTAACCAGCTTTATCTTCGCACTGAGTTCTTCATAGCACAATTGGTGATCTCGACCTCAAACTTCTGCGCAAAAATTACCATTTATGGGGTCCTAGCGCACGCACCTGCGTCACCTTGACCCATCATCCCGGCCAACTCGGGATCATAAACAGGCCGTGACTTCCGCTGCACAAATGTTCACCAGGAAGCAGTCAATTCGATGACCTTGATAGAGCAATGGTATCGCACGCCTCTTTACCGTACGGCCGACCACAAATTCCAGGCATACCGCAACCGTGACATTTTCAACAAATCATCTACTTGGATTCGTCTCACGCGAATACGCCAAGCGCGATCGTGCTGTTCGGCAGAGTTTTTTCAAAGCGATCAGCGGCCACAAATGGTTCGGCGCATCAGCGGGTTACATATTCGAGACTCACGTCCTCCTGTGGATCCGCCACGCTCCAACTCAAATTTGCTTACGTGTACTTGCGCCACGGAAAGCTCCCCTCGGCTCGATATACCAGTGTGCGGGAAGAACATGGAGTTTTTCTCGAAGGTCGAGGATTTGAAGAAATTCTTGAACGACATTGGAAATGGAAAGTGTCTGGTTCCAGTTTCTGATTCATTCCCAACTTGTGACGCCATAGTTCTTACCGACAAGTTTTTCATCACCCTTCAAATGACGGTCGCTACAAACACGATGCAAAGTATGAAGGGTTTAAGAAGATCTATTCATCTTTTCCTTCCGACTTTCTAGCCGCTCGTCAACGGTGTCATGTGTTTTTAACCGATAAAGAGGACAAGGCGGACTCGTTGCGATGGC
Organism: Lactarius quietus; assembly: GCA_015025155.1. Lineage (NCBI taxonomy): Eukaryota > Fungi > Basidiomycota > Agaricomycetes > Russulales > Russulaceae > Lactarius > Lactarius quietus. The sequence continues at coordinate 100,840 of WITN01000011.1, forward strand.
AGAAGCTGAAGGACATACCAAACACGATGAATATTCATGTCTACTCTGCATTCGTCAACATGGACGAGTGGCCCGGGGACTCGATCCTAACAGGAGCGCACGTGGATGAATTGGAGGAAGACATAGTAAGTAGGTATTGGCTACATGCGATTGATACTTATTTTTAAATGTGAAGGAACGAGCTACTCAAGCAATGGATACAACCGAGTGAGGTGGCGCTTCTGGGAACCATTTACCCACTGGTAGTGCGAAGGTCGCTGTAGCGACTTCAGAATGTTGGAGTGAACACGTTCTCGACAACACATTGTATTCCTTACCTACGAAACGATTTTCATATGTGTACATTACGCTTGACATGGTCATATGTGCTGTATCACGGTAGGGCACTGTGCCGCATTCCCAATCTCAAAGCGATTGGAACTGTTTTCGACCTCCTGCAATAACTTGATAATTTCTCCACATCGCGAGACACAACGGAGTGTCATGTCGTTGCCACGAGTGACATGTGCTACTTGTGAAAAAGCAGAATCTCCGAACAAGACTGCATAAATAATAGACAGGCTGAAGGTCCATCGATCGTATATATATATTCTAGTAGTAATACAAATGTAAGTGTAAGGTGAAGACCACGTCTCCCGCAGTGGTGCGTTTCTTCCGCTTGTTCATCTCTTCTCGCGCTCTTCTTGCTGCATTTCATTTGGCTGTCACTGAGGTAATTGAGGGTTGGCGTGAACACCTGGACTTGATCTATAAGTCAAGCGATAGATGTGATAGGGGAGGAAGGACCTTGGAAGATCGTCGACTTGCACAGGGGGCCATCTAAGGGGTGCCTATCGAGGAAAAGGGATTTTTGATAGGTGTGCACTTGCTCTTGTATTGAGTGAGTAATGGCCATCCTAGATATGCGTGAAAATTGTCTGAATCTCCTCAATCTAAAACGTCTTTATTCGCGCAGGAGAGGAGGCCAGAAGCGCAAGAAGAGAGGGCCAGGAGAGTGGGGAGAGTGGAAAAGTTGTGGAAAACACGGGCAAGGACAATGGAGTGGGATAACGGGTGGAGAGGGATTAGGAAGAGTGGGAGGAGAGGGCGCGGAGAGGGCCAGCATACCCGACTACCTTGTGCGACTTGAGAGTCGTTCCCTGCCTCTCTGAAAAGCGTCTGTTTCAGTCTGCTTATTGCCTGCGCCGAGAGATGATAAGTTGTCTTCTTTGATCTTTGCGCCAGCTCCCTTGCGTTTCTCCGAAGCCATTCCTGTGAGACACGTTCGTTTTCAAAAGGGTCGGTCAGTCATTTGAAAGACAAGACGAACCGGCTGCTCATTCTTGCAAACATGTGGGCGGCCTTGCTTTCCTGAGTGACGAGGGGGTGACTGGGTGAGCGGAGATACGCGACAATGAGACGAGGCCTGTGATCTTGGCCCGTGGCAGAGTTTGATCACCATCATTGTAGTCGTCAGAAGGATGCTAAGCGTATAAGGTGGTTAAAAAGGTAGCAGAGAGGAGTCCGAAGACAAAACAGTCCCAGACTGTATTGACAACCTCGGCAGAACTACAGAAGGAACTGAGGGAAAGGAGGGCAAAGAAGTGGGCAAAACCGTGGACGCGGAGGAGACGTGACGCACTTAGGAAACACAACTGTCAACGATCGAAACTTCTGTCATTTTATCTCCTTTGGGTAACGTGGCCCAATAGCGGCACCAAATCCAATCTGATCTGATGACGTACGATACAAACTACTTGTACAACTCATACAGCGGGCACACCAGTCGCAACTTAGAGGAATTCCTTCGGGCGAGCGCTGGGATCACCCCCAGCCTCGTCATAGACCAGGCCTGCCACGCGGAAAGCGAGTTCTACGCTCAACGTCAATACCAGCGGAAGTCGATGGGTAAATGCGAAATGCCACGTACCATCCGCTTGAGACTTCAAGGCAGCCTCGGCATATACACGAACAACGTCTTCCGTTCCACTGGGTCGGACAAAGGAACGGCCTCCGTCGTAGCGTCTTACTAAGTCGTCGATCTTGGCTTGCAATCCCTTTGGGCTTACCAACTGACGCTCGGCGTCCTCAGTCTGAAAGGCGTGTCTATCTTCGACTACGACTTTGACTAATCTGTTGGGCAAGTCGACATAAAGCGAATCCCACTCGAAACCAGAATACGACCGATGAGCCAAGACAGCTTCGACGAGCAGCATGTCCGAAAGAGAGTCGCCAACAGTCTGGTTGATCAGTTGGGTGAGATTCAAGAGATGGTTCAGGGCGGTCGATTGGGCTGGGGTCGTCGGTTCGTGGGAGGCAAGGGTCTCCTGCGTCACAGACGAAAAGAGAACTGTACCGTGCCCATTCGCCTCGAAGTATACGCCAATGTCGAAGCGCTCGCAGCATGGTGAAGGTGCTTGACACCAGTGGGCACGCATCGTACCGGGAGCCGCTAATGGATATACGAGGTGTCAACAAAGCTACAAGGAGTCACTGAGAAGGATACAGTACCTCAGCCAAATATTTTGTCGAACTCCCATTCGCGTATGCGGTTTGGACAATTCCAACTTTGACGTCGTTCTCGAGTCCGGCAGTCTTGACCAAGTCAACAATAAATCCTGCCACGAGGGCTGCGATTTTGTCCCCGTCCAACATACGGAACTGGTTTCGCTCGTCAATGTAGAAATACATCAATCTGTCCGCGTCCCCATCGAAGCTGCAACCTCTCTGACCCGCCTTAAGATGGTTTGCCAGGGATGGGGGCAGCCTCTGTGTAGTCTTCACGTAGTCCGCACCGCATGCATTGTTGAGGCGCCAGGAGTCGAAGTTGCGGTGTTTTGGGGTAACAATTTCAAGTAGTCACCGAGGCGTGGTGAGATCTTGTTGATGGCATCAGCCCCAACGCCATTTGCACAATCTACAATCAACGGCGGAAGCGATTGTTTTCCCGCCTACGTGATTGACGTTTCAGGAAAGAATGTTGAGTCATCAAGGATAACTAACCACAAGTTTCTTGAAGCCGTCACTGAGTTTGTCAAAGTAACCGTCTTCGGAGTCGTCGCCGTAAGCATCCTTTGTGCCTTTGGTATTGATGGCGCGCACGAGATAATGGAGGATCGGTGTAGTCACTACCCCAGCATCGCGTGATTCGGCCCTTATGGCTGTCAAACCATCCCGGAGAGACGCGACAAGAGCGGGTCCAGAGGGCCGGGTGTCACGTCCGTACACCACTCTAGCAGGCTTCGACAAGTCAATTTTTGCAGTCCGGACGAGCGTCTCAATTGCTTCAATCAGATCGCTCGTTGTGGGAGCGTTAGCTAGAATGGAAGCGTGACTCTCCCAGGATGCCTCTAACATCTCTCCGCGGGGGTCGACAAGTTTAACACCATTGTCCTGCACGAAACCAGAGACAGCTTCAGCGAGAAGGTGAGGATGTATTTGAAGAACTATTACAGACTTCCTCAGGATTATGCGAAGCAGTGACCATCACACCAATGGTCTTGCCATCTAGTTTCTTGCTCCGAAGGGTTGCTAGGATCCCCACTCGAAATAGAACAGAGTCCAGGACCGATGCTCTGAGTGAATTTGAGTAGGCTGAAAGCTGAGGCGCTAGAGTGCACGTACAACGTTCGAAAGCCTGCAGTACCATATTGAAATCTTAAATGAGTCGGTTTAGGGTGAAGCTCTGAGAGACTGGAAACATGATTGATGTCGAGATGACTAGACATAGTAGCTAAGATGTGAGGCGATAAGCGGCTGATTATGTCACCAGACCGCAGCTGGCCGTCTGAACACACGTTGATACCGCCCATCTCTGCCACCAATGCCTTCCAAGTCACCCGCGCAAACCCTATTAGAGAGGGCCGACAAAAAGGCAGGCGCCTCTACAGGCTGGTTCTCTTCCTCTTCTACCAAGTTCGAGGAGGCCGGCGACCTGTACCAGCAGGCGGCAAACGCTTTCAAACTCGAGAAACAATTTAGAGACGCCGGAGACGCATTTTCCAAGGAAGCAGAATGTCGAGAAAAATGCAAAGAGACTAACGATGCAGCTAATGCCTGGTGGAATGCTGCTAAAGCATACAAGAGAGACTTTCCCGATCGTACGCTCATCGGTTGGTCATCGGTGCTTCCTACTAACGACCATACTCCTCCCAGTCGCGATTCAAGCACTCTCGCAAACCATTATACATCTCACTCAAGCTGGTCGCTTCCGCCAGGCTGCCGACCGAGAGAAAGAGATTGCTCAAATCTACCTCCAAGAGCAACATGACCTACGCCATGCTTGTGAGAGCTTCCAGCGCGCCGGCGAATGGTACGCTCAGGAGGACGCCACAGCGTACGTCGTATGCTCTAACTAACCTCTTCCTTGGAGAGTTTATCATTGCTGGCTTTGCTGCAGTACTGCAAACGCTTGCTTCAAAGATGCAGCGGACCTTCACGCTGAACTCGAAGAGTATCCAATCGCCATATCTCTTTACGATCAAGTCGCGAATTACTCACTCACTTCGGCCCTGACCAAGTATAGTGTCAAAGATTATTGGCTCAAGGCACTTCTCTGTTCGCTTGCATCGCATGTAAGTTGTCATTTGAGTGTGAGATGTACCACCTGTGAATGTTCTACCAGGACTACGTGAGTGCCCGACGGAACTTGACGCGTTACGGACAAATGGACACCACATTCCCCTCCACACGGGAGGCGAAGTTTGTGGCTGTTTTGATCGAATCTCTCGAACAAGGCGAAGAAGAAAACTTTGCAACGGCAGTTTATGAGTTTGATCAAGTCACGAAGCTCGACAATTGGAAGACGGCGATGTTATTAAAGATCAAGAGGGGACTTCAGCAGGCTCCTGGACTGACTTGATGCATAATTAGTTGCCAGTTATTCCAATCCTGTTACCGAATATATAATTCATCTGTACCGATTATTGAGCCTTTCCTTTTGAAAGCCAGAATGCGACCGTCGAATGTCGGAAACGAACTCGGCGCCAAACTGGTGGAGACATCTGCTACGTCACCCATTTCCGAGAGCGGCATGATACTCGCTCACACTCACTATAGAAAGAAAGCCATCCCTGCGACACAGACCCCCTCTCTCACACTCCCTTGACCCCCCGGATTTGCTATGCACTTGTTGTTTCGCTTCGCTCTTTGGCTACTCCATTTCCTGTATTCTATTTACCTTGCGCTGTTGTCCATCCGCTTCCGTTACTTTCGATCCGCTCCAGGGTCCCTTTCCGCAGCAACCAGGAGCAAGACTCCATCTCACCTTGCATTAGTTCTTGCATCTCAAGAGCCCGATTTGTGTGCTTCCGAAGCACGGGAAGCATTCCTGACATGCACAGAAAGAGCGGTGGCATACTGTCGAACAGTCGGCATCCGTTGTCTTTCGGTCTACGACCGTCAAGGTCAGTGCCGTGGTTTGACGCTGTTTAGTCGCCTCATTGGGCCCGATAGGCATTTTACTCAATGCATTTGACGTCGTCGAAGAACGTCTCGAGAAATATCTTCCACCCATGCGAGACCAGTTCTCCCAGGCGGAGGCGGTCTTTCCTCTCACACCTCCTTTGTCAGATGATTCCGACGCTTCAGACGGAAGCTATTTCAAAAGTAGGACATATATCAAGACAATTGACTCCGGGGACACGATAGAGAGACGGAGAAAACGGAGTCGTAACCGACCTGCAATCCAGCGCCACCGTGAGTTCAACAAAAGGGCTACTGTTTATCCAACAACTAAGTTAGAAGACAGGAATGCCGGGACCGTCTAATTCTGAAACTTTCACGCTCCAATTCGTTTCCCGTGATACTGGCAAACCTACCATTGCCGCTGTAGCGGACAGCCTTCTTCGGAGTGTCGCTCACCAGTCTCATCGGAGAGCTGGGGAAGATATGGAAGAGTTTGGCGTTTCAATACCCGACATAGAGGCCATCCTTGAAGGTAATGAAACGACTTATCGCGTATGGCCTGTTCTCACAAACGACTTGCAATCCAGGGGGGCGTGGATATAAGGCACCGGACCTCACAATAGTACACCATGTGACCGTTCCCAGACGGCAGTGCCCACCGCTAGAGTTGCACTCCTTCCCTCCGTGGCAGCTCAGGCTGACGGAAATTTAGTGAGCGCTTTTGAATTTACGTGTGTGGACGTAGCTGATGCGTATTCCAGTCATAATACATTCACAGGTTTCTGGGACCGCTGGCTGAGAGCAAAACTGTTTCGCCGTACTAACACTTGGATGCTGCTCAGTGAAATAGATTTCCGTAGAGCTTTGGACGAGTACTCGAGCGCCGAATTCAAACTGGGGAAATAGCCAGAGTGACATATAGTAGTATTATTCTAGACAGTTGACATTGATGACGCCTCACTGTCTTCGTGAGAACAAAAGCGATGGTTGGTGACCTCTACCACAACGGTACTGATCCCTCGGTGTTACTGCTTGTACTGGCATGTTAGTTGCGCTAACCCCTCGTGGTGCGCTGCTGGTAGTGAGCATTACCTGTTATGTTGACCAAGTGTTGACCTCAAAACCGGATGCAAGGGGACGCAATGACACGCAAGGTGGGAGGGCTCCAGGAGTTTCAGACCTTCCCCTACCTACCATCGCGAATCAGCTTCTCTAAAAATATCATCGATGCCGCGGTGCCGTTGTGCTGCGACAAACCCACCGGAGATTGCCTCACGCCGGGCCACCCAAGGATACCATTGAACCTCTGCGCTGCATTCCTGTGGAATTTACATCTCTGAATTTGTACTCAAGGCTACTATGTTGACCACCCCATTCACGACCATGTACAGTTCTTATTGTGTTAAGGTCAAGAATAGCCAGGACTGGCGGGCCAGTATCCACCTGTCAGACGAATGTTGCCTTTGGTGGAACTGCAGCTTCGAAAGTGTACTGGATTGATGCTACGGGGATGGTATCAGAGAAGACGACTAAAGACGGTAGTCGACGCCGTTACTGTAATCGCCTGGCAATGACACCACTCATGATCAGGCTCAGGCCTTGTACAGCGATTTGCAGGCCCTCATGGCGGACGTGTGAAGACGATATTCCTTTCTTCATCGTGAACGACGACAGTGATTACAGTAAATGTTGGTAAGTCTCTGTTAGATTGTCCGAGTCGTTGTATTTGTGTACACTTCTCCTGTTGGTTAATCTGCCATTGGGACGGATTCCCTCTCACCACCCAAGAATTGTCCCAAATATGAACAAGCAACAAAAACAGTAGGCGCACCGCCCATGAGTGTGGCAAGATATAGTGATTCAGATACTGTACTGACCAGATGCTTCGAAGTTACTACTGGACTGTCCAGCACCATTTCTTAACATGCTCCAAGTTTTCTAAATATAAAAATGTTGTTTGGTCGCAAAGAACGTGGGTTTGATCGAGTAAGCTGTACTTGCCGTCCCTGACTGGAAACGCAACAACTATACATCAGAGTGGCGATGTCACAACCTGTTCTGGAACCCGGATCATCCAACTTGCGGCCAGTTCCTACACCACCCGCGACGCTGATCCTGTTCACGCCCTCGTGATGCATGATGAGCGGCCTTCGTGTCCGTGTATGTCTCTGTATGCTGTGCACATGGTCTGATCTCACACCGCTATGTTTCCGTACACTTACAGCGCCCTTACCACGTATAAGATGATAACCTGTGATCGATTTCTTCTAGCTCAGGCTCTAGAAAGCACTCAATTACAGTCATGCCAGTGGATATACTTCCGCCGCCATCTATCTCACGTGCAGATCCTCCGGTCCCACTCTCACTGGCATCATCGTCAACACTACCTTCTGTGAATATATCCCCAGCAAGTTCAGATGCAGCCTCAAAGACAAATGGCTCTTCTCGTGCTGCCGATAGACCTGACGCAACTACCAGATCATCATCTTTGAAGGCGACAAAAAGGATCATTGTTTGCTGCGACGGGTATGTCCTTCGTTCGAGCGATCAATAAGGTCAATGGTGGAACACACACTGCTAGAACATGGCAAGACGGTTTAGTGATTAACGAGCGATGGAAATACACGAATATCCTTGTACGTGGCCCTCCCACCGTTCTTATTATCCCGCCGCATCACACCTTGTTTTAATTTTGCTAGAGGCTCTCAAGAGCTTTACATCACGTCGACAAACGCTTGTGAGCCCTAGCCGAATTTCAGGGCCTCCCCTGCAAACAATTACATTATTTTTAGCGATCCGCCTATTCCTCAAATCGTGTTTTATCAGGCTGGTGTTGGGACTGAGCCTAATTTCTACGAGTCCTTGCTTGATGGTGGGTTAACTGCCCACCTTTTAACGATTCTGCTAACCCTGGTCCACGTGGTAGGTGCAACGGGGGCGAATCTAGGTGAGATTCTAGATCACAACTTCTAGATCCATACTGACGAGATTAATAGGAGATAAGGTCCAAGAGGCTTATGCATTCATTGCACAGTGAGGTTTTCGTTCATAACGCGAAGTGACTGACCGTCGAACGGTGGACTCTAGGAATTACGAGCCGGGGGACGAGGTTGGTTTATTCCTTGCTATCTCCCATGGTCTATGGATTCAATACGTTCTAGATATTCTTGTTTGGCTTTTCTAGGGTAAAGAAACCTACGTTCTATTTTTTTTGTAGGGGCACAACTGATGGTTCTCAGGGCGCATATACGGTGCGCATGGTAGCAGATATGATTGTGAGTGATTCGCCATTGTATTCATGCAACCTTTGCTGACTTTCTCTAGGGAAAAATTGGCGTATTGGATCGCACGGACATGGACCACTTCGCGGATATTTTTGTTGACTTCCAAGCCCGCGGCAAAGCTAAAGATAAAGACCGTGAGAGTGCTTTCTACTTCTTTGTCAATGTCTTAGGTCATTGAACAGGAATCGAGTTTTTGGATGCAAAGCTCGCTCCTTGGACGCGGCACAGTGCACCTGGGAAGATGAGAGCAGACCACGACGGGGACAGTTTTTCAGTCAAGTATGTGTTCTAATAAGGCTTACCTCGATAATATTCACCAAACACACATCAGGTGTCTCGGCGTATTTGATACTGTGGGGTCCTTGGGCCTCCCAGAAGAACTCGCTTTCGGATCGAAGAGAATCAAAACACTCTTTGGCTTCCCAGATTCTGTCTTGGGCGACCACGTCGAACGGGCTTATCAAGCTCTAGCTCTCAACGAAACCAGAGCCGATTTCGTACGTCCGTATTACGCGTCACGTAGCTCCAGCATTGTGACGTGCGCCCAGAATTGCAACAAATTTCAGCTTTCGGAAGAGGGGAAAAGGAAGAAGCAAGTGCTAAAGCAGGTACGCTAAATAGTCAGCTGCATACATCTCGGTTTACAGAGATCACGTCTAGTGTTGGTTTGCAGGTCAGTCAGGACCACCCGTCGCTAGTCCATGATGCATGATCACTGATAGTAGTCCAAACCAAGGATCCCACTCAGACGTGAGCAAAATATCTTATCGTGGCTAGCCTGGAAAATCAAGTGTTATTGTAGATCGGTGGAGGTTATAAAGAACATGACTTGTCTGCCATTACGCTGTTCTGGATGATGGTATGTAACATCTAGAGTGGCCCGCCTGCACTGATTCACATCTCCTTGGCGTTACAGGCCAACGTCGAGGACATTGTTGCGATTGATACTAAATATTATTTTCTCTATTGCAACCCAACGCCTCCTGGGGTGCTCAGCAGCCGCATGAGTAAGTGATATCGCACTCCTGTGAACGACTACAGAGGTTCACGCACGTTCTAGCTCCCAAACAGGAATTTTCTTCTTAGCGAGTACCATCCAACGCCAAATGCCAACATCTTTCAGCCCGGTTACTCGCGAGAGTATCCACCCGTCTATTCTCGAACAAAGCGTCATCCTTCCAGAACTGAAAAATACCCTCGCCGCCTATCCAGACCTCATCAGTCAATTGATGCCTTTAGAAGAACAGGCAAAACAACAATGGCCCCACATTTCGGGACAGCGCATGAAGGAAGAAATCGTGAAAGCCACGGAAAACCAGATGGCTGGAGGAACTGTCGTTGTTCGCCGTTGGTCCACTATCTCTAGGGTAGTGAAAGGTTTGAGGAGACCTCGCAGAGACGACACACCGCGATTGATTGGGGCGTTGTCCCAACACCGGGATCCGACAGGCCTGACGGCCATAGATGAGAAAGGCTGGCTTTCGAGGTTGATACAAGAGACCAGTCTCGGTGTCTTTATTCGCGACTTGGTTTAGCTCTTTTTGCGGTTGTCTTCTATACTTCATTGTGTCTTTTCGATTCCATTGACTTGCCCCTCAAGGTACCGAACTCTATGTAGCACGCCTTCCCATGTATTGTTATCACTTATGCGACTTTTGATCCATGACCAAAAATGTATCTATCTCTACCTCATTCTATCAGCGACAAATTCTTCACCATTGTCTTGAACTTAGGAGTAGAATATAATAGATAGTATAGTGCCTTTCGGCCATCATAACTAGATTATATAGAACATATCCAAGTAGATCCGTACTAGACGATGGAGGTGCCTAGCCACGAGCCTAGGGCTGATGTATCGCTGGGACTACATATGTGGGGTAGCACAGTGCGTGATGCTGAGTACCAACTACAGCATGTCGTTAATGGGTTAGGGAATTGGGTCATTGGGAACTTGAGAAACCGTATGCTTCGTCAGTTAAATATTGGCCGTATTCGTCTGAATCTGTCGGTTCCTTGTTCCATTCTCTGTACCACTCGATGACACGGGGGTGTGCCATAACCCTGTAGAAGGCAGTGAGAAGCGATTTCAAAGAAAGGAGGGAAAGTTTGCTTTAGTGGATCAAAATGATGGACTTCCAACCGTTCCAGACTTGTTGCACGGGAGAGGGCGACATAAGCTACAGCATAGAGATTCTTAGCGTGGATCAGAATTTTAAGTCATACTAATACCTTGACCCTTCTCAAAAGTATTGCGAAGGTCGACTCTAACCCGGTCCAGTGTCTGACCCTGAGATTTGTGCACGCTGAGTGCCCAAGCGAGAATGAGTGGTACCTTACCAAAGTCAGAATTACCAGTAGCAATATGATGCTCACGTACTTGTGTCCGGGACGCTTCGACATTCCCGAGAGCGCCATTGACAGTGAATTCCTCCGGGACACAGAGGCGTTGGGAGCCGTTTGTGAACCTGACTAGGGGCCACCGTCTGCTGCATTTTTGGACAGCGTCAAATTTTTCGTTTTCTAGTCCACCGTGACCCGGGAGAAGTATTCCACGGCGAGCAGCCTCAAGGCGTAGGAGAAAACCAATCACCCTACCAGTGGATCCATTAACAAGATGACCTTTCTCAAGATTCTAAAGTCGGAGTTGCAGCTTGATGCGGGCATCAAAGGTAAGGACGCGCCTTGATGAGCATAACTTGTGCGCCAGTCTAGCTGAGATTGAGCAAACATAACAACAGCAGGTGACTCAGATAACCTTCAGAACCACAGTCTGCAGAGCGACAAGTCGGTTCAGGAGACGAGCCATCTTCTGGGGAGACACACATTGCCCTCTCTCGTTGAAACCTGGCCGATCTATTGCCTCAAATTCAATGGCATTCTCCGTGATCTGCGCCAACCGGGTGGAATTTGCTTCCTCAACTTCATTTCTCGTGGGGTACCTGTGGGTTACTTCAGGTGTGGCCGGGTCTGTCTTTTGTTTTGACTTGGTATCTTACTCACAGCTCTGTTGGTCCGATGTCATCTCTATACACGATTTCCCTGGAGAGTTGATGAACTTGGGGATGAACTGTTCGCTCGGCTGTCCCCATCTCATGTCATTAAGCATGTCGACGAAAACTGGCTTGTGTCTCAGCTAAGACGGACTCTCCACACTGCCCACACTACCTTGATCTCTTTGACGGAACACGTGCTTCAACATCATAGGTGCACCTATACATTTGGACCAGGATTCGGCCTCGAAGGTGAATGTTGAGGGAATGGGTATCCCATCATAAAGATCTGGGACTGGTGGCAATTGGCAGAAATCCCCGCTGACAATAAGCTGAAGATATTGTAAGGAGCGCCGCGACAAACAAAGTGCTCAAATTTGACCTGAATGCCCCCAAATGGGATCTGCTCATGTCTAGCAGATCTAACCGTTCGTGCGATCTTCTCCTAAAGAGCATCAACGCGGTCATGCAAAAAAAAGTGTGTGTATGGAGACTTACCAGTTTGTCAAATAGTATGGCACCGATCATGGAAACTAGTCCTCTGTTCAACATGAGGTCAACTCTCAATGAAAAAACTAACTTTCGTCTATGATCAGGCTGTCCACTTCCAACCAACGCTCTCTCAAACTTCTTGTCCCTAGAATTTTACCAGAGAGGCGTTTTGCGGTGTCTTTCCCCAAACCAATACCAGCCCAAGAATGTAAGGTAGTGCCACCTATGTTGACGGACGCAATCCCGGTCGACGCCGTGACAGCAACATTGCGGCCTGTGGACCTCAAAAATCCAATAATCTCACGAAGCAAAACCGTCTTTCCCGTCCCTAAAATTCGTGTCGTTATTGTAGACGATGAAATGATTCATATAGGAATACAAACCTGCCGAACCCGTGACAAAGACATTGCCACCTTTCTTGACCTTTTCCAAAAATTTGGCTTGGTCTTCTGATAGAACCATGGCTGGCGGTTTGTTGGTGCCATCCCCTGATGTATCGACGCGGATTTTATCCGCTCCATGGGATATGGCTGCATTAAACGGCACAGTTTCAACAGATATCGGTTGCGTTGGGTTCATCACTCGATCGGCGGACAGACTCGGAGAGCTAAAGAAATCAAGTCGTCAGGAATGGGTCACAGGTACTATACTTGATGTAGTACACATTAACGCAGGCAAGATCCAAGGCTCCCTATCCATAACGCGGTTGTTGACACTGAGCACACATGTCCAAGGCGTGACGATTAAACGTACGATCATTCGACACTAAGTAGGGGTTCGATGCAAGGGGCCCGCGGAGTTGTTAAGCGCCCATATGGGGTTATGAAGGTGCGCCGTGAGCCGGCCTATACTTGTCATGCGAACCCTATGTCCACTGTTCTTAAGCCGAAAAAAACATCTCTCACCTCATTCCGTCAATCTCTGAAAATCTGTACTCGAGGTCCTTACGTCTTGATCTTGGGTCGAGCATAATAGATAGTATAGATAGTGCCTTTCGGCCATGTTATGTGGAACATAATCAAGTAGTAGATTCGTACTAAGTGGGGTCTCTTCCTATAGTATCTGTGCGGGCCCATGACTCTTGTGGTGGGGGTCACGGATAGGTAACCGAATTACGCGGTCGAAACGCGGTTACTAAATGTGCATGAACAACCAGAGACTGGGAAGCTTCGAGTAGATATATTATTGGGACTAGACATCGTGAGGTGGCACGGGTGTCGTGATTGCTCGGGGAGTTGGTCATTGGGAACTTGAATAACCATATGCTTCGTCGGTTAAATACTGGTCGTATTCGTCGGAATCTGTCGATCCCTCGTTCGATTCCTTGTTCAGTTCCTCGTACCACTCGACGACGCGGGGATGTGCCATAACCCTGTGGAAAACGATGAGAACCAATTCTCGAGGAAGGAGGGAATCCCTACTTTAGTGGATCGAAGCTCCGGACTTCCAACTGATCCAATCTTGTTGCCCGGGACAGAGCAACATAAGCTGCGGTATAAGGATTTTAGATGGGATCAAAAATCTATGCCACGATCGTACCTTGACCTTTCTCAAACGTATTGCGAAGATCCACTCTGACGCGTTCCAGCGTCTGACCCTGGGATTTGTGCACGCTGAGTGCCCAAGCAAGAATAAGTGGTACCTAGCCAAAGTCAGTAATACTAGCAACAGTATGCTGATGTTCACGTACTTGTGTCCGGGATGCTTCGACATTACCGCGAGCACCGGTAACGCTAAATACCTCCGGGACACAGAGGTACTCGGAGCCGTTCGTAAACATGACTAGTGGCCACAATGTGTCGCATCGTTTGACAGCCGCCAATCTGTGGTCTTCAGGTTTATCGCGGCCCGCGAGAAGTAATCTACGGCGAGCGGCCGCAAAGCGCGTGAGGAAACCGATCACCTTACCAGTGGTTCCATTGACCAAATGGCCTTGTACGAGGTTCTGAAGTCGGGGTTGCAGTTTTGCATGGGTATCAAAACTGCATAATACGTGCCTTGATGAGCATAACTTGTGCACCAATCTAGCAGAAATTGAGAAAGCACAACAGCAGCAGGTGGACCGAATAACCCTTAGAACCACAGTTGGGAGAGCAACAAGGCGGTTTAGGAGCCGTGCCATCTTTCGGGAAGAGACACGTTCCCCTCTCTCGTCAAAACCTGGGCGATCCTCTGCATAAAAGTAAACGGTATTCTCCGTGATCTGCGCCAACCGGGTGTCGTTTGCCTCCTCAACTTCAACTCGCGTGGGATACCTGTGTACGACTCCAGGTGCGATCTTTTGTTGCCGTGATTATGTCACTCACAGTTCTGTAGGTTCAATGCCATCTTCATACGGGACTTCCCTAGAAAGTTGGTAAAGCTTGGAGATGGTCTGTTCGCTCATCTGCCCCCATCTCATGTCATTAAGCATATCGATGAAAGCTGACTGATGTTTAAGCTAACAGATAATCACCGCATGGCCCACCTCAGGCTTACCTTGGTTTCTTTGGCGGAACACGTACTTTAGTGTCATAGGGACACCTATACACTTTGACCAAGATTCTGCGTCGAAGGCGAACGTTGGTGGAAAGGGTATTCCATCGAGAAGATCTGGCACTGGTGGCAACTGGCAGAAGTCCCCGGTGACAATAAGCTGCGTTCAAATGTTGTAAGGAGCGCCGCGACAATCAAGGTGGCTTGAATGACCTGTATGCCCCCAAACGGCTCCTCTTTGAATCTAACCCTTCGCGCGATCTCCTCCTGAAGGGCATCAACGCCATGCAAAAAATGGGTGCGTAGAGACCTACTAGCTTGTCAAATAGTTCTCCGTTGATCATGGAAACTAGTCCTTCGCTTGGCATAAGGTCAACTCACAATGAAAAAAAAACTTACTTTCATCTATTATCAGGCTTCTCACAAACCACCAACGCTTTCTTAAATCTTTTGTCCCCAGAATTCTACCAGAGAGGTCCTTGGCCGATTCTTTCCCCAAGCCAATACCAGCCCACGAATGTAAGGTGGTGCCGCCTATGTTGATAGATGCAATCCCGGTAGAAGCTGTCACAGCGACTCTAGGACTTGGGAATCCCAAAAAATCTATAATCTCACGAAGTAGAACTGTCTTCCCAGTCCCTGAAATTTGTGTTGACAAGATTTAACGCACAAAGATGGTACAGTTCTCGTGAGAATACCAACCTGCCGGACCCGTGATGAAGACACTGTCACCTTTCTTGACCTTTGCAAATATATTGGCTTGTTCTTCTGATAGAACTATTGCCGAGGGTCCAGCCTCGTTCTTCATTGCGTGGAAGCAGTGTTCATCCTTTCCGCAAGAGGTGGGTACGTTCAATGACCCAAGGTCAGTAGACATCGGTTCTTGGGTTGAATGCTCAGCCATCGGGACAGGAAGCTGAATAAAATCAAGTCGTCAGGAGCCTGGGGAGGGGTTCCAAGGCACATCTGATGCAGTACACGTTAATACAGGCGAATTTTCAGCCCTTGAGTATCTCGACACCTGTCAATGACGCGATTGGACGCTTATCACTCATGTCTTCAAGGTGAGGAAATTTAAACGCACGGTCATTCAAGTTGGCATTCCGAGTTTGACGCAAGCGCAAGCAATGGTGCTCGCGGAGTCGTTAGCCGCCCACGTGGGGCGCCAGCAAATCCTTCCAACCCGGCGCCTAGTATAGGGCGCCAATGGAATCGATACTTCCTTACCATACAGTATCATCAACACCAGGGATGTACATGATAAGCCGGTATTTTCCCCTGTAACCCGTCGTCTACGCTTCCCCTCGGGTCGACGTTCACGAATATCACTCGTCATAAGTCACAGTACGGGTGGTGCAAGAGCAGCGCTGCGTTGATGCAGCTATGACACGGTCAGTCCTCGCCCTGCGGTGAGCGACTTTGGGAGTCAGACAGGGCTGAATCCTAAATTATCCTGCTGTTTGGCATTTTTTTCGGGCATGTAGACAATTAAAAGAAGCTACATACTGGAAATATAATGCCCTCCAAAAAACAAAAAACAAGTTAACATGGTGCTCATTGTGCTATATTGCCCAGTATATTCTGAATGCCAGCCGAGCTTCATGTTATCCAGTTATAGAGAAAAAAGTAGGTTTGGGTATCCGACCATAAACTACTGCTTAGTGGATGGGTCACCATAAGGTATATGTACAGTACTGTGTGGAACACGTTCGCCTGTTGCTGTTCCAAAAGTAAATGAAAATGTCTTACCAGTGAGTCTATTTGAGTCTATCGCTTCCTCGCCAACGACTCGTCTGTCAGTCCCTTGTACCACTCGATGACGCGGGGGTGTGCCATCACCCTGACGGAAACAATGAGAACCGATTTCTAAGACAGGATGGAATACTTACTTTAGTGGATCAAAATTCCGGACTTCCAATGTTCCCAAACTTCTTGCACGGGAGAGAGCAACATAAGCTACAGCATCGGGATTTTTAGCGTGGATTTAGAATTCTCGAGTCAGACTAATACCTTGACCCTTCTCAAAAGTATTGCGAAGGTCGACTCTGACCCGGTCCAGTGTCTGACCCTGGGACTTATGCACGCTGAGTGCCCAAGCGAGGATGAGCGGTACCTAACCAAAGTCAGTAATATCAATGGCAATATTATGCTCACGTACTTGTGTCCGAGATGCTTCGACATTCCCGAAAGCGTCGTTGACAGTAAATTCCTCAGGGACACAGAGACGCTCGGAGCCGTTCGTGAACCTGACCAGCGGCCACTGTGTCCCGCCTTTCCCGGCACACTCTAGTTCTTTGTCTTCCGATTTGCTGACACCTCTATGTGATCCACTATTCCGGAGAGCGGCCTCGTGGTGCGTGCCGAAACCGATCACCTTTCCAGTGGACCCATTAACCAGACGGCCTTGCTCAAGGTTCTAAAGTTCGAGTTGCAACTTTGCACGGGCATCATAATTGAGGACGTGCCTTGATGAGCATTACTTGTGCACCGGCCTGGAATAAATTAAGTAAACGCGATAGCAGCACGTGACTCGAATAACCTTCAGAACCACGGACGGGAGGGCGACAAGGCGGCCTAGGAGTCGTTTCATCTCCTCGAAAGACACACGTGGATTCCCGTCCTCGTCTAACCCTGGGCGATCCACTGCATGGAAGCAAACAGGATTCTCCGAAATCTGCGCCAGCCGAGTGTTGTTCGCTCTTTCGACTTCACTTCGCGTGGGATACCTGTGAGCTGCTTCAGGTGGGGCCCTTTGTTGCTGTGTGTTCTCACTCACAGTTCAGTGGGTCCGATGTCATCTTTATACGGGATCTCTCTAGAGAGTTGGTGAAACTTGGGGATGAAAGATTGACTTATTTGTCCCCATCTCATGGCATTAAGCATGTCGATGAAAGCTGGCGTGTTCATAAGTCAACATGGTCCATGTAATCTCCCATTGTCCACTTTACCTTGATCTCGTTGGCGGAACACGCGTGTCAGCGTCATAGGAGCATCTATACATCTTGACCAGGATTCGGCGTCGAAGGCGAACGTTGATGGGATGGCTATTCCGCGGTCACGATTTGGGACGGGTGGCAACTGGCGAAGTCCCCGTGACAATGAGCTGACATTGGATATGGTAAGGAGCTCCACGACAATCAGGATGGTTTGAATTTGACCTGAATGCCCCCAAATGGTTCCTGATTAAATCTAACGGTTCGTGCGATCTCCTCCTAGGGACATCGACGTATCAGCATCGTACAAAGAAAATTGCGTAGAGACTTACTAGCTTGTCAAATAATCCGCCATTGATCATGGATACTAATACTGTGTTGGCATGAGGTCAACTCTCAATGAAAAGAACTACTTTCGTCTATTATCAGGCTATCCACACCCCTCCAACGCTCTATCAGACGATCTGTCCCCAGAATTTTACCAGAGAGGCGCTTTGCAGTGCCTTCCCCTAAACCAATACCAGCCCAAGAATGTAACGTCGTGCCGCCTATGCTGATAGACGCAATCCCAGTTGAAGCCGTGACAGCAACTCTACTGCTTGTGGACCTCAAAACTTTTAAAATCTCACAAAGCAAAACTGTCTTCCCAGTTCCTAAAATTCGTGCTGACGTGAGGCAAGACGATGGGGTGGTTCGTACAGAAACACGAACCTGCCGAACCCGTGAAAAATACATTGTCACCGCTCTTCACCTTTTCCAAAATATTGGCTTGTTCTTCTGATAGAACCGTGGCATCGTCCCCTGTTGTATCGACGCGGGGTAATCCTCCTCACGAGAGGTAGCGATATTCAACGGTTCCGGTTCAGCCGACATGGGTTGGGTTGGTTCTTGAGTTAATTCCTCGGCGGCGGACAGAGAGCTGAAGAAAATCAAGCCGTCAGGAAAGGGATTCCAAAGCACGCTGAATGCAAGACATTTTAACGCAGGCAAAATCCAGGCTTCGGCATCTGCGAGTGATCTAAATTTTTTGAATTCAGCCCTCGAGTATCTCGTCACCTGTCAATAGTGCGGCTGTTAAGCGCACATATCTTCACTTCACGGTGCGGTAAGCAAACGTACGGTCATTCGACACTAGAGAAAGGATCGACATGCAGTTTAGTCACGACTTGAACCGATGAATAGAACCATACCTCTTCCCATGAGTCATAGACTTTTGGGCCATCCCTTCCCTTCTTTACAGCGTAATAGAATTTCCGAGTCTTCGCCATGATACGTGGTAATTTACAACGGAAGGAATGCCACTGCTTGTTAGGTGCCGCTCACGTGACCCTGTGTCTGGCCGGGTACTCACGCCAGCTTCATTCACGATCTCATACGATGTCGATCAATATGTCCACGGACCATCCACAGAATATTTCGAGTATCAGTCGACCATCATCTCGCCCTTCTACCAGCCACCCACATCCCTCTTATCTCACCTCGCACAAGCGACCTTCGTCCATGTTTGAAGATCGTGACAACTTGAAGTGAGAGTGATCCTGTAGTCTCTAGCACAGATTCTTAATTGTCTCTTTGGACAGTTTTCCTACCCCCACAAGGGATAGTAATTCCTGGTACCACCCCTCGCTTGAAGGCGCATCTGGCGACGAGGAGGAGCCTACTGATGTGGTAAAGGGAAATTGGGGAAGGAAGGCAACTAAAGGTGCCAGATGGCTTAGAAAAGGGAAACTAGCTGCATGGGGCCCGGTATGGAGGAATGGGAGGTATGCATTGACGCCTTTGTTCTGAGATGGTGTTCAAGGTGGCGTTTCAGGCAGACGAGCGGGCTCGAAAGCGTATCAAGTCTTTACTTCCCCCCGACAATCGCTCCCCATCACCCCCAGTATTACCCCATCTACGATCACCCTCACCTCCTCTTATTGCGCCCTACGTGGCACTTCCGACTCAGCACCTCAACTATACTTCATTCGTGATGGATAGAAGTGTCACGCATTCTTTTCGTTCTCCCATGCTCGAAGACTTGGAGCGTGCCACAAATGGTCTTATCGAAGGAGAAGCGGGTATGAAACGTGCATTTGGCCGACTCTGGGAAGTCCTTTCGAAGGATCCCGACCAGGTTCGCCCAAAAGACGTGGTTATACCAAAACAGGAGGAAGAGAGTGAAGGAACAAGCGCGGAAGGCGAGAGGGAGAGGAGGCTTGCACGAGCCCCAGACCTCGCACCCCCTACTGAGAAGCTGTTTATAGTGTCCTACCCAAATGGAGGTTCTCCGGTTTTTGATCCCTCCCACTTCGTTCATCCAGACATGCAGCGCGAGAACCTAGAAAAGTCGCTCTCAACATTACGCGAACTCCAAGACGACGTCCGGGAGTATGTGGAGCGTTTAGAGGAAATCAGGGAAAGTTTAGGCGATCTCCGGGCACAGCGTGATGAGGTTTGGACCATGGTGAGGACAAATTCACTACAGGAACTGCAGAGGATGGTTGGCGGGTCTGCAGTCCAGTAGTCGGAACGGCCCGTCAATTCCCCAGTAACCACATGTAACAGTACAATAGACGCTGTCCTTACTGTACTTGTCATCCTTGATTCCTCCCATCTTGACCTTTTTCACAGCCTACTTCTTTTCGCGAGATGAGTATCAACGGGTCTTCTACATCCGCGCATGATCCGGGGCCGCCGCTCATAGAGCACGACATACGGGACGCCACAGATCACTACTTACTCAAATTGAAGTCGTACGCGAGGGCACTGCCCTATTCCATCGACTCAAATTCAAAGATGCAGGGATTGCTTGACTTCATCTGCATGCGTATTGTGCAGACCGTACAGGCTAGAGACTATGATCCTGGATTCTTGCAGTGGGACAGCATGTTGACCTAGTGCGCTCAGTGGTCTCTCGCCTACTTCAGAAACTCAAAGTGTTCGCTAGTTGGTCATACCTGAAGTATCCCATTCCCAAAGAAAAGCGAATTCTGCTGGTAGATCTATACTATAGCATGTGCACCATGCCTGGTATGCCTCTCCATGTCGTCGCCACTTGCTCCGATGCTTTGGAAATCATGACAAGATCGAAAAATAAACTAAGTATTCAAGATATCAGACTTCCTTGGATGCCTCTATTCGATATTTTAAGACACGACTTGTTTCTTACCAGACGTCAATTTGAAGTCAGGTTGTGTACTCAGGGTCTGTGTCACAATGTCTTGCTAACTGACCCCACACAAGCCAAACGTCTTACTATATGGGGATGATTGCTAGCACAGCACAGAGATTTTTCCATCCCGCCGCTACTGATCAAATGCTTGAAACATTTGTTCCGCTGATTAATGGGACTAATTTGAATGTATGTTCGAATTATACTGCCGGGTGCTTTCGTATGCAACTCTCATGCTAAATGTGTATTACAGAGTCTCTTATCTTCTCAATTCTTTATGTTGACATTTCTCCCCCAGAGCCACCCACAATCCTATCTACCCATGCTTTTCCGAATCTGGGAGTCTGTCAACTCGTACATGTTTGATGAGCGTATGCTTCACTTCTTGGCTCAATTAGCAGAAATGCACGTGGACCCCTCGATCAGTGATCCTAAAAGAATTGACGAAATACCCGACGACGCGAGGTCGGAGAATGAAGGCCGACCGAACTGGAACAAAAACGATCTCAACATCAGTGGCCTTTGGGGCGGAATTTACAAGGATGTTGGCATATTTACTGCTTATGACTGGCATTTCGTCATGTGCAAATGTTTAGCGTCTATGGGTTGGCGTTTCTCCTTATTTTCATCAAATATACGGTTTATTGAAGGAGCCCACATCCAGAAATTCCACTGGCGGACTCAGGATCACTTACCACGGGGCCGTCTGCAGATAACCAGGCGGGTTTCGAGATAGGTCGCCTTCCTAAGCCAACTTGGCGGATTGGTTAGTCAGGTTTAAGTTCATGCATGACCTCTGGGCTCTGATTCCTCTCAAGCTTCACTGGCGCGTATCATGGTCTATTCCATGACACCAGATGGACTTCCTACTGCGCCGTCCAATGCCCCTACCCCTTTAGGGACACCTCTCCCATCTGGGATGAACACCCCTCGGCATCAGGGTGGCTCTATAGGCGACTACTTGACGGCTCCTCTGGGCAAGCTTTCCTTTACGAGTCTCAAGAGCTATGTTGGCGGCTCTAAAGCGCTCGACTCACTTGTGAAGTTAATTGCTTCTACCGAAAGTTTTTTCCATCCTTCGAATTCTGGGGCCTGGACCTCTGATGTATGTCTACCCTCTTACATCTCATGTTGAGCTCTTTCTGCTTGAGTCATCGAGCTAGCTGAGCACTGATGCATATACACACAGTTGACAGCATTTATCAAATATGTTGCTTATGAATTCAACAAACGTAACTCGCCCCTTTCTCCCCAAGCTAGCAGCTTATCATGCGTCCATAGGGTGGCACGAAGAACAACGTCCTGACTGCAAAACCCCGATGGTCTGCTTATACTAGCTACTGTGGTCTATTGACATCACCTTGACTCGTTTCCCAGTACCGGCGTCTTACGCGGGCGATGAAACGTGAGCTCGTAAAGAGTTTCAGAACCGTTGCACTGCTGGCCATGTTCTCCGAAGATTCGACTACTTCCAATAACATTTCCAGTTGCTTGAAGTGGATGAGTCTCATGGAACCTGACCTCATACTGTACCCAATACTGGAGAGAGCTGTGCCGTCCCTAGAAGCTTTAGTCGAGGCATGTGTTTCCTAAAGCCAATCCAGGGTCATTCACAGACCACCCCGAACACAGACACAGCGTACCATAGCCGTAATCAAAGCCCTCGGGGCCATCGCCCCAGCACTCGTTTCTCGGGATGTCTACTATCCAGGGGCGAAGCACCTGGTTCCGATTTTGCAGCTATTAATACCAGGTATCGATCTCGTAAGTAGCCGACGAATGAACCGCACGATGTGGTATGCTAACCGACACGATAGAATGATCCATCGAAGACGGTAAGATGTGCCGATGCGCGCGTGCATATCCCGTCTTGACAGACGAGTTTGTTATACAGCTTTGCACGACAACATTCCTTATAGAAGTTTCACAATACATCATTTTCGGAGATCTAACATCAAGAAGCATCACGATGTCTGCTGACGTAGATTCTTGCACACCTGTGAACGCCGACATCCCAAACGGATTCTCGTTGACTTCTCTAGGTGAAGCCCACATCGATGTTGGGTTCAGCGATGGTCATTCCTTGTCCAAAGACGAGGAAGATGCGTTAGTGCGTGAATCGACGGCAGATTTCCCGGATTGGATCGCCAACTTCATTCGGAGAGTCATTCTTCTCTTTGATAATCTTCCGGAGGAGGCGGGCGGTGCAACGGAAGGTCAGTGGCGAGGACTTTACTACGCGTCAGTTAAATCATTACCTTTTGTTCTCAGTGCAGTTAGTGGACGCAGTGACAAATGCGTGTAGTCAAATCTGCATCCACCTATCAGATCCTCTCTTTGATCTCGTCCTCAATATGATCTTCGATTACGCCAGCAACAACGTTAGACCCAATGCGGTCCGAGCTGTTCATCAGCTAGTGGAATGTGTCGCGAACGCGCATCCGGCTAAAACCCTAGCTAAATTTGTTCCTTTTTGTATCAAAAACATCGAGGTAGAACTCGAGAACGGAGCAAGCTCAACCCGAACCACCTCCACGTTTTCAACGCCATTGCCCTCAGACGCTACTTTCCATTGGAGTACGGATACCTCTTCCATTTTTGTTCGTATTAATCTGCCTTTCAGATCTGGCAGTGCTACGGGGTGCCATGTTTAAGTAAGTTTTTTCAGTTAAGACGTGTCTCAAGACATCTTACAGGGAGAACAGTGATGGCAAAGCAGTACGTTGGGCAAACTCGAGATAATATACATTAACGCGGCTAGAGCAGATCTTGAACCACAAAGACCAGTTCATACCTCTGCTCAAGCGTCTTCATGACAAGACATTTTCTAAGCGCGGGTTTTCTTGGAGTGGCAAACTTCTTTCCAGCTTGCTTTTGACCCTGACCCACACCTATCCTCTGGAGGATAAGTTCGTAAACCGTGAGCAATGGGACAGCGAAGGTAAGTATAACTTCCTTATCGTGTGTCATTGCTAGACGTCTACTCAGAATTCCGTTTCAACCATCACAAATACTGGGGAAAACTCTATACGGCTGAGGAGGTCACGGTACGTACGCGTGCAACCTGTCGTGGCTTCCCATGTCATTTGCGATAGGTGTCGTGGCACGTCCCAGACGGGGAAGAATTGGATTTTGCTCTGGAGATATTCAAAGAAATTGTGGAGCCAACGTTGAACAAGTTGGAAGATCTTTTGGGACCAGGCACGTGTCGGTAATAGTTGTTTCGCATATCTAATTAACTTGCTATAATGAGTCAGATATCCCCAGAGATAGTATATGGCGGAATGATTTTTGTCGGTCAGTGTTAGGGATTTTGTTTTCGAGACCCGGCACCGCGATTTAAGCAGGGGTCCATGTAGGTTTTTGAGCTTCGTACGCAACGCATTCTCAGGGACACCCACATTCGTCAAGGAGGTGTTCACCAAGGAGGACCAACAATATGGCCTGGAGACAACCGATATCCTGCAAGTCCTTTTTTTTTGCCGATCTACTATCTTTCCTCACTTTGACTCAGGAACGAGACCCAGAGATGATAGCCTCCATAGAGCCACTCAGTTCAGGCTTCGCGATTTCGGACCTCAAGACCCGCGTGCTCGATACTATTTGTCTCTACGACAGCGCTTTGGCAAACTCCTGCACGATGCATCTGTGTCGCTGCGCCGTCAAGGGGAGGAGAATACTGTCGATGCGGTCCATACTTTGGTGCATTGGCCTCTGCAACCCTCCCCTTTTTCTTCTGATTTCTCGCTTCTAGATCCAGTCTATACGTACATATTTTCTGGAGTACGGAGACAGCAAAGACAGGTTAAATGAACACCATTCCTCCAGACTTTCTGGCCACTGAAATCCATCTAGCTATTATGTCCAGCTGGATCGTTACGGGACTGAGCTCAGCTATGCCCGACAATATACAAGGCAGAAGGAGTGGCCAAGAGCTATCTTTATACGGCGTGCACGGTGCGTGCATCGAAGTATACTACATTTGTCCTCATTGACATATATTCTTCAAAAGACTCTATCACGCAGCTCGGCTGAGGTGGAACTCCATTGAGAGGAGACGTACACCTGACGATGATAGACTCATCGATGATGTCGCGGAATGGGCACTCTGGCATTATGCTACTGGTGTGTGCTATGACATTGGTTGAACATGCACTAACTATCCTTAGTGCGAGAGTAGGACCTACAAGCCACTGACCGCGAACCACACTGATTACTTTTACAGGACTAGTCAGTCGTTGTTGGACTCACTTTGCGGTGTATGTCTTCCTCTCGTAGCAGTTGCTTGTCTTACTGACATACATGAAAGGCCTATGACGGCATCCGAAGGCGCTGCCTCCCTTTGATATATGCTGCTCTGGAACCCGGTACAGAGGACGATCGGATGAAAGGGGCTTTGTGGACATTGAATTCGAGCTCCTTCGGTGAGTCGGTAGTATCGATATATCACCGCATACGAGCAATGATGTTTCTTAGTCAAGTATGCTATATCTGGCAAGTCTGCGATGCTCACACTGCTCAAAATGGTGTCTAACTCTTGACTAGAACCTACATTGGCCCCAGAGCTGCTCAAAAAGCTATTTGGGTGTCAGGCCAATGAGAAGGTAAGTGCCTTTGAGGATGAAATACCAACTGTGCCTGACAGGAGATACCAGCCGTCTATACAGAGTGCTGTGTCATCTGTTTGCGAGAATGGTACTACGCACTGTTCTGTTTTCTAAGCCAGGATTCATCGTTCCACAGGGATCAATGGCTTTGTTGAACCGAACTTCCACTTTTACCAAGTCAATTATCCCCGCTTAGATCAAGTGTTGGCCAATTTTCAGGCAAAGTTGCCATTCAATGCCGAAGAAAAATCGTTAACCGCTCGCTGCAAAGAGAGTCGAATCAGTAGGATCCTGCTCAGCGAAGAACGGGTCAGGGAGACGGTTAGGACTCTACATTTCTTACCCAAAACTGTCCTGATGTCGTGACAGACGTCCCTTGTCCTCGATATCGCTTGGGCAAAATCGACGCACTGGCGTTACGCCATCTTTGCCACTCGGTGTCTGCGGGCGCTGGTAAGAAAGGACGCGCCTGTTTCTGCTCCCCATATGAGGTACTTCCTTGAAAAGTGTCACGACAATCACCCGTCCCTGGTATGTGCTCAGATTACCTTCTCTTTGGATGCACAATCTTAGTCAATGTGCCCCTTAGCGCTACGTGAGTGTAATCGACATGGCTGGTAATCGACATGTGACCAATTCTCCTTCTAGTATTCTCAGAGGGCCGTCATGAAAGCGATCCGTTATATTAAGCTGCGGACCTTCGCACAAGGGCCTATCGACCTCATCTTTGAGCGAAATAACAATCCCCTCAAACAGTCGATGGCCATCGGAGAACCGTCCCATGATTTTACACGCGATCTTCTTACCCAGTTCCAGACTCCTGTTGACCTGCTGAAAGCTGGGTCAAATACGTGAGTCGAATTTTCGAATCAATAAGCCCTGGTGAATTGAATATACCTCAAGTCTCTTGATTGAAGATATCAGCAGCGGGTGGCTGGCTTGGCAAGATTCCATCGTAGCCTACGCCTGTCCTCACGTTTCTAAACCATCCTTGATACCCTGGGATCAGGAGAGTGAACCGGCTATCTTAGTCGTGAGAGACGCCGCAAGAGATCCGTCTTTCTGGAAAAATCTATCGGTCCACTTCAGCTCTGAGACACATTCTGAAGTGATATCCTCGGACAACGTCGCCTCAGTCAAGTCAATAGGTCTGTTGTTCTCTGAGCCAAAGCGTTCATGCACTTTTCTAACCTAGCATCATCAGCCCAACTGTTGGAAGGCGAATCATTCGCTCCTCTGCAAACCCTCATCGAAGAATTGATACAGAATTCTGACCAAAACAAACAGAGAGGAGCCGCTGAATTTCTGGGAGGCCTGTTAAATGGTAAGGCAGACTTATTCTTTACACTAAATAACTCTCAAAGGCACAGGTGCAAAACATTGGCCGATGCAACGTCAGAAGGAGCTCTGGGATTGGGCCATGCCATTATTGAAGGCCACTTTTTCCAACAGGATCAAGACTGATACGCTACCTATTTGGATGTCATTCCTAGAAGTAGGTGATGCGGGTTGGGCTTGCCTTACCCCCCAGTCGCTTATAGACGACAGTATCTGTTCCATAAACGAGACCCACGCCGACATCAAGTCCTGGTTGAGTACCTCGTGCAGGAGTTCCACTCTACCGATTACAATGGCGAATCGTCGCTCAATGCCGTCAAAGCCTTGTGCTTTTTCCGTGCTTTCTACGAAGAGCAGAACTGGAAGTTCTCCCAGTGGGTGGACCAGGCCGTTGAACGCGTATGGGCCGAGATATCCAGCGAGCATGATGAGGCGAGTTATATGCCAGTACCTAAAGAATGTCCAGTGACCCGCTTTACGGCCCTAAGGTCCGCGCATATATTAGCGAGCTTCTTGCCTTCGCGAGCAAGATCAAAGTGAGTCAGCCTACATGCACCAGAGCTTAGTATTCAAGTAGCAATAGCGCCAACCGAAGCCTTCAATTCCTTCAGCCGAAGTCTTCGTGCGTGAGTGCCGGACAGTGCCCATCGACTTCGATATATTAGGTATGCGAGGCGTTTACCACCAGACACGTGTACAAGAACTAGTGCAACGATTCCTGGAGTGGCGTGCCGAGCGGCTCCCCGGGGCCCGTGCATTTCAATCAACATACGATAAGTCAGTCCCTCAGCCTACTTTCCTAAACTTTTTTCTGATCAGGCGCGAGCAGAGTGGGGACGACGATATGTCGCTGGTTGTTTCAAACCGTGCATGATACAAACGCGATATCGGCGTTCGACTAATTCTACCACTCATGGTGCGTAAAGTCATTACGTCTACCATACCCACATTTATACCCCACAACAGCCCGAACTGTTTCGCTTCACTGAAGGTATTCAACATTTTCCTAATCGCGACGGGGCTAATATCTGAATCAGTGAATGACAACGACGAGCTCCTGTCAAGAGCTCGCATGCTCCTCGTGCGCATGTGCGGCGTGACTCCCCCGCGGCCTCTCATTAAGCCGATATTGAAGGCTATCTTCGACACCATCCTAAACTCTCCGGTCAGACAGCTTCTGGCCATTCTCTTCAATATACGCTTACCTTAACCATAGTCATGGAAAGTACGAGTGCAAGCCCTGCCTTTGGTACAAGGTTAGCGTTTATCGGTGTTGCCGTCTAAGTCGTGATATAATCACGCCTTGATCAGTGTTTTACTTCCGGCAAGTACCTCTTCTGAGCGACGCAAGAATAACCGAGATTCTCGAGGTAGGTATACGCGCTACCCTCTTGACATGCCAATAAAGCTCGCTCACTCTGCAGGTGCTTTGTAAATGTCTCGATGACGAAGTGGTTGAAGTTCGTGAGATGGCTGCCACGTATGTCCGATGAACTTCATTCACGAGTCCTTCTCACTCTGCCTAAGAACGCTGTCTGGCGTCCTACGTCTCTCCTCGCGGCGAAGTCAATTGACACTAAAGGTGAGGCTTCAGCTTCTCACGTCGCTCTCCCCCGGTGTAAAAGGCTGACCTGTCCACAGGATCGCTTTGTGAAACTTCTACGCCGTTCACCACTCCCCAACAGGCAGTCACCAATTTACAACGCCGCTATTCGTCAACGCCACGCTGCAATTCTTGGCATTTGCTCTCTAATCGACAGCTACCCGTACACGGTCGAACGTTGGATGCCCGAACTGTTGTCAAATGTTCTCGCCGAGCATGCCTATGATCCCGTCCGCCTTCCCTTTCTTGTAGTGAAGACTCTGTTTCGCTAACAGCTGCTCAATGCAGATACCGATTTCACTGACCGTTCAGAAGTGTGCGAGTAACTTTAAAAAGACACACCAGGACACCTGGCACGAGGACTCCAAGCGCTTTACCGAGGATCAACTTGCAGCACTATCCACGCTACTCACAGGCTCATCATACTGTAAGTCACAAAAAAATTATCATTGCGTAGGGGCCCTTATCCCTTGTTCAGATGCGTAGACGTTATCGATAGGAATTCTGCTGGATCCGTCTTCTCGTTCGTGTGGCCGACTCGATCTGACCTTCATGTAGAAAGTGCTCTAATTTAAGGAAGACATGCTAATCTGGTGGCAAGTTAATTACTGGACCATGATTCTCCAAAGCGTGCTCCAGTGATGGTGGATCGCTCAGAAGTCACCTGATCCTAGAATTGACTATGAAGGGACACTGCAACGTGCCATGAGTTTCTCTCTGGGTTTACACTTGAAGCCTGTCTGGGTTGGATGTGACATGCTTGAAGGGCGAGAGCGTGAACTGCCAGACGTTCTTCGTCCTTCTTCTATATCAGATGAGGCGATGGACGACTCTGTTGTCTCACGACCGTTGGCATGACCCGCCCTTGCGCCTGCATCTGGAACGAGGTCTATGGGTGCGTTTTGTCGGTTTGCGTATCCAGACTTGACACGGTTGTTCGACACCGATTCGCTATCACAGTGGTCGCCAAGATGAGTCATGAGTGAGTGAAAGAGAGCTGACACTTACCGGATCTCGGCAATGAGGTCGTCGATATCGTACCAAGCAAGAGCGCTATACGCGATGCCGCGGAACCAACCTAACCGGTCGGCGGGAGCAATGAACGCGTGTGCGTGCAGATGATCCGTGACAGGGATCCGCGAGTCTCGGAAAGGCGGGGTGATAAAGCCGATGCGAAAATTGGACGGGCGGGCACGAGGCTGGGTCTGTGTAGGGTTTAGTGGCCCAGCAGATGTCGGCGTCGGCGAAAAGAGAGGCGAGTTCATAGGAAGGAGCGATGTAAGCAGCTGGGTGGCCGTGTCGCGGATGAAAGTGAGGAGGGGTAGGTCGCTGGAAGACTGGTAACAGGTATGAACCTCGAAGAAAACGTCGGTGCGGACGCACTCACGAGCATGTAAATGGACGGGACATGTAGACTGGTGAGTTTCGTCGTGAGAACAAGACAAAGGCAAGACAGACAACTGACGCACTTGAATGCCACGATTATGTGTCCCTTGGTCGAGACGGGATTAGTCTTTTCGCGGTAAATAGTGAAATTGTCGTCGCGCCAGAGAAAGTCGGGCTGAGAAGTCGACAAGGACGGTAGTGGCGATGGTGGGCTAAAGGAATCGCGTTGACGCTGAGCTTGCGAGACAATCCCACACATTGGACAACCAGGTTTCGGTGCGAAAGACATGATGGGGAGCGAGTTGAAAACAGCCGTCGGGGTCGTTTGATCAGTGTTGCCGTCGTCGTCGCACTTGTGTACTATTAATGTTGCTGTTGCGGCCGTTGGGCGGACGTCTTCCCATTCGTCGCACAACTTTGGACGGCTTCGATTCCAAGATGCGCTTTGTCACGTGTTGTATGTTGCCAAGATGTCGCCGAGTACAACCGTCGTGGCATTCGAAGCATTTCGAGAGCACTTGGACGAACACTATGACAGGCGGGAACGATTGATCAAGGTATGTTCCTCGGCTTTAGGTACCACAGCACCGCCGTTTCTTGTCATCCCGCGCTAATCACAGGCGAGCCGCGACATATCAGCCGCGTCCAAGAAAGTCATCTTTCTCATCCATCGGGTCTTAAACGAGGCATCCAGTGACGACCGCGCACTTTCCCTCCGAGCAGCCGCAGAGGCAAGAAAGAGGTTGGCTGAGGTTCGTCTCATGATGAAGAATGTCGCCCACGAAATCGACGGTTCTCGTTTCTGGCGCTATGCCCACAACATATCTGCCGGACTCCAAGAGTACATCGAAGCATTTAGCTTCTTTCATTACGTCGAATGTGGTGGACTCGTGTCCTATGAGCAGGTGCAGGCAAACTTGTCTGACGACGCTGGTCAACCCGTGCGTAGGGTCGCGCATACCACTGCTTGACGCCACAAAGTTGATCAGGCACCATTCCTCGGGTTATCTTCAGCTTTTCCTGGTACCTTTATCAGATTATGCTCTCGGCATATCTGACTTCACCGGGGAGTTAATGCGCCTCGCCATAACTTCAATATCCAAGCCCAATGGCCGAACAAAAGCAACGCAGATATCTATATTTGTCAGAGGCTGCAAAGCTGGTAAACTTCATCCCTAATCTTATAGGCTGGGACATCCTGCGAACTCGTCTCCAGATCTCGAGACTCTGACGCCTCATATCCACGACCTTCACAAGAAGCAAGTAGTCACCGCGCAATCGCTTCGAAAGATTGAAGAAGGTTGGCTGTTCATTATGACTCCATCAGCATTCCCTGATCCAATGACTCTTTCTCAGCCGCATACGCAATCGCTATACGTAGCTCAGAATACGAGCTTTCTCCACGGATGTTAGATCACATTGTCAGCCAGGTTTCTGAGGATAATGAGCCATAGGCTGGTCTTCTCACGGGTATGACGTCGTTTGCAATAAAAGTGGTCATTATCGTTTCGCCGTGGCATCGCGCGACAAGAACAGCACACATGACAATAATACAAAGAACGTGTCTGCAAGAATACAACAACAAAATGCGAGCTAAAATCGATATGCGAGGGGATGTAAAACTATCATACCACATGTTGCGATGGAGCATACAGATGGCGAGTCGAAGTCAAAGAAAACGTGTGATCAGTTTCAGGTGGCCTATGCCGATGCCGGCGTACCATATACCTCCACTCTCCCGCCCTTGACGTCGCCGTTGGCCCGCACGATTGCCCAGCCATGGCCGAGAGAAGTAATGTTCAGGGTTACGCGTTCGCCAGCAAGGACCACTTCCGGCAAACAGGACCGAGCCTTCTCGTCGCCGCCGATATCGTCATTCGTTACATCGTCGGTATGCACCAGGAGC
This sequence comes from Lactarius quietus, assembly GCA_015025155.1. Taxonomy (NCBI): domain Eukaryota; kingdom Fungi; phylum Basidiomycota; class Agaricomycetes; order Russulales; family Russulaceae; genus Lactarius; species Lactarius quietus. The sequence continues at coordinate 132,393 of WITN01000011.1, forward strand.
GACAAGGGACCCTTGGACACGGTAAAGACCTGGGCCGGCCTTTCACCCCCCACGGTGGATGCAACTTCCGTTGCGGAATCGGATCCGACGGCCTCACCCTTCTCGGTGGACTCTGGCTCGGCAACCTTGGTGGGTACTACATCGGCGGTGATGGATCCGCTTGGACCAGCACGGGTATCGGCCTGAATGGATGCAAAGTTGGACAGCATGGAGCGCCGGTGTGCAACAAAAGGTGATGCTGGCAAGCCAATCATCGCATACAAACGTATGATCAGCACGCGCACCAAATATCCCATCGTACGCCAGAGCAGAGGGATAAGGAATCCGACAGTGCGCCGTGGATCGTACAAGACAGTGACCAGTCGCCGTCGAGGGGGAGGCTTGATCTCGTGGTTCAAGAACTCGGTATCTGGATCGTCCTCCAGATCGCTTGTCTGTGCTTCTGGCTTTGCTTCTGGTTCCGTTTCTGGTTCGACCTCCTCCTCCTCCTCCTCCTCCTCTTGCTCTGGCTCAGTGACGACGTTGTGTGGAGTCAGGTATGCGATTCCCCACGTAGCTTTACCAACAGGTAAGAGCTTGCTGGTGGGTAGAGTGTACACTGGACTGACAACGCACGAACCACCGGATGACCCGAGGGACAAGCGCAATTGATGGAAGCCCCAGTTGTCCGACTCCAGGACGGCGTCTGTCAAGGGGTTGTATACCACGAAGCGTGGATGCTCAGCCAGAAGCCCATGTGAGGCGAGGTCGAGATCCACCGTTAATGGGTGTTCAACGGCAGCAGTGTTAATGGACAAAGGCACTGCGTGAATGCTGACTGGTTGCTCAGGTGCGGTCGATGTGATAAAGGCGTGACCCTCCTTGACGCCAAGCCAGTGAAGGCCAAGATCGGGAATAGCAGATGATAATTCGGGTTCGGATGCGATGGCCGTGTAGACGCGGGTCGGGACTTCTGTACTACATGTCACCGCGCCGGAAGATTCGAGCTTCAGATTCGCGCCATGAAGAATGATGGGCTGGTGTAGAGCGAATGTGGAAGGTCCCCGCTTCGGGACGAATACAAGGAATGCCGCGTCGCCATCTGTAGCAATACCCTTCCGATGGTACTTGACACTACGCAGGGAGCACGTCAGCTCGTGTGACATGCACAAATGATACGTGGCGATAAGGACAGACCTCCGCGGACCAATAGCCCAGCAGCCCCACGGCTCCTTCATAGAGACAGACGAAAATAGGCGAGATTGGCTCCCGAATGATGGATGTACTGATGCGGGAGGAGCGAGCCAAGGGTCTGTTTTCTTCAGCACACAGCGGAGATCACGGCCATGATAACCGAGCCACTTGACCTCGCCGGAGGGATACAGTAGCCTGTAAGTGACCAGGAAGTCTGCCTCTACTTGATATTGGGGCAGAGCTCTTAGTTTGAGTGTCAAGAACAAGGTGTAGGGTTCGTCGACGATATTGTCCTCGGTCGGAGGCGGAAGGAAGAAGGGTGTAGAGTTACCCACGTTGACGGGGGCGGCAGCCGGTGCCTCCTCAAAGTTGTACGCTCCCCATTCTCCTTCGGTGTGGCCGTCGACGGAGGCATTGGTCCACGCCTGAACTTTAACACCGTCTTGTTTGAGTTGTTCCAGAGCAGAGGCAGAGCCAGTGCGTGCCCTGAAGAGCAACGAGACGCCACCCGCTCTGGCGTTGGAGGGGACGTCGACGATGAGGGTAGAATCAAGCGGGGGGAAGAACATGATAGTCCAAAGTGATAGTCTCAAGTGCTACGTGACAGCAGACGTATATGTAGGCGGGGCTGCAGAGCGTGGGTAGGGGGCGCAGGCATGGAGCAAGGAAGCACGACACGACTGAGACTCGAGGTCTTCACGTTCCATTCCACCGTTAATTAACCTAATCTTAATCACGTCTCCTCCTCCGCACGCGCCGGCGTCCTCGAGGATTTGACCCGCCTCTACTCGCATCATGACGCTCACCATTGGTCCGGTGTTGTCGATTACGATTACCGCCCAGTCTTCTATGGTGGCGATGAGGCTGATTTGCCCTCCTGGCTGGCTCATGTTGCATAGCCCCCGCCTCTCGTTCCTCTTCGCTTCCAGAGGCGCCACTCCCCGAGCTCTCCGTTTCCTCCCCAGCATGATCGTCTCCTAATGCATGTTGCACAGTAATGAGTGATATATTGGCAGCTGCACTTCTTCTGGCCAGTTTCTTGGCAAAATCTGCTTTCCATCTCCTGCATTCAACCACGTGCATATAAGCGATAGGAAACGGCTTGATCAACACGCGTGCTTACGCCTTTCTCTCTTGCCATTCGGCAAACTTTGGTCCCCCCTTTTCCCATCCCCCAATTCCGCCAATCTGGAGGGCGTGAACGTGTGTTTCGACCACATTGTCCACTGCGAAATTCGGTATCATCGGGGCATCAACCGACAAGTCTGCTCGACAGATTGCACAGGAAGGCTTCCCCTAGCATGCCGCATGTGAGGAGAAATGAAAGATGCACCAAAGGAACCTCACGTTTTTCTGGTTCCAGCCCCATCCACATTCTCCGCAGAAAGTATGCCCGCAGGGGTTACCTAGATAGGCATGGGCGCTGTTGGACAGTTCACATCTGTTGCGCCATGAAGACAAACACGTTGTCTCTTACAAAATGTCACAGCATCTAGAATCGGGAAGGTCAGAGCGTGATTGCAAAGAAAACGTCGCTCCAATCCTGACATGGGACAAACCATTTCGTCTTCCAGGTGTTTCTGGATTTCTTCAAGTATATCTCTTGATGTTTCTTGCTGCTTCCCTTTATGCCGTTTAGGAGATAGTTCTCCGGCAGGGGGTGAAGGTCGTCCGCGCACAACTGGGACGGGTAATTCCTTTCCGCGTGTGGTGCGAAGATCCCGAACCCGTCCGCTAGCGCCTGGTGCGGGTACCCGTATTATGTTAGTAGTACATGGAGGGTGTATTGTTCCTTACCTTGTGAGCTTGAAGCGCCTCCTTCCGCTGGCCCGTCAGTTGCTGTTGACGAGTAGGAGGGAATGATGCAACCATATTGAAAGACAATCTTACCGTGAAAAAAACGAGACGTTAATTTACTTGCCGTATTAGAGGGTGTCGTTGTCTCCGGTCTCCTGCCACTATCAGCGGGATTCGAGGACGCTCCTCCTGGCACTGCAACCGGTGGCGGCAGCAACCTTCTTTCCACCAGATCTATCTCAGCCAGAAACGCGGCGTCTACCTCATCGTATGAATACTGACTCGTCGGAGAATTCGAAGAAGCAGAGTGCCGTGGTTCCGCACTGGGCTGCGACGGTATGATTGCAGAAAGTCCAGGCACCTTGTTCCAGTCGACGCCAGCGAATGGGTCCGGAAGCTGGTCAAATTCATCATCAGACGCTGTTGATGCCATCGATGTCGTCGATGTCGCTTCAATGTCGATCAAAGCCGCGTCCGTGACGCGCGACACGTCATGTGATCCACATCTCTCTCTTATACCAACGACCATGCAAGACGGTAACAAATTTGCCATTTATCTTTCTGCTTGAGCTGACAGATTCACTCACCTTTAGATTTGACTTCTTTATCTTTCGGGGCTCTACGAAAGGCTCAGCGTACCCTCGACCGTATGGATGACGAATCGGATTCAGTAAACGAAAGTGACGGATCACTCTCGACCGATGATGAGAGCAAACCAGAAAGCAAACCAGAAAGTGGGGATCGCGTCAAAGGGCTCAACAGAGCCAGTGCTACCCCAGCACGAAAGAATAAGCACGCGTGCGTTTTACCTTACTGTATCGTGCATCCACGGGCATTCCCAATCAAAGTCATCAGGCCGACCGAGGTCACCTCTAAGCGGCCAGTCTCACGTCGCAGGACAGTTGTGGAGGTTCACAAAATGGCAAGCACACTTCACTTTTTTCCCCTGCGCGTGCTGCACTAAGCTACATTACCTTCTTGATTTCTGCTAGGATGTCCGCGATCCAAGATTCTCCCAATTAAGTGGCGACTTTGACGCCACCAGATTTCGGAGCCACTATAACTTTTTGTCGAATATGCGCGAAGGAGAGCTTAAGATATTGCGTGAAAATCTCAAGCGCGCTCGCAAACTTCTCGCTTCTTCCCCTCGAGATCTCCGCTCTGAGCGGGAGGCTGAGGTAGAAAGGCTTGCACTTGCCGTCAAACGAGGGGAGAGCTCCGTCAACAAAGATAAGCGAGAAAGAGTAGAACAAGAAGCTCTCGGTGCAATAACAAAAGAAGAGCGAGATAAGAGGCAGACGGGTAAAAAGGCGTACTGGTTGAAGAATGGTGCGTCTCATTTTTCGATCATTGCCGCCAAGGTGAGACTGATGTTGAAATAGCTGAGAAGAAGAAACTTCTCCTCGAGGCTCGCTATGATGCAGTAGCGGCAGAGGGGGGCAAGCGAGCAGTCAAGAAAATTGTCGAGAGGAAGCGGAAAAAACTGAGCCAACACGAAACGAAGTCTCGACCGTTTCCTCGAAACGCCAACTCGGCCACGCCTGAGCCATCTAGGAAACGTATCCGTCCAGGAAAGGATCACGGCCCCACGAACAAGCGTCAAAAATTAGCATAACGACATTATACCGTGGGCTACAGTGAATCCGTCTGCTACGCCTAGCTCTCCGACTCCCCATGTGTGTCATCCAGAAGAACATATCGATCGCCTTCTAAATGGACGTCTAATGCTACTCCCAATGACCCACTCCCCCTTCTCCAAAATGGGGTCAGCCCCATCCAGACGCCCAATTTTGAGAGGAGTTTACGACCTGGTGCCTTCTTCACCAGCGGGTCACTGAGGATGCCCTCCCAACGGAAAATGGGTCGGGGTCGTATAACCGGGTCGTCGTGGTCTGTGCCGCCTCCGGTGCCAAGAGTGGAGACAGGAACTTGTGTCTCGATGTCCATGTCTTCCATGTCTTGCCCATGCGTGTTGTAGCCGAGATGGAATATGTTGGCCTACATGGTGGTGTTAGTTCTTCAGCGCTGCAGATTTACGATACATTGTAATTACCTGCGACGATCGGTGGAAGACAATGTCATACATGCGGATGTACACCTTGTTCAGGAATCCATTGTCTATGAAGTCACCCCGTTTCGGTTTCTTGTTGAGCAAACCCCGTTGTGTGAGGAAGCTTTCCAAAGCGGCGCGAGGCAAAGGGGTATACGCCATGGACGAAGGATAATGGGGGTTAAAGTCGGGGGCGTTGAGTTTCAGCTTGCTGATGGTATCCCAATTCCTCCTCCAGAAATCATCCTAGGTCGGAGGAAGGTCAGGACATATTGATGGCGCAAAGGATCCAGACCAGACAAACCCAAAAAATGTACCACCAGGTGGCAAGTTCCGTGCCTGATACGGTAAACAATCGCTCGTAAGTTATTCGGAAAATTATCTCGTTGCTAACGAGCAACTGCCTGACGCGAAGGTCGTGCTCGTGCTTGATACTACCTTCTGCGAGCCCTTCTGGTTCCGTCGGACGGTCGTATACTCGCGTCAGGAAACCATATGTCAGGGCCTCCGCCTTTGTTCTGCATTCCCGTTGGCGGAATCGACGGTAACCTGCTAATAAACCATCGATCCCGCCCACTCGGGAGTGAATAAGGGAGTGGTTCAAAGTAAGGAACCGCGCGAGCGCTGGTGTGAGATCATAGTCATCGTTGATGCCAATGATTCCTCCGTCTACAGCGATATGCTTGTCGTACATGATCTTCACATCAAACCCACTTCCGAGTTGCAGACCATCCCAGATTAAGTAACCCTTGCGCTCGATATTCAGTGTGCCATATTCGTAATAGGTCGAGGTTTGGGCTTTGTATCGCATACCCCGAAAGCACAGAGAGATGGACGTGTCCTCAGTCTGTAGCGGTCAGTCGCCATTCAGTACTCTCTGGTTACGGACTAGGAAAGCACTAACATCGACGTGACGATACGGCCAGTAAACCTTTTGACCATCTAGGGCCCGCAGAGCAATACGGATTTGTCGCCGTCGTTGGACTTCCGTATCAGAATTCTGCTTTACATAGAGCTCAAAATCAGGTAGGTCCTTCAAGGTGACGAGAGGACCATCGTCGTAGCGAATAACCTGATAGGAGTGAGGAAACGGCACGCCTGATTCCCATTTTAAAACGAACCAGGGTGGGTGGGAACGGTATCCACCAGGCATTTCCAAAAAATCTGGTGGAACCCGGAGGGAGATGTTCTGACGGGCTTTTCCAGTAACTGTCGGGCCCAACAAAATGTCGTTGGATCTGCTCTGCAAGACGCCAGAGCCGAGCAGAATCGGGACCATGTGAAGTTGTTACGGCCTCGCTGTAACGGATTGTGCCAACTTCCCGCAGAATCTTCGAAGACCAATCAAGAGTTGGCATATATTCAAGCCACAAGTGCGCACCTTAATGTTCTCGACGTATCTTTCTCCCGGAGAATCCTGAAAGTTCAATAGGTATGGCGGGAACTGGGAACATTTGTCCTGAATATAGTACATGGGCTGTGTATCAGGAATCTTGCATTCGGGACTGGTCAGGAAAAGAGCCGTGATAGCTTCTTGCCATATGCGCCTTCTTGTGTGCGGTGACGACCGCGATACGTCGAGTCTAAAATAATTGAGTAAACCTGGCAGGACGCTCGCTGGCAACTCACCGAGGAGAAAATACATCTATACCTATGGTCATGGTGCGTCAAGATGGAATTGCGGCAGACGCAGAACATAAGCATACTGAAATCAATTCGCCTCGCCAGCCCTTCCAAGACGTCTTAATAAGTACATTGTCCATGGCCTGATGGACTCACTTTTCACCAAGCGTTGCATTATACCTAGGTTGATGATGGCAAAATCTGTCGCATTGACTTTAGTTGGACCAACGATGAGGTTACTGATCAGGTCTCACAGATTGAGAAGCTGTAAGTCAAAGCATATATCCTATCTCATAATGGTGGTACCAACGACAGCGTGGTCGAGAACCGATCAGACTCACGCGTAGAGTATCGGGCCGCCGATAAAATTCTTGCCAGGGACGTCAAGTGCGACGAGAAGTGCGACGAGCGATGTTAGCACATAATTTAACCTAGATACCCACTCGCTAGCATTGTTGACTGGGTCTAAGAAAGGGGAGAATGTCCATTGGAGAGCAAAAAACACCACTGTCACGACCAAGAGGAGCACTTGACGGATGATGGCAACACGCGTCTGGGAGAATGATCGGAAAAAGCAGTTATTAGGGTTGATCACCGCGATAATTAGAAGTGTAGTAAACTTCATGGCGAGGTAGAGGGACTCGTAGGTGCCCCAATCACGCCGAAAGCCTGCGCCAGTGCGTTAGAAGTGGGAGGTCGTGATTGTGACCCGTGCGTACCAGAGTACAGAAAGGTAAGAGGGTTTTGATCACGCTCAAGTAACCGTTGATATTCTCGATTCATATCGCTAATGCTCCTCGGTTTCCCAAGCTCCGTGAATCTGTCAACGGTGGGGACAGATTGCTTGATGAGCGTTCTCAAGGAAAACGGGTATGAGATGGTTAGCTAGAAAGGGTTAGAAGGACGGGGCACAATGTACACGAACGGTGATGTACGCACTACAAATAATATCACGATTGCGATAATAACGACTACAGGGGCGAAGTTAATTTCGTTCTTGTTCATCGTGGTCGTATAGCAAAAGTCCAAAGGATCTCGAAATTGGTCCGGCGGCCCTAAAGGAGCCACGATAGGAGGATTAGTTGTCGAGTTCAAGTATGGATTGGGGACAGCCCAGAGATCAGACGACCAGGTGATGACGTGGACAGCCAAAGTGCTCAGAGGAAGATATATGACAGTTAGCAGAAAACTAGTAATAACGATGCTTCGCCCACTACTTCTGTCAGGCTGTTGGAAGGCCTCCAGAGAGCTGTAGCGCTTGCAGGGAGCGGTTGATGCATGAAAAGCGTATAATAGTAACCCAGCAAGTCCCATAAAGATAAGGAGAAAAATGAGAGATTGAATAAGTGTCGTTGCGAAGTTGAGTGCCAGAATATTCGGGCTACAGGGATCGTGTGAACTCCTAGCGCATCCCCCAACCAAGAGACACTGACATTGTTCCCAGGATTACCTGGCGCCAATCATTCCATACTACACCATGGCCCTTGTGAGGAACTGGAGCACTAAAATGAGAGACGGTGGAGCAAGTGGACGCGGCTCGCGTACCGATTGTTGTCAAAATTAGCGCAAATATTTGTACCGTGTTGAACAAGCCTTGCAAACTGTAAAATGTGGCGAGAGCACTAGACCCCTACGACACAATCTTAAGGGCCCAGGGCAACAATAGCCATAGGTGGTTACTCACGGTTAAGCCAAGCACTACGCTCACGAGCGCGCGGAGGATCGACATACAGTTCCTCCAGGTTGGTATCGCCTTGAAGTTAGTTTCAAGAGACTCAATACTCCTCCCAGTTGCTGCAAGACGATCTAACGGTGGAAACATAGCCTTCTTCTTATCCCTTGAATGGGAAAATGGAGGGGGAGGCAAAGCAGATATATACTCGTCCAGTCGAGGCAGAGAGAGGGGTGCTGCATCACGAGAGAACACTATATGCGCAGAGACGGGCACATGGTCTCGAGAGTCGTCTATAGCTTTCCGTCCGGAAGATGTGGAATAGGGAAATAACAATAGTTCATCTTCACTGATTTCCGAAGCGCCTGCCCGCGCTAATTTTTTTGCCTTGCGTGCGTTCCCCGAACCTTCGCGAAAGTGCAAGCCAATGGGATGCAAATCGCTCCCGTCCCGTAAGGTCGATTCGATTACAGAATTTGTATCGATGCCAGTGGAGTGGCTAAATGGAGTAAGGTGACACTCAGTAGGAGCGACACCAACAACGCTAGGATCTTCGTTCCTGGACGCTACAGGGTTCGGCTTGTGCAAAAAGCGGGCAGGCGATGGAGGGAGATCCAGGGCCTTATTCAAGCCATCACGAGTCCGTCCGGTCAACTTGGACGGTCCACAGGGAGCCGGACTGTGCTCCTTATGAACTCGCGGTACTTTGGCTTCGGTTCTAGATGACGAGGGAGATTGACTTTCCATGGTTGTCGCTGTTCATGATAATCAGGAATAATTCAAAGTAGATCGCGCTAGTAGACATCGTCGTGGTAACCCAACACACCCAAATATGGTATTGAGAGTAACCCGTGCCTGAGTGAGCACTGTACAGAAGCAACAATACAAAACAACAACGGTATGGGAAACATATGACTGGGTTAAACACCCACTCTGTGGGGGTATCAGCATACTCCGCGTAGTGTAGTTGTAGAGCTGACCTGTGGACAACTTTTTTCTGTTCATGTTCCATTTAGCTGACAAGAAACTGAAAAACCAAATCGACCACAGACCTGGCTAGAAAATCGAATGATCTCCCGCTTTTCCAGGACGAAGAGCGTCCTTTCAAGAGAGTGATTCGAGTATCCTTGTTGCGTTACAAATTCTCTCACTAGGCTTTGATAGCTTGTGCTCCACCCCACGGGCAGCCTTCGCCGGATCTCCTTTTCAATCTTATTTACCTCTTGGTTAAGCTCTCCACGGGAAAGGCCATCCACTGAGCCCGCAGAAACAGCATCCATCGTAGAGAATCTGAATAGCCGAATCGCCTCTTCGACGTGGTATGTTTGCACCACAGGTGATAACGTCATTTTGGCAAGCGACTCAGAAATGCGGATAATGGCCTCCAGTTGACTGCCAAGGTAGCATTAACAAACCATACCGAAAAGGAGAGAAGTGACCAAACCGAATAGTAATAGGAATCGAGCTACGCTCATCGTTGTCTTGTTCGACTTGTTGCACTTGTTTGCGAAGCCCCACAAAATGGCTACTTAACATCTCTTGAGCATCTGGCGATAGCCGCGGCGCACACTTTCTGATGCTAAGGTTAGCACGATGAGATGACTGGAGGGCGCGAATAGCTACGCACGATTTACAATACGAGATGTACCTCTTCATCTTGTCTATGTCAATTTCACCCACTACCTCACCATTCTCGTCGGCGGCTGCATTGGGTCGGTTCATGTGAATGTTCATCACGTGTTTGGCGATAGTCTGAGTAGTAATAAGGCAATGTAATCGAGAACGGGTCATATCTCACTTACCCTGTCGCGTTGTTCATCATGCACGTCCTTCACTATAAAGATCATATCGAAGCGAGACAGTATTGTTGTCTGAAAGTCGATATTCTGCCATGGTGTTAGGCCCTGTGACAAATAACCGTGAAATCAAGAGCTCACTTCGCCAGGGCTACGACCTTCATCATACCTGCCCCAAACCGGATTGGCGGCAGCAAGGACACTCGTCCTCGAATTTAGAACGGTGGTGATGCCGGCCTTCGCGATGGATATCGTCTGCTGCTCCATGGCTTCATGAATAGCAACACGGTCTTCGTCTCGCATCTTATCGAACTCGTCGATGCAGACCACACCTGTATCTGCCAAGACCATGGCGCCGCCCTCCAAGTAAAACTCCCGCTGCAATACGAGTAAGCAAGACTCGAAGCCCTCAGTCGAAGACTCACAGAGATCGAGTCGCGCTGAACTGAAGCAGTCAGACCAGCGGCACTAGAACCCTTTCCTGATGTGTAAACTGCAATGGGGGCGACCTACTGGAACTGTGTTGTCAACCCACGAGAACTCACGGCGAAACCAATCGCACCTTCTCGACGAACTTCAAAAGCTGACTCTTTGCGGTTCCAGGATCGCCTAAGAGTAGGACGTTGATGTCCCCTCTCAGCCGCATGCCATCCGGTAAAACTTTCTTCGACCCGCCAAAGAGGAGACAGGTAATGGCTTTTTTGATATCTAGAAAGAAGTGAGTCCGGGGCGAAATGAATTCGCGGACGAAATATACCCAAACTTCCAAAAATACTCGGAGCAACGCTCTTTGCGAAACGTTCGTAAAAGCCATCACCCCTGGCCATCTCATTGAACTCCTCCTCTTCATCGGGGGTGAATTGAGCACCGAAAGGGTTCAGACCACCCGTACCAGTCGACGATGGTGAAGACAACTCGAGGTGAACAACTCGAAGATATGGCGTCCGTAGTGCGGATGCACCAGAGGATTTCTGTACTATGTTAGCTATCGCTCGGCACCAAAGATACACGACTGCGCACACTCTTAGACGAATTAAATGTGGAATAAATTCCCGTAGCAATGACCCTCGAGCCAGGGACGACTTGGCCAGTGTTATATCGATCTGATGAGAGAATGATATGCCGCGGGAGCTCGCCGACAGGTACCATATCCGGCGCCTCTTGAAGCTTGAGCGTTTGATGGTCGGAAAAGGTCGACTTGGCATGAATGACAAGGTAAGGATCCATGGGACAATCTTTCTTCTGCCCTTCGGGCTCCGGTGCATCGCATACTCGGGGGAGTCCCCGTTCTGCCCCTCCGCCCAACCCGCCCAGACCGGCTGCAGGGTATATCATTTTGACAGAACGGCATGCACGACATTGTAAATGCAGCTTTGTTGCGCGGGAGGACAGAACCGACGCTGAGATGACGATACCCGGTATCCGAATGAGCTTGTTCATGGTATCGGCCGTGAGATCGCGGAATTGAAGCATGTTCAGGCCGGACCTGACAGATACTTGAAGCTTAGGGATAGAGTCCGCTACGTCTTCAGGCTTGTCGTTGAGACCGCCTTCCAAGGGAAAGAGAATGGACCGAGAGGCTTTGGTAGCGGCATTTTCGAACTGACAGGAATGTCAACTGACGTAGGACACAATAGGAAACACAGCTCACCAGTGGTAGAATATCAGAGGGTTGGTTCTGTATCAAGTGCGCAAGTTCGTCGTTGTAAAGGCTGACATGACGCAAATCGACCTCTAGCTGGTAGTGTTTCAGAAGTAGATTTGCTCTGAGTTTATCTCTAAACACAGCACGTCAGTTGAAGGAACATCCGGATATTATGATGATGGGTACCGGTAGATGAATTCGCCTCCAATGCGATACTGAAGAAGAAAATCAAGCAGAAGCTTCTCTGTATCAGATGGCGATTCTGTCGAGAAGGAAGAGGTGTTCGCGTTTTGGTGTACCGCGACAGAATAAACGCGATCCGCGTCGAAGCCAGACATATTGAGTCGCGTCCAAGTCGCGTCGCGTGCCCGTGCCACACCCCTCAAGAGATCTTTAGGGCAGGCTTTCACCGTGCCACCATCTTATCCCCGTCCACTCAACATGCAATCAGGCGAGCAGTCCGTCGTATTACCTCCGAGCACTCTTTCGAGTCTATCGCTCTCCCTGTGGGTACAATTAAATGGGATATTAGGGTCGGCCTGTCTCTGATCATAGAGCGTCTCCAGTCACCCCCTTCCGATCCTGAACATCTCTGAACATCTAACCCGCCGCAGACTCCAGACCACTAATAGCCTCCCTTTTGGTGCACATTGATTTTAATCGGCGAGCTTTCCGGTCTTATTCTTGCGCAGTCCTCGGTGCTCTTCTTGGCACACAAAATGGTCGTGAGGTCGAGATTGTCAATACTTTCGAGGTCGCTGTAGAGCAAGGTGACAGCAAGGTTGATCATGGATCTTTCAATGTAAGAAAGGAGCAATGTATGCGTCTACGGCCTCAACAGCGTGGCGCGTCGCTGAGGTTGTTTCCAGACAAGCAGGTCTTTCCCTCGCTAGAATTCATTGGCTGGTACACAGTTGCCTCACACCCCACCTCGAGGCACATCGCTCTCCATGAACAGGTTTGTTTCTCAACATATCTTCATGATGACCACATAACATCTGCCCAGTTCTCTGCATACTGTTCGACTCCTCTCCTATTGATTTTGCAGCCCACTGACACATTAGGAGTCAATGTGACACCTGGGCACCTACCCATCAAGGCATACGAGCCGACAATTGAGATCCGTGATCGATCTTCGCGGTCCGTGTACATAGAGGCTCCATTCACCGTCGAGACTGGCGAAGCGGAGAGGATTGCTGTTGACACGACGGCTCGTGGAGGGGAAGGCGGTACTAGTCGTAAGTTCACGTTTAACTCATCATCTGCTTGTGTATTTCTGAACTTTGCTTTCCCAGTTGAATCCCACCTTCAAACCCAACGGGCTGCCGTCAAAATGCTACACGATCGGATCCTGGTACTCGTGAATTACGTAAAGGCTGTTCTCGCAGGAATGGCTCATCATGCATCATTCCGTGTGTCGTTTAATCTTATCCCAATTGCAGGTTCCGCAACCAAAGATCACGCTACAATACGGTCCCTGGCCGCTCTAGTAGCATCGCTCCCAGCAAGTGACAGTCAAGGGTTTAGAGAAGAGTTCGAAACTGTGTGTGCATTCGTTCTTCCACTTCTTTCACAGTTAACCCCTCGCAACAGGAATACGTAGACGTTCAGCTCACAGCGTATCTATCCACCTTAACTAAGTCCACAAGTATCTTGAACGATGTATGCGCCTTTATCCTCCGTTATATGATGACATCCTCAGTCGTTCGCAGATTGTCGATAAACACAACATCTTGCACTCCAGTGGGAAGGAAGAACGCCCAAGCAACTTCCTCTCCAGCAGGAGGAGAGGTATGCATGGGCGCGGCTTTGTCAATGACTGGGATAGGATGCATTAAAGTCAGTGTATTGGTGTATCAGTATCGGTGGTCACGCAATCAATCCGTCCAACTCGGCGCTAAGCATAAGAGACTGTGCGACGCTCAGGACACTTTCTGGTCTGCTCAGTCTTCGACCTCGGCATATCACACTCCTTTGGGATGTGTGCCTCGTCCGTCATATACTTATGTGACAGTCGTGAGTCCGAACAAATAGTTTAGCGAATTTCCACCTTGCAGGAGTGTGGGTAACATCCTTGATTCCTGAAATACATCGTCGTCCGTCTAAAATTGCGCTACATACGTTCTTGTACCAGTTGGGCACGCTGTGCGCTTTCTTTCTTCTCTCGGTCCTCGCAATCACAATTCGGACATCAGATCCAAGAATCCACAATGTTACCCAAGTCGTCTCACATGCATTATCCGTCCGCGTTGAACATCGCCGACTCTTGAACACTATTTGGATTGACTCATTACTCGCAAGGACTCTCAACCGTTGGCTGAACTTACCACCCCAGTAGGGCAGTCGTAACCTGAAAAGGCGTAGGATGTGGGTGCCGTGGTGGCCATTGTGCTATTCAAACCATTCACATGTATTGAATGGATAAATAGGTTGGGGCGTAGATGTCGAAATACTGAGTTTGCGAGATTGCATGGACCTAGCCCGTTTGCGAACCTGGTCGCATTGCAGGTCTTCCATGGTTCGTGATTAAGAACTGCCTGACGAAGTATAACTTCACAGCATAGAAATAACGGGCCAACGAGTACATACCCGCCCGATAAATGCGCAGGTCGTATTTCGGTGCGAAAGATGTACAAAATTCTGACCACTATGCTCCCACGCTTTCTATGCTGGGAAGGTAGCCCTCCTTCAAGCTTCGCTCCAAACGGCGGATTTCCTCGACCGAAGTGGCCTTTGCTATAGCCTCCCTGACCTTGTTAGCTTCCTCTTTAGTCAAAAGTCGACCGGCCTTTCCTGGTGCAACTACAGGGCGAGGCTCTTCTGCCACTGTGACGCCCTTTGCGGCGCTAGTTGATATGGTTGTTGATAAGGTGGTAGCGAGGGAGTTCATGAGGCCGTCTGCAGTCACGAATAAGCTTTTCGCCGCTTGTCGCTCCTACGACTATACTGAATTTGCGACTCCTATGGGTACGCGGCAGATGACGCACCTTGTCACGGATTCTCTGAAAATCCAGGACTCTCAGTCCTGGTATTCTCCAGGCTAGCCATTCGCGGTACCATTTTTTTTCCTGCACAGGGTTTCCCAAGAGACTCAAGTATTTGAGTCCTTTTACTTCTTTCAACGGCTCTAGGTCGCCTAATTCGGTGATATTGTTATTCGTAAGAATGAGAGTGGTAAGATTAGGGACAGAAAGGTGAAGGGAGGGAGAGATAACAGATATCCGGTTGTTGGCCAACAGAAGGGTGCGGAGCCGTCTCAGAAGAGGAAAGTTGCTTAGTGCAACGAGGGAGTTGTCCGTAAAGTCGATGGCGTCGTGTTGGTCCTATGGGATTTGAGTGATGTGCAAGTAAAATCGGATCAAGCACCAACCTTGGTCACACCGAGGTTTTCGATTGCGTGAATTTTGTATCCTGTGTACACTACGGTTGGCAGGAATACAGAGATTATGTAGGACTTACCACGAAGGTCGAGCTGGCGCTCTTTGATTGGGTTGAGAGTGGACGGAGCCTGCGTGAGTAGCTCTGGTGTGAGTTTCATGGTCGACGATCCTGACCGTGCGACACGCCGAGGTGGCGCGCGCGTGCATTGCAGCACGGTCTTTCCTCTCATCTCCCTGACCGCTGGCACGTGTCCTACCTCTTCAACGATCCACCATGAAGTCGATTCACGAACGTCTGAACTTGTCAGTGTCCTTTCTTTCCTTCTCTGTTTCGTCACTGAACAACGCCTAATAGGTATACCAACGAAGATGATTCATACATCTTCGTCCCCGCAGAGCCCTCTAATGCAAGTACTCTCGTGGTTCACAGGAACTCGGGAGATATTGTGCTCGACTGTAGGTCCCTTTATTCTCAAGTGATAGCATATGAATCTCTGCTTCGGGACAGCACCCGACTCTGCCATACCCTCTTCAGCAAAGCGTTTCAAGAAGACCATTTATGGCATCTTCGGTTTAATCTCATTGTCACAATGTAGGTCTCCTCCATAGGTTCTGGACTTCGTTTCTCTTGCTAAACACTACTTGCAGCGGAATATCTCATTGTGATCACTGGTCGAGAGCTGCAGGGACACCTCCTGGGACAACCTGTATACCGCGCTGTAGATTTCGACATCCTCCCCGTCCGCCCTGGCCTTTCAGTCGCCAAACCCTCTCACCCAGTGGAAACACACCTGCTTGCGCTCGTTCGCTCTCATTTGAACAGCGGACTATTTTTATACAGCTATGTGTTTGATGTTACACGACGATTGCAAGCCCAATACGTGGCTAGGGAAAGTGACGAGAGCAAACCGATGTGGGAAACAGTACGTGCCACATTCCAGGAACCTTGTTTTTTTCCCTCAACTTTTGCTGCTTAGGCAGATGACAGGTTCTTTTGGAACAAGTAGGGCATTGCCATGGAGGTCGATGTCAGTTGATCGATATTTGCCTCAGGTTTCTGCAGTCAAGGTTCATGGACATATCCATCTCGGACCCCCAAAATGACGTGAGTCGCGGAGTTGTCTTAGCACAACTGTTCTAATACCCCCATCTAGCTTAGCTCGTACATCCTTCCTGTGATAAACGGAAGTGTGTACCTCATCCTCATGTCCAGCACGTTGTGAACAGTCATGTTGACATGCCTTTCAGCTTTTGACGCGCGTACGGTGATGGTTGACGGTCGCAAGCTAAACCTGTGCCTCATAAGCCGGCGTTCTCGCTTCAGAGCCGGCACGAGGTACTTTAGGCGTGGGGTCGACCATGATGGTCACGTTGCAATTTCAATGAGACGGAGCAGATCACTACTGTTCCATCCCAGTCAGATCCGAACGTGGCCGCCACGACGCTGAGCTTTGTCCAGATACGCGGTAGCGTACCGGTTTTCTGGGCGGAAATCAACACATTGCGTTATAAGCCCGACCTTCAAATCATGGACTTGCAGGATTCTGTAACTATATCTTTCTGGTGATGTTTTCGCTGTTCACTAAACCCATCGTTGAGGTGGATGCGACTCGTCGTCACCTCCAAGAACAAGTCTCCTTGTACGGAGATCAAAGCCTTGTCAATCTGGTTGACCAACAAGGATACGAAAATCCAGTCAAAGAGGCATATGAGCGTTACCTAGTAAAAGTGAGCGTGTGTTAGGGCGTACTGTCACACTGCTGATCGTATCTAGGCGAGTGTTCCTCAAGTCAAATACCAGTATTTCGATTTCCACAATGAATGCAAGCATATGCGTTGGGATCGTATTAGCCTTCTGATAGATGACCTTACTGAAGATTTACTGCGAGATGGGTATGTCCTTCGATAGCCATCGTGGACACAACTTCATATCGCCTTTCAGCTACTTTTACCTCGATTCAAACAACCAGGAACCCGTAAAATGGCAATTAGGGGTCGTTCGGACAAATTGCATGGACAATTTGGACCGTACCAATGTTGCACAGGCTGCTATAGCAAGATGGACACTTGACTTGCAGCTGAAAGCTGCAGGCATCCTAGGAGAAAATGGCGCTGTGGACCAACATGAGGAGATTGATGTGGCTTTGCGGGAGAGTACGAAGATTGATTTTGCCTCATCATATCCTGTGCTAATATTGGCGCTCTAGTGTGGTCTGAGCACGCTGATCTCATTTCAAAAGCATATGCCGGAACTGGGGCCTTGAAGACGGACTTTACGCGCACTGGCAAACGCACACGCCAGGGGGCGTTTGACGACTTCAAGAAATCGGCAATTAGATACCTGAGGAATAATCATTTTGATGGCGCACGACAGGTAAGGGACAATAAGTTGTACATGATCTCTTTGCTCACCTTCGGAAAGGACGCATATGATCTTATGACAGGTGCCTGGGTTCCGCGAAAGGGACCATCATCTGCTCTGTTTCTGATAGCGGATACGCGACCGTTGGTCCTTCGTGCTGTATGTTGCCCACGACATTGGTACTCAAGGTGTTAGCGATTGATCAACCTTCTCTTTCTTACAGGTTCCTTACATCTTGACTTTCTCTTTATTCATGGTTCTTGCGGGTCTCACCTTGCCTCGCTCGTCTAGTGCGTTCGATATTAACATGGCACTGTTCTTTCACTAATACTGATTTCAGACTATTCCTTACTATACTATTTTGTGCTTTGGCTCGGTCTGGTTGCACTTTCGACCATCTTCATTTTGGTCCATGGGATCGATTATGTCGCTTGGCCACGTCTTCTTCCTCTGACAGATACCATACACTACAACGGTGCGGGCTTCCGCTCTGGTCACCATGGGACAGGATTCGGCTTGGACTTTAGGAAACTGAAGTCAAGTGCAAATGCACAATGGATGACCCGAGGTTTCCTACGGTCAGACAAACAAATGGAGGAGATTGAACTGGGTGCTAAGAGGCATGTTGATTGAGGACGTACAGTTATATCTTTGTTTCCTACATTTTGCACAGATTTATTTACGTTGAGAGGACTTGTGTAGTCTAAATTCTATCTTCGAGAGCCAGGTGGTCGGTCTAAAGTCCGACTAATCTCGCGAGTTGCCGTTCACAATAGCAACGTGACCGTCTGGGTGTTTTTCACACAACCGCTCATCGCTCTCCTTTTGTCATGTCCACCAGTAAAAAACGCAGCTCGCCGGGTGCAGAGACAGCCAAGAATGGTGACCCATTCGCCGACGTCGACATCGGGAAAGAAGAGGAGGCCATTCTTACTAAATACCAGAAACAAATTCAGCGTGTTGAGCTCATTCTTGGTGAGTACCGTGCCTTTGTATTTCTGTAATCGCGGCACTGCACTCCTTCGTTTCTCACGGGCTACTTTCAGAGCGTCGTGCGCAGGAGCACCTGACCCCTGTGTACCTACAGCGTCGCGAGGCGCTCAAAAGTATTCACAAGTTCTGGCCTGTTGCACTGTTGAAGCACTCTATGTTCGCTCTGCAGGCGCAACATGATGCTGATCGAGTGGCGCTGAGCTATCTTGAAGATGTGTGGGTCCTTCGCGATTCACACGAACCTAAAGTGTTCACTTTGGAGTTTGTACGCACATGAAGTTATTGTTGTATTTGATTGAATTCTGACATTAGGATTGCCAGTATTTCAAAGAGAATCCATACTTCAGTGACACAGTGTTGAAGAAGGAATATAAATTTGAACCATCAAATGCCGCTCCCAATGATGAGCCCGACGCGGATGGCATTACGCCCTCGATGCTCGCCTTTTCATGGGAGCGTGATGTGACGGCCCAGGTTTATCTTTATCTTGGCGCTGGTAGTGTTTTCTTATCCGTGTCCCAGGCCACCAAAATACAATGGAAAGACGACTCGAAGAACCTGACAAAATTGTACCCTCTCAAGGTTGATGAGGATGACGACACATTGGCTGAGCCAGGAAGCTTTTTCAACTTTTTCGAGGTCGCAAGGGATTACCATGACGTGAGCTCATTCGTTCCGTTCTGAGGTGTCTCCGAAGCTGACTAATGAACAGCTGGGGGTGGTGATTGCCAACGAGGTATTCCCCGATGCGATTGATTATTTCCGCGGAGATGTCGGCGGGGATGAGCTTTACTCTGATGAGGAAGACGAGGAGAGCGACGATGAAGATGAGAATGAGGAGATTGATCTCGAAAAGCCGCGGGCAAAGAGGCCGAAGCAGGAATGATTTGTTATCTTAAGGAGCATTTATGGGTAGTAGATACGGAGAGACGGTGTGCCTTGACTGCCGAGCTGCCGAGCTGAGATTGTTTGTTACTTACTTATTTGGCCAAAAACCCCTGGTTTTATCATCGCTTCGTCTTTTGCTCTTGAACAGCCATTTTCACTCTCTGAAACTTCCACTCTTTTAACCCTCTCCATCACCATGAAGCTCACTGCGATCAAAGTTCTTTGTGTCGCGTCCTTACCGGCCATTGTTCTAGCTCATGCTCCTCATCCTTTCCACCGTCGTCAAGCATCACCCGCTTCTTCTCCTCCTTCCACTTCCTCTTCCACCGGCACTCCCACTTCTGGTACTCCTTCCGGTACTCCCTCTTCCGGTACCCCCGTTTCTGGCACCTCCTCCCTTTTCCCCACTCCTACGTATTCCCCTTCTTTCTCATTGCTGTCGGAGAATCCAACCGCTATCCCTATCGCTTCTATCGTCGTTAATGCTCCTTCCGCTCCTACCAGTCCTTTACCCACTCCTGCTACTCCTGGATCAAAACCGAGTAATATTCCCAACGCACCTGGTATTCCTAACAGTACGCAATTAACTCGTTTTTATATGGAGAAAATAAAGGCTAACCTCCCTCTTTTCTTATCGTGTTCAGTTTCCAAGTTGTTGCCAAGCAACTATCCTGCGCTTGACAAACCGCCGCCCACGGATTCCTCTGAGGTCCAGCAGTGGATTCAGGCCGTTCAAGCATCGGGTGTCCAGATCCCTAATATTCCTCCTAATGTTCCTGGTGGTTGCCCTGCAAACCTTGGCGCGGCTTCCAACGCAAGCGTTTGCTGGTGGACGTGCGGCGGTTGCACGCGCGAAACCGATGTAACCACCTGCCCTGAAAAGTACTCCTGGGGTCTCACGTATGACGATGGCCCTGCTCCTTATACGCCTGATCTCCTTTCCTATCTGGATCAAGTCAACCTCAAGGCCACTTTTTTCGTCGTCGGCTCTCGTTCAATCTCATTCCCAGCCCTTCTTCAGGAAGAATACCTCAAGGGTCACCAAATCGGTGTCCATACCTGGAGCCATACTGCCCTCACTACTCAGACAAACGAAGAAATCATCGCTGAGCTTGGTTGGACCAAGAAGGTTATTAAAGATGTCCTCGGTGTTACACCCACGACGATGCGACCCCCATACGGTGATATTGAGTCAGTTTTTTTCTACTTCTTGGCCAATGGGTTGACTGAACTGATGGACAACACTCAGTGACCGTGTGCGTGCCATATGCAAGGCCATGGACCTCGTCCCAGTCATATGGACCCGTATCTCCGCGTCTGCCACTTTCGATACCGAAGGTGAGTATCCACCACTTCTGATTAAACATCACTGACACCCCGCCAGACTTTTTCATCCACAGCGGTAACGTAAGCGTTCAAGAAGTTCTTTACAACTGGGACAACATTCTTGGCAACGCCTCAGTTATCAATACCGGATTCATCGTCCTCGAGCACGATCTTTTCCAGCAGACTGTCGAAGTTGCCACTGGTTACATCCTTCCTGATGCTCTTGCCTACAAACCCTCGTTCAATATTACACCAGTCGTCGAGTGTCTGAATCTCCAACCAGGCGATGCTTATATTGAAACGAACGCTAACAGTACTGATCCCCTACCACTTGGTATGTCTCATCCTCCTCGTTACAATTGCCTTTTGTGTTTATTTATCTTCCCACTTAATCAGCTAACACCACCTCAAATTCTACTTCTTCTGGTACACGGAATTCGACTAGTAGTTCAGGAAATGCCAAGAGCGGAGCACTGACGAGCGTTGTGATGAATAGAGGTGGTCTCGCTGTTGCCCTTGTGCTTGGCATTCTGGCAATCACTTTCTAGAGTAATTACAGATGAACTCGACTTGATTCGTCGAATGGCTTTACACGTACCACTACAAGATACCACGGAAACGCTGCTTTTCTCTACAGTATTACTGTAGCTTATTCCATTTCACTCGTTCCATTTATCTACTTCATCTTCGCCGTACTTGTTGGCATTGGTAGTAACAGTGGTGGGTGTTATCCTGCACATACTACTGGCTGGTTCCAGGCAACAAGTTACTAGCAGCGCCATTACGATTGGGACATTATTTTAGCCGCTGAACAATTTGGCACAGTTGGGTCTGTATTGCAATACGGTAATGAGATTTTTTATCCTTCGTTTTGAATGAAGCTGTCGGACTGCCTCCGAACCTATCTATGCACTTATGTGCGCTGTAAAGATCGAATGGGTATTAGAACCAACTAGTTTGAGTAAATATGATGTCAAAAGTGCCGCAACACATAAGACAGGTGGTGTTACATCGTATTATGTACAAGGGTGCTCATGCGAGTGGTCGTGATAGTATAGTAACATTCCACGTGTGCGGGTTCATGGGCCCCCTTTCCCGCGCTGACGCACGCTATCAATGAAAGTGCTTCGAACCCATGCCCCGTCGTCGCTGTGACCCGTAGACCCCCGAATGCGACGCCATAGGCTCGGACTTGAAGATGGGGGCGACGAAGTCTGATTCGAAGAGGATACAGAGATCGATGGTGCCGCGGGTAATGCCGGACTCACCCAAGTCTTCGCAGACGGCGGCCCAGAGCCAGAGACAGATGAGGTGGCCACACAGCCAACGTCCGAGGGGGCATTTGCCCGAATCGGTGGCAATGGTGGTCGAAACTCTCCCGCGTTGGCCGGAGAATGGGTCGCTGCGCTCATTGGCGTTGTTTCACATTCTGTCTCAGCGCTCATGGCGACATTGGGTGCTTTCGCTTGCACAGTGTCGGCGGCCTGCTCTTTCGGCCCGCCGTCTTCTTTCTTTCCTTTTTCGTCAAGGCTGGCACTGTGCCGCAAGCACCGAAAGACCGTTTGGATCGGGGAAGGTGTGAGTAAGGTCGTTGGAAAGTCCCACGAGTCGACAGTGCCGTGTAATAGGAGGGAAGGTTGCTTGCGGCGCTCTTGACGCTGAGCCAACGGGGGGAGATCACCTGCAAGGAATGCAAACTATCAGTCTCAGGGGAGAAAAACGTGCGTGAGGTGCGGACGGAGTATGGTTCCGACGAGGTACGATCGTTTCTTTGCGTTCCTGAAAAAAGGTGTTTGGAGAAGCTGCGCAGCTGTGGGCCTGAACAGAGAGCGCGCTGTCAGCGCCCCCAGAAAATACATGAAATTTACGGAAGGCGCAAACCGGAGTGACGGATCTTTCGCAAGGCAACGTTCTATGATTTCCTTAAAGGCCCGGGAATACTTGTGCACACCGCCTTCGCGATCGAGGGTCGGCGGTGCCCCCTGCACGCTGTGATAGGTGGATATCAGATTGACATCGATAATGTGGGAGTATGCCCCCAGATTCGATAGGATAGGGCCGAAAGCTCGGGACACGGGGCTCAGGAAGGGGTAATAGAATTCCGCACAAGTGGAGCAAGATCACTCACATCTGCAAAAGCACAGTGCGAGAGGACTCTCGCGACCGCGGGGCACGCCCTTGCGCAAGTTCGAGGGCAGTGATACCGAAAGACCAAATATCGGCACTCGAGTCATATTGAATGCCGGAAATGAGTTCTGGCGCCATCCAGCACGGCTATCAGGGGAACGGTAAGGAGGATGGGCGTGACACGTGATACTACCAAGGGAATAAACTGACCGTTCCGACGAAGGAGCGCCGCTTGCCAACCCTGGAGCGGCGCGGCGCAGCGTTGACATCTTTGTCAAAGACGACGATGCGAGGTGATTTGGCATTCTCATGCACATGGGTGTGATCCTCGTCATTCAATGGTGCGGCGACTCCAAGGTCGCCTAGAAGGACTGTGCCGTCATCATCAATTAGAAGATTGGCCGCTTTAACATCCCTATGAATAAACCCATTGATATGCAAGTAGCTACGAGGTTGGCAAGACGTGAGTAAGGTGAGGTAATATGATAATCAGAAGTAACATACTTCAGCCCTTCGAGGGTTTGTTTGAGGATACAGCGCACCACTTCTTCTTCCATGCCTCCCTGCCATGCGTATTGTATCACGTCCGCCGCACTACCGGCATTCATTAGGCGGAGCGCTATATGTAATTTGTGGCCATCCAACCAACTTCCACGGACACGGAGGACATTTGGATGCTTCGAAAGGGACATGAGCTGTGTTTCCCTCTGAAGAAGGCGCAAAGAGCCCTGTGGAAGTCTGTCAAGATCGAGAACCTTCAGGGCGCACGGTATGGGCCAGTCCTGGGATGATTTGGGATGATACGTCGCGTGGTACACGATGGAGGATGAACCAAATCCGATGGGTGGACCTAGAGTGTAATCGTCCGGAAGATCACTAAATTATAGAAGAGGTACGTAAAGTATATATGGAACAGAACGAAAATAAAAACCTATAAAGTTGCCATTCGTCCTTGACTGCACCGATAAAAGAGATATCAGCCATTGACAGGAAGACTTTAGTGGGTTTCTCACACCGGGCACTCTGCGGTGGCGACCTCGACCTGGACCCTTGTCACGTGATTGGACATATCGTCTCCACGCCTCGTTGGCCTCTTTGCCTCTTTGCCTCTTGCCTCTTCCCTCCATGTCTCCAAAGGATGAGGAATCTCCCGCAGACTACAATTATGGCGGATATCTTCAGGTCAAAGTTGCCGATTCTTTCAAAGATGGAAGATATAGCATCGTAAGGAAGCTTGGGTGGGTCCCCCTCCCTTCCATTCCATAGCACGCAAATTTGCCTCACAGCTCTTGCCTTTAGATGGGGCCATTTTTCCACTGTCTGGCTCGTTAAAGACTCTGTGTACGTTCCCTCTTGCTCTACGCCGTCCGCCGACCTCGAGCCCACTTATTGTAGAGAGCGACGTCATTCCGCCTTGAAGATCGTCAAGTCTGCCGGAAGGTATTCGGAGACGGCTCGGGACGAAATCAAGTTGCTTCGTCAAATAGCCGACGCATCCCCGTCTCATCCTGGAAGAGCGCATATTGTTAACTTTCTCGACTCTTTTCCCCACACGGTTTCGTCAGCAACCCACATATGCATAACCTTTGAGCCACTCGGCGAAAACCTCCTTTCCCTCATCGAGAAGAATCGTAGGAAAGGTGTTGCTCCTTGTGTCGTCAAAAGTATCATCAAGCAAATCCTTCTCGGTCTCCAGTATCTTCATGAAGAGTGTGACCTCATTCACACGGATATCAAGCCAGAGAATATCAGTCAGTTCAATATTTTACTATTTATGAGTCAGAACATTCATGACATTCTAGTGATGTGCATACCCGACATCGAGTCTCACATCACCAGTCAGCTTTCTTCTTCTCCTCCTCCGCTGACTCATAAACTTCCTGTCCCCCCTAATCCTCGCAGTCGCCGCGTGTCTGCACTCGCTTCCCACGCGCTTTCGGTCCCTAGCCGTTCAGTTCATATAGTTGTGTCTCAACCTCTATCTACCCCTCCTGACCATCCCCGCCTTCATTCCCGTGTCGGATCTAGTGCCAGTCTAGGTGCCAGCAGCTCTGCCGACTCGTTGTTGCGTACGGGCTCTTCTGTTTCCACCCCAGCGACCAGCCTAGGCAGTGCTATGTCCAAACTGAAACTTACCTCGCCAGAACACCCTACTAGAGCTCCTGTCAAGCACAGCATCCTTCACATTGAGGCACAGCGGAGCTCACCAACCCGGGTCACACCTGCCGGGCCTTCACTGCTAACGCAGACAGCTCCCCACCTTCGTGCATCCGAGCCTTCTTGCCCAGAATCATTACCCTCGCCTGGCGCCTCTCCTGAATCCGATTCACCTCCGGTTTCTTCCTCGCCCATATCGTCTGACGATACAGTCTCCCCGTTCCACCCCGTCCTTATCAAGATAGCCGACCTTGGGAATGCGACGCCCTCCAAGAGACACTATACCGAGGATATTCAGACACGGCAATATCGCTCTCCAGAAGCTATCATCGGGAGGAGTGACTGGGATCACAGGGTCGACGTGTGGAGCGTTGCATGTTTGGTGAGTTTTGATCGCCAACGCATATGTTGCCTGCTGACAGGGCCCATAAGGCGTTCGAGCTGTTGACCGCGGAGTATCTCTTTGAGCCACAGTCGCAGGGCCAAGTTTTCTCGAAAGACGATGACCACTTGGCACAGATCATCGAGCTTTTGGGCGACTTTCCTCCACACATAAAGCAAGGGGGGCGATATAGCCGTGAGCTATTCGATCACAAAGGAGCGTTGCGCTACATCAAGCATCTAAAGCCGTGGCCCCTCACCCGCGTTATGCGCGAGAAGTATTTATTTGAGCCTGCAGAAGCGGATGCGTTATGCGGTTTTCTGGAGCCAATGCTCGCGCTTGATATGCGTGAACGTGCTAGTGCCGGGGAGATGGCCAACCATCCATGGCTGGACGTGGATTGGAATGAGGATGCCATTTCTCTCGAAAGTGTGGTGTGGTGAACTAATGTTAATGAGGTTATGACAGCGCCGGCAACTATTCACTACTCTCATTCCTTCTCATATTTATTGCAAGGTGGAATACCATGTATTATGCTTCACGACCCTCCGTCCCAACTATTTTACTCACCTTAGTAATAGTCCTCACTCTTACCATTACCATTTCCCTGCTTTCGAACGCTCAGATTCGGATTGCCCCATTCTACATCCATGCCACTTGTATAGCGATTTTTTATAAAACATTTGTTCACGCCAGATTTCGCCCATGTCTGCGTTGAGTTTGCGTTGAATCCACACCCAACTAATAAGACGAAGGTGTGGGAAAATGTAATGGCAGTTCTATAATTTCAAAATAGCAATACGCGGTGCATACTCGGAAATGGGACCCCGTGAGATAACAACGCATCTATCCAATTATAAGTTTGCCCTCCGCCTCGTTGAAATCGTGTGCTGGGACTTCTAGGTTGAGCTGGGGAGAAATGGAGGTCAGCCAGTTGCATCGAGGGGGGAATGTAAACTCACGGGAGCAGGCCCCTTTCGAATGCGACCGGCTATAGAGTAAGGAGACAAGTCAACAAAGGCTGGTAATATAGCACGACAATAACTCACAGATATCGTAATGAGAACCGTGGCATGGGCAGAACCTAGGAACCAGAGCGTGAACAACCGTACTTCATGTTTTCCCAAAAGAAGACCGACCATCCCCCAAAATCGCCAGACTCTCCAATGGGTACGCATCCGAGGTGAGTACAGACACCGAGCATGACGAGCCATTCTGGCTTCTTGACGCGGGTCTCGTCGGACTGCGGGTCGCGCAGGCCCTTCCAGTCGACCTGGCGTGCCTCGTCGACCTCCTGCTGTGTACGATGGCGGATGAATACGGGCTTGCCGCGCCACTTGATGATCGCGTTCTTGCCCTCGGGGATGCTCGCGAGTTCGACCTCAACCTTCGCGAGCGCGAGCACGTCTGCCGAGGCGGACATGGTGCCCAGAAACTCCGTCACGGACGATTTGGCGACCGACGCGGAGAGCACGCCCATGGACCCGATCATGAAGTAGGAGAGCGCACGGTTGGACGAGGCGGAGGACGCCTGGTATGCACTCAGGTCGGGGACTTCGGGGGCGTCTCGACGAGGCGCGGAGATATGCATGGTGCGCTGCTGAAAGACGCCCGTCGTTGGAACTGAACCGCAATGAGCACACACGAGTAAGAAAATGTAAGAGAAGCACAGAGACCTGTCGCAAAGGACTTGTTGACCAAACTGCTCGAGGAGAGCTTGTACCCACCGGCCCATTTAGAGGGCATGTCAGAACGGCCTCCGTGGTGGTGTGCATCATGGGCTCGTGCGTCGAGGTTGAGCGAAGGAGCGTTGGGCACGCCTGATGCGAGCGTGCGCACTGTTGGCGGAAGAGTCGCATATTTTTTTGCTGCCTGTAGGGAAGCCGCAGCCATTTGAGAGAAAGAAAAGTCAAATCCGAGTGTGAGTGTGAGTGTGAATGTCTGGGTCCCAAGTTGGCTTGCCGTCACAAACGTCACATCGTCACGCTTTCAAGCTCCCGGTTGCACCCGCCATTGACATGAAAATTGGTCTGTAAATCGTGTACATCCTCACGAAATACATTGTCATCGCTTTGGCAGACGACCAACAACATGTCCAGTACCTTCGCGAGGCACTGTTAGAGGCAGCGAAATGTGTGCCTACTCCTACGGCCTTCTGCGTGGGCTGTCTTCTTGTGGCCCGATATCCCTCGAACACAGACTCGCCCGTGGTCCTTGCCACGGGTTATTCGCGCGAACTCCCCGGGAATACACACGCGGAGGCAAATGCACTCGCAAAAGCACGCAGTCTTTCTCCCGCAGAGCTTTCCGATATGTTCCCGAATGTCGCTGGGCAACATCCCACCATCGATGACGTACTGATGCACACCGATGTCTACACTACCCTCGAGCCCTGTTCGGTGCGCACTTCGGGCCTCGCCTCCTGCGCCAACGCGTTGGTCGCCGCCAAAGTCCCGCGCTGCTTTATCGGCGTAGGAGAACCGGACGACTTCGTCCAGTGTGAGGGAGCACAGAAGTTGAAGGCCGCTGGCTGTCAAGTCAAATGGCTCAAAGGCCTCGAAGAGGAGTGCTTGACGGCCGCGAGGAGGGGCCATCAAGTGTGAATTTCGACAAGCGAGCCCGTCGTTTCTCGTTTGATTCTTACACGAGCATGTTTGGAGCTATGTCAAGGTGGTCTTCTCTGTCTCTACGATTCCATATTGTAGGGGTAGGCGTATAACAGGCCAGCATCGTTAGTCAGTAGGACTGCAGCCGAGAGCAGCTTGTGAAACAGAGATCATCATCTATTGTTCGTCTCGCGTTCGTCGCCCTTAAGATTAGCTAGTCCTAGATTCTTCCATTCGTCTTTTTCCATGAGCCCACTGTTTCCATGAGTAAGAATACCTTTATCTAAATATGAACATCACAACGCACTTTTTCATTCTGCAGTTCAAGTAATCTCTGTTCAAGTGCCGACATTCGGAAGAAGTACTCGAATTTCTTTTGAGGCAGTCTAAATACTGTGTCATGAATTCTTTGCACTCCCCTAATGTGACCATTTTAACATCTCCGTCTCAAATCAAATTTGGCACGAACCATAATGGTCTAGAGGAAACGATCCTCTATTAGGTGGTGTGACCTGAAACCCAGTAGAAATGGACGGAGGACGTCCGAACGACATTGGGTACTGTACTAGAGATGGATTACTCTGCGCGTGACGAACATGATAGTAGACGTGATGCGTGATGCGCGCGTTACTAGTTACTTGTCACGTGTTACTGTGCCGATGTCTGTACGTCACACCCTCGCGTCTCTTTCACCGTCCGACCAGCGCTTCAGCTAGCACCGTCGTCTAACTAGCACCGGAACCTTGAGGCCTTGACGCTTTGCTCTGTGCCATCAATATGACATCTCAAACACCAGGGACCCACGTCTATTCGCTTGACTCTGCCCTTGGTGTTGCTTTTCCTCAGGCGCATGTTGGTGGGGGGCAGTCTTGTTTCGCGCTCTCCGGGAGCTTTGCTGAGGCTCAAAATCTGCACCAGCGCTGGAGGCCTGCAGCTGTCTCTGATGACCAGGTTTCTGTGTTTGTCCATTATGGTGGCGCCATTCAGCAGAATACTGGGGTGGTATATGCGGCAGCTACAGCGGCGGGGAGGAGTTCGGGGCACGTCCCTACCGATATTAATGATCGCGCGATCCTGGATGACGGATGCATGGCTCTAGACACTCACCAGAGTATTTTCCCTGCCGCTATTGAGAGCAGGTAATGTGTCTTTGTCTTCCCTGGTCCTATGCGAGAGCTTGACACGCTCTTTCTCTTCCAGACGGATCAGCGTATTTCCTTCGTCACATTCGAACCAATTCGCCCCTTCTATTGCACCAAGCACCTTAGACAGTAGTTTCTCTAACCCATCGAATACAAGCCCATCCTTTTTGGATCATTCTGCGGGCTCTTCGTTGTGTCCGCCATTCGCAAACAAATATCGACCGGGATCCTGGGACTCCGGGTTCGGAGGTAACACTGGGTCCACCGCCATCTCTTCAATATCACCACTCATTCCATCGAAACGTGCGAGCGATGACACACCGAATATCGAGATTGGTCCATCAAGTGGTCCCATACCACGCCAGCGACGGCCCAAGATGCCTCGCCAGAGCTCCTTATTGACGATACTGCGCGACCTTCAAAAGCTCAACTTTACCGCTATTGACCTCCTTATGACTATTATCGATGGCAAAGAAGATTTCGCGGGGTTTCGCAACGCCCTATTTACACCGAGGAATCGCGCCTCGCTGGTCGGTCTCTTGGAGACACTGGTTCAAGACGATAAAGGTCGTCCTATAGTATCTGAGTGGATGTTTCCGCATGCGCTTCATCTTGTCTGCGACAGGATCCACACCGAAATGGAGGCAGCAAAGCCATGCCTTCGGGTAACTACCAACGACGTCTCTCCAGAGTTCATCGAGCAGTGGGATATTCACAAAATTATGGAGCCAGTGGCACGCGATACTACACCTACTTTGTGGTCTATTCTAGAGGCTGCGGGGGAATCTAAATCTTCGAGCTCTAAGCCTAAGCCTAAGTATTCAAACTCGAGTAACCGGTATACGGTGTTGCTTGTCATCCTGGCACAGATACACTTCTTACGCTCCAGGCACTCCGCAAAGGTGCAAATCGGACTCGGTCTACAAGCTTGGACGTGCGGTACATCGAGACAGATGATCGACGTCTTACACCAAACCTGTCTTTCAGTCTCATATCCTAGCATCGCAGCTATCGTTCAGGCTCTGGCAGATCGCTCTATTGAGAGGGCGAAAGCTACTTCACTGCTTCCTCATGCCCTTGCATATGACAGCGTCAACATCTCTAGTTCTATCTTCGCCGAGCAGGGGCCAAATGATATAGGCAGGGCTCAATCGGGTACCTTTGCTGTAGTCTATGAGCTCCTTAATGCCCGTGCCGAGGACATGGATATCAAGCCATTGATCGAGAATCTTAGACGTTCTTCTCCTCTGGTGTACTCTGATCTTCGGATGACTCCCCGTGCTAGACTGTCTTATGTATCACAGACAACGGTCACCATCGTTCGCATCCTCATGACTCACGTGAAAGGTTTCGAAACGCAGGCATCCGATGCAATGTTGCAGCATCCACCACGCCGGCCGCTTCCAATTGGGCATAAAACTACTTTCCACCCTCTTCCGGTGTCTACGATCGAAGAAGCTAGCATAGACGGGAATCTCTTGGTACATGATGACATTTATTTGGCGCAGTTAAAGCGATCACCGGATGACCTCAACAAAATGGCTATCCCCACATACAATGACCAACTAACGAACGCTCGGATTCGGGGTGGACAACACTTCCGCCAGAAGGACGTCTCGCATTGGGAACGCCGTGAGATTTTTCAGCTGGCATTTGGTAGCTTCCATTTGACTATGAATCTACTCTGGTGTATTCTCGAGACTCACCGGGGAAGTCGGAATCAAACTGGCAGCTTGTCGCATCTCTTCGCTATTCTCGAGAAAACTCGGCTCGGTGGTGGGAAGCCAGACTATCATACACTGTTGTCTGCATTGACGCAGATACTCCATGGCCTCATCCTCAACGCGTGGTGCGCAGAATGCGACTGCTCGTCGCTTGATGACTTTGCTAGTGCCAACCCCACACCTCGAGATCTGTTGGACTGTGCACATCGTATCCTCGAAAAATATTCTGCTCCGGAGACCATCTTCGGACCAATGAACTCAAAAACGCCTATTAAGGACCTGCGCTCTGGAGTTGGACTTCCGAATCCGCCGACAGACATCGTGCTTAACAATACTGCCCTGTTGACACGCGATCTCCTCTATATGATTGAGCTCGTTGATGCTATCACTACCGGTGACTTTGGTAGGGTCGAGGATATCCTCCCGGCTATCACTTGTATGTTT
Source organism: Lactarius quietus (assembly GCA_015025155.1). NCBI lineage: Eukaryota > Fungi > Basidiomycota > Agaricomycetes > Russulales > Russulaceae > Lactarius > Lactarius quietus. Next base: position 163,680 of record WITN01000011.1, read on the forward strand.
CGAGGCTCTGGGTCCATCAACTACTCAATGGAGATCCTACATCTGATCTTCAACATCAAGGAGGTATGGACTCCTGCGTATGCGTACGTCGCTCTCAGTTTGTCTCATATTCCTAGTACTTGATCACATTACTCCACTCCAGCAACATCATTCGTGACAACATGCTGGTAAACCCCTCCGGTGTTCCCGGGCATGCTATGGGAATCGACATGAACATCGAACATCTAGTTCAAGATCTGAAGGTTTTTTGTTTCCTCTTATATCTGTTAACTTAATCATAACGGTTGATCGGCCTTAGTCGCTCTTCGGCGCCAAAGGCATTTATTCAAACTGGGACCGTCTCGGCAACTTGACTGCCAGCATCAACCATCTACAGTTGGTAAAGAACCAAGTTACGAAGTCCCTCAAGTCAGGCCGTCGAGAGCTTACACATACAGACTTTTCCGCACTCGTCTGGAAGGTTGCAAATAAAGCAAACAAACTCCAGCTTCAATCCGTGATCCCCGACCGTGGCGCCAATTCGACCGTGCGCCCAGTCGTCGACATCCTTACAGCCGGGTATAGGAAATTCCAGACATCCTCGTTGGCGATATTTAACAAGAAAATTTCTGATATGAAACAAGGAAAGCCAAGCCAAACCGAGGCCGATGAAATCACCCCGTGTCAAGTAGTAGAAGACCTGGATGTAGACGATTCCCCCGGGGAGCTCTCAGAACTCGAAGATTAATTGTTGTATAGCTAAGATATCTCTTTCCCTTTCCTTTTCGCTGTGCCGTCGATTGTTCCGAAATAGAAGCATGATCAGGACTCTGTGATGGACTCGAAAAACTCTGCACTTGTCGTCCCAATCGGCTGACTCTTGCAAAAACGTCGTTATATCTGTGTAGTCCGCACGCGCGCTACACCTCCAATATGATCAGATCTGGTGGGTAGACCGAAGCGAAATAGACCTGCAAAATGCTCAAGTCGCAGACATTCGATAAGACGGAATTCCAGAAACCGGCGTTCCCAAGTAGGGTAATAACTGGGTGATAACTATTTCGTTTAGGCCTTTGCACAGTAGATGGAGGCGGATGAACGACAGCAAGCTTCTCAGAGGTGAGATCTGGTGAGATGCTGTAGACTACAGTGAACCGCGGTGGGTGAGTGACAGTTACGGATACCCAAACGAGCACTATTCACGGCGCTTATAGTAGTCTCTCAAGTTTACAAAAATGGCATGTTTTTCTCATTCATCCAATCGTATTAACGACTAGATCTACCCCGACACACTTTAGAACGCGGCCGATTTTAGTACCTTTATGCCACCATCTTAGTTCTTGCAAATTTACCAACGCTACGTTCAAGAATGTCTCTCAGCAAAAGCTTCGTTATAACTTATGGATGATCGATTGCAGAGCATTCGTAAATTTCTCTTGGGCAACATGCTAGCAAACGTATTGCTAGTAGGCAGTGCAGACTCTAAGCTGGTCGACGGTATATTCACCACGGTCGAGATAGTCACCTAATAAAGTCAATAGTCGCAGCACCTCACAATCAGAGACCTTTGCTTCGTCATGGTAGTGGACTTCCGAATGGGCTGAGGTTCCTCGCTCTTCCTCCGGCTCACAGCACCAAAGCAGTGTAATTCTAACGGGTTCGGTACTCGGCCTGGTGACAGACAGAGTAGTAGGCTTAGCTTGTGGTTACCAATGGATGCGAGGTGGTCGATCTCGTTTTCGGCTGAGCGCGTGCCACCTCAGTTCGCTTCGGGACGGATCCAGCTTCCGCCTCTTCTATTTCTGCCTTGAATTCGGCCAGTCAAAGAAGCCACCGTTCAGTCCAGTAGCTAGAAGAGGGGAGAAAACCAAGATCCTCCCCGTCCCCGTCACCTGACTCGCCCCTCGTTCAGTAACGTCCTCGCCCCTAGACCTTCCCCGCGACTGCTTCACCTATATGATATATCAGATCCATCTTCATCATTGGACGCCTGTCCCATGTTGTCGGAGAATATTCACTAGGTTCATCAGAACACATGCCAGCACGTTACGATAAACGCATGTTGAGCTCTGGGTTCCAACTCCGATCATATCTGATCCTTGTCTAGAACTCGTACATATAAACACGTCAATGATCGTGTGTTTTGGTGCCAGGGCTCACGGGAATGGGCGCGGGGGTAGCCGTTATGCCATAGCCTCTGTTGAGCGAGGCGATGCAAGGTGACAAAATCAATTGAGAAACCTGCCCGGATCCTATGCTGCATCAGACCCTCTCCCTTCGTCGCCAGTACTCTCCTCCTCATCGTTGTCCTTAGAATTACGCGAGCCTGAAGGTCGTGACGGCCCTGCCAAGGCGTCCCCTCCGCTAGCTCTACTACTCTTCAACATGACGATTTCTTTAAGCCAGCCATTTTCTCTCCTCAGATCGGATGCTTCTTGCTCCAACTCACCTACACGCCCTGTGAGATCTGATACCGTGCGTTCCAGATCGATCGTCCTGAGTTTTTTCTTGACTCGGAAGCGTGCTGTGTGAAATTTAAGGCTGGGTTATGGCGGGATACCATGAAACAGACAGCGACTGGGTGAACGCACCAGAGGCGGCGGTATTTCTTCTGCGTTTCTCCTCGGCAGATACGTCTGCATCTGCTGGTGTACCTTCCGGCGTTGAGGCGAAAGAGTGAAAACTTGATTCTCCGGGAGCCGAATCAATTGGTGTCGGAGAGCTTGTATCGGAAAAGGTTGGCTGGCTGGCGGATAACCGCTGTTTGGTAGATAGAAGGGCCCAAAGTCCGGAGTTTGCGGGGTATGGCCACACCATGAGATGTAGGCGGTTGAGTAGGCTGCCACGGCAGCTGCGAAGGTAGCTGTGGTGGCACAGTCGGTAGAAGCCTATTGGGGTCTGAGGGAAGCCCTGCTGATGATAGGCCACAGACTGGGCTATAAACGGATAGGCCTCCTGTATTGTTTGAAGAGCACGAGCCACTTCTTCGAAATTTCGTGGCCCACTTGGTGGAGCGGGAGGAGGTTGTGAATGCCATCCCGGGTCCAGTCCCGCGGGATTCTAAGGAGCAGGCGGGGGTGCGTATCAGCCGCGCGGTTAAGTGAATACGTGCATGCTGAAGACAGCAGACGTACACTACTAGACATGGAGGCTGCGTTAGAGGTTGTTGACGGACTGCTGATGGAGCGGGCTCTTCTGGCGCCACGACCGCCTCCACTTGCCGGCTGAGGGGGAGGTTGAGAGTTCTTATCCATGTCCAGATGAAAAACGAGGTGTTTCCAGATGTCCGTACCAGTCTGCACACGAGTGGGGGTCAAGGAGTGAGGCTCGAGTTTATATAGCTATCTGGCTGATTCTTCCACATTTAGCTCGGCAAATAATTTCAAGGGAACGTATACCTTCTAAGCAAAACCAGGGGGTTGTCGCCGATTCGAACAAGAGAAGTCGGCGAGCTCGTGCATGTCATGACGGGGCTGAAACCGAGTGTGATGGATTCGCAATATAGACCCAGGATTGCGACACCATTGGAAAAGGCAACTAAACCACCGGTGCGATTCTTTCCGCCGCCTAGCTTATCTTCCCTCCAGACCCACATCTGTTTCCTTGATGCTCGAGCTCGAGGCTGGCAAAACTTTCTTGATGACGCGTAGTAAGAGGGGAGTTCCAGCGGTGTGCTATTAAAGACGCGTCACGGTCACGGTTGCAAAGTACCTAGAGGGGACAGTGAGATGCGGTGTTGCATGTTTTGATCTTGGTTTGATTGTGGTGTTTGAACGATATCAATCTTTCTCAGATGGGTTCTGTGTAGTTTAATTTGCGAGATTTATAAGTCGTTTCTTGGTCTGTCAATCCGAGAATGACTCGGCGTCCTTGATAATGTGGCATCGACATCACGTGCCATGACGCGTCTCTGCCAATTGCCCTGACCATGGTGCGTACTCTCGTTCTCAATAACGCGCGAACGTCTCCGAAAAATACATCCAGCTTGTTAGAATTAGATCCAGGGACGGAAACTTTCGCTTTGAGCTGCAACCCTCGTCCGATATATCGGAGCTGGTGGCTAAGGTATCGTGTACTTCGTTTCTGAGGGGTGATTCGTGCAAATCCCATTAGATACTAGAAACTACAGATAATGCTGATCCAGCAACACTTGCAATATCTAACCAACCACGAGGGAATGAGACTCTTGTTTCTACTCTGCGGGGAAGATCCCTACAAACCCTCGGTATCAGGTAAGTGGACGAATTACTACCGACGTGTTTCTGTCTGACACATCTTAGGCACGGCGAACTCGTCTTTGTCTCTTATACTAAGCAATCATTACCAAGCAACCCCCAAGATCGCGTCCCTGAGAAAGCACCGGCACCCGCGCCTGCAGCTGCTAGCCGACCTTGGGAAACGGTTCAAGAAGACGCCGTAGATCATTATTGGCGGGCAAAAGATGGAAAAATTCCCAGAAGTAGAGATGCCAACTTCTGCAAGCACGGAGCCAATGCCATGTGTGACTATTGCATGCCGCTGGAGCCCTATGACAGGAAGTACCACCAGGATCATAACATCAAACACCTCTCCTATCACGCCTACCTTTGCCAACTCTCGCCAAAGACATCCTCCGCTGCTGCGGCCGCTTTGCCACCATTAGCAGAGCCCGATTACCGCGTCAAGGTCCCCTGTCCAACGGGTGGGCACCTTAACTGGCCCGCAGGTATATGTACGGCATGCCAGCCCTCCGCAATTACCCTTCAGAGCCAGCCCTTCCGCATGGTAGACCACCTCGAGATTGCATCGACGGACATCATCGATGGTTTCTTGAAGGCATGGCGATCGACGGGCATGCAACGCTTCGGCTGGCTCATTGGGCGTTACGAGCCCTACGGGGAAGTACCGATGGGCGTGAAGGCTGTCGTCGAGGCTATCCACGAGCCTCCCCAGGAAGGCGAGCTCGATGGACTCTCGCTCGGTCTACCATGGGAAGACGAGGCCCGCGTGCGCACCCTAGCCGCGTATGCCTCGACGCCACTTACGATCGTTGGCTACATCTTCACTGACCTTGATCCGACACCGGAGGACCGCACGAAGAACGTATACAAGCGCCACCCTGGCTCGTTCTTCCTCTCTTCCCTCGAGGTCCTATTTGCTTCCCGCCTTCAGTCACAATACCCCACTCCGTCACGCAGTTCGCCCTCCGGGCACTTCTCTTCTCGTCTTGTAACAGCGGTGCTCACCGCGACTAAAGATGGAGCCGTGGACATTGCGGCGTACCAGGTGTCCGAGCAAGCGGTTGGGATGGTGCAGGCAGACATGATCGAAGCCAGCGTTTCCCCTGGCACCATGCGCGTCAAAGAGGAGAGCCGCGGTGAGGACGGCGGGTCAGCGCGATACGTACCGGACGTCTTCTTTCGCTATCGCAATGAGTACGGTATCGAAGTCAAGAAGAGCGCCAAACCCGCGTTTCCAGTCGAGTACCTGCTCGTCAACGTACGCCCTGTCTTTTCTATCCGTACTTCTTTCTCTCATCGGTGAATTAACAACTGCCGTGGTAAATAGGTCACGCATGGTTTTCCTCAAAATCCTTCTCCTGCCTTCCGTTCACACCACTTTGCGATCGAGAACCGTCCGGGGCTCGAAGACCAGTCGATCGAGCAGGTGATGCGCTCGCTCAACGAACTCGGCGCCCCAGATGTGCAACTCAGTCGGCAAGATGCCAATGCTCACCGCCGGCTCGAGCTCGCGAAATGGCTCAGTGATTGGCATCTCAACACCTTCCTTGGTACTTCTGGACTCCTGTCTGAGGTTAGTTTTTTTCCACGACCCTCCCTTCCTGAAAGGGTTGCTAAGTCTTTGTAATAGGCTGATATAATCGTCTTCATTCGTGTCGCAACTGCGCCAAACCTCGACGACCCAACTGTACTGGACTCACTATTGGTGACAGAAAGCTGGCAAACGCTCATGACGTTTGCACGCGAAAGCGCGCGTACGCCTCCCCATATATCGCCTTAGTCCCTGTACTCACGTACTTTGACATTTAACGTTGCAGCACCTCAACGTCCCACACAACCTGCTCCAGATGGCCCACCAGTCCGTTTCCTGAATGAGGACAATGACATACCACCCGAATTGTTCGACGAGATCGCCGCATCCACGCGTGGAGGAAGCGACAGCGGGGGAGCTGCCGGTGGACGTGTCTGTCCGCATTGTACGTTTGAAAACACCCACAGCGGAAACGACTGCGATGTCTGTGGATTGCCCCTGTAAAACTTGCAGGAGAACACTACCGAAAAATGGGACGGTATTCAATTCGTGGAAAGAAGTAGCGTAGCAATGTCGTATGTATTGAAACTTTCGCCAGAAATGCCACCCTAGCCATGTAGAAGAATGCTTTACAATGGGGGCTCCTTAGAGCGCCGACACCAAAACAGAGAGACTAAAAATGAATGAAGTCGGACATAGTCATAGAATGAGGTATGGAAATGACATCCGAATGTGTGCCCGTGAAGGGCTGGACGTTATTTTGATTTTCGGGCTGGTCTGCTTGTGTCACGCTTGCGTGTCCGTCATCGAAGCATCCACCAGACCCCGAAAGTAACCCCACAGAGCACACCTATGGCGCGCAAAATCAGCACGACTACAAGTGCCTTGCGAACGGCAGCATAAAATGTCGTCAACGCGGCGCCTGTCCAATTGACTCTAGATACGACCAAAAAAAAAGTGATGAATGATCGCGTACGAACAATATCACAGTAACTGACCGTGTATCATTTGTGCCACCTACTCGGAGAGACGCTTCCCAACTACGGATGACTTGACGGTAACGTTTTCCGAACACCCTACATGAACAAGGACACAATTTGTTGAAAAAAAAGATCGTGCCGGAGTGACGGTAAGCGTACCAAATCCAAAAGTTGACGTCTGGATAAGAAAACCGAGGAAAGACACTCGTCAGGCTAGGAGGTGCGTTGATCCTCCCTTTTGCGCTCTTATGCTTACTCCTCCCATCATCTTCCTCTTCCAAAACACCCTCCACGCCCATAAGTTCATCCGAGTCCCACGGGGTAAGAGGCACACCAGGGGAAGGGGACATGTAAGACAGAAGGTCAAGTGTCATTCCGAGTGAGAGTCCCCAAAGTTTGAGGTCCTGGGATTCAGCGCTCTTAACGCACGGATAAAGTGACGCAGACGTAGGATGTAGGGCAGGATTGAGGATGCCTGCTTCTGCCGCAAGTGGGTGACGAGAACGTTTTTCGTCAAGTGATTCCAGGGTAGGTGTATGGACATTGGAAAGGACAAGAGCGGGGAATTGCATGGTGCCTACAAGAACACGCATGAGGGGGCGAAGGATGCGGGAATGTCTGGGTGTAAGGCGAGAAGCGGTATCAACCGTAACGGTCGACCACAGAGGCTGAGAGGTGATGTCTGCACCGGCCGCCCTGGATAAAGCGAGCTTAACGGTATCCAATGAAGATTAGTTTCGGGAACGGGCTCTGTGGGTGTTTCGGTTGGGGTGAGTTGTAGGAATACTGAGCGATCGATGTAAGCAGAAAGTAGACAGCTAGGACAGTGGAACTAACCGAAGGGAGAAAGAATCATAAGAAGTCGTTTACCAAGAGAAGTAGTTATCTCCCGGTCGTCGAGCTGTCCCACACAGGTGTAGTCACTCTCGGCGAGATCGAGGCCGATTTCTTCCCAGGTTTGACGCATGGCTAGACGACAGTTCAGCAAATTGGTCAAGAAATTTTAAGAAAAGACGGTACCCGTGTACAAACTGCCTTCATCCCCTTCCTCCGTACGACCGCCGGGAAAGGCGACGTGGGCATCACGAGTGTTCTCGTGAGTCTCCGCATTATCTGGTTTCTGACGACGGACGAATAGGATCTCTGGACGTGCCGCGGGATGTTTTACCCAGTCAAGGTCAAAAAATTGACTGAGAGAGGAGGAGGGAGATGTTTTGGATTAAGATGAAAATTGTGAGGAGGGACGACGCGAAGGATAAGAGCTACTGCGGCACGACGTGGTTCTAAAGAAAGTGTTGAGCCCCAGAAAGAAAAAAAGGAAATGGAGAAGAGACGTTACGAGTTGGAGGTGATGTGATGATTCTCGGAGGAGTAGAACGGATACGATGGAGGGCACGGGAAAGGAGATTGGTCGAGTAGTTTGTATGATCAGACGACATTGTTGTAGAAAGAACGATGCGCGTAGGCGTATATGCTAATAATTGAATTGGTTGGGGCAATGACATCATCGCGCTATAACTCAGCCCAGCCTGTCTCGTCCCCATCCCCAGTGAGTATCCCCAGAAGGAAAACGATGGCGCCTGCCCCAAGTCTTACGCCCAGCCCTCGGTACAGCTGTCCCAATCCTGTCTTTCTCCACATGCTCACGTGTTCATCTTTCCCATGATGTCGGACTGGTAAATCCGACCGCTCCTCCGTCAGAATATGCCATAACGCGTCCACAACCCCGTTGTACGGCACCGGCCGTTTCTCTACGCACGTCTTCAGTGTCTGCGCACGTCCTCGCACCTGCACTTGGAGCCGTCGTCGTACAGTCTCAAATGGTAGCGTTGCCAGTAAACCGATGCAGCTGCTCGTAAATTCAACCACCCCCACGCCACCGGATTGTTCTCCATCGAAACGAGCGTTCCGGGGAACAGTCGGGCGACGAGCACGGGTGGTAACCCTAGCGACATTAGCGGTCGCATCGTGTTGTCTAGCAGCGTCGGGATAAGCAGGTGTGGATGCAGGTACAGGCCTCGTAGCCCCCCTTCTTCCCGAATGATTTTCCGTAACGCATCAATCGGTCCTGTATACGTCCTGTGTTGTGGGTCGAATGACTGAACGATGAGACGCGTCCGGACGAGATCTAGAGGTGATAGAATAAAACCGGTGATAAGATGAGAAGCCACCGGGAAAAGGAGAGAGGTAAATGTCCCAGGGAATATATACGATGAGGCCAGGCTCTGCAGTGCATTGTGGATTAACGGCTGCATTGTCGAGGAAAGCATGTCGGTGATGCACTCGGTGAGCAGCCCTTGTTGAGCGAGTGTCATTCTTCAGCGTCGCGCTCGTGTCGACGAGATGCTCGGGACACAGACCTTTCCATAGCGCAAGCCAGCCTTCGCCACGAAACCGACCAAGTGTCTTCATCATAGCCCATACTCCGTCCACACTCCCAACAGGAATGACATAGTCTGGACGCGTACTCTCCTCCATCACGTCCTTGCGCACAACATATCCGCGCTCGTCCGCCGGGCGAGGTACAGGATAACGCGATGGGCCCGAGTTGAGTGGATCAGCGAAGTACGACTCTTCGCCAGATTCATCGTCACTTAGCTACAAACAATAGGTCTAAAGCGACCCAAGTGTGAAAATCCCATGGCGTACCTCTTCTGTGACTTCCTCCGTTGTAAGCTCCACATCGCCAATCTGACCTGCATCTCTTGGAACCCATTGCACCTGCAAAGACACTTGCCAACTTCCCAAGGCATCGCGATAACCGTAGTGGTGTATTCTAGTACGGCGCTGGCAACGAGGGTCTTCAATAGTAGAGCCATGTCCAACCCTCCTGGCTCTGCCAGCCCCGGAGAGAGTTCAAAGACGGAGTTCTGCATCGGACGTGAAGAGAAAGTGTGAGGGGGAATGCTGGAGGGAGGTGGAGACAGTGGTGGACGGGTCGAGTTCGAAGGGGTAGAAAAGGACCATGTTGGTGGATTAGTGCTGTAGAGATCTCGAAGAGACGACGGGTTGCTCATAGCGGAAGGATGATTATGGTCAAACTGGAAGGCATTATGTATTTTGCTTTATTTGTACTTGGCAATTTCGCGTGGAATTGTGGCTAGAATTAGCACTAGGCATGACATCAATGGTGCGGGGTGTATGCACTTAACACGCCTCCCCGGTCTGTCATCGTGTCCAACTCTCCTTGTTCCCCCCCCACACAATGGCTTCCTCTTTACCTCCAAACGGCCCTCCCTCCACTATCCGCGCGCATGCCCAAGCCAGTGACATCCTTCAAAAGGATGCTTCCAAAGGAAATGTCGCCGTTCACTCCTTTGACCCAGATGCCTCTCCTGCGCAAAAGGCCGCAGCCGCCGGCAAAGCAAAACCACAACCAAACAGTGTTTCTCCGGAAAAATCAAATGGTGGCCGAGGTATGTCTATCCCCTATGGCACCTACCACATTCGCCATATCGACTTTCCCTTTCAGAGGTCCCTGTCGACACTGGAGACCCTAGTCTACTTCCGACCATCACCATCCAAGACGTAGACAAGGAGCCGCTCAAAGATACCCCTCAACCGCTTCCAGGCCTCCTCCCCACCCCAGAGGCTCCCGGGATTCCTGACTGGTACAAAGTCGGGTGGCGGGCGTTCACCGATGTCGATAAGCCTCTGGAGGATGAGGACAAGAAGCAGCTGCGTCTCATGAATTCCTGGATCTCCCAGCAGTATTACGGCGAATGGTACTATAATGCTGCGATCATCATCTTTGTATGTTTCTCTTGCGTACTTCCTCCTGGCGAGCTGACAATCACCCCTGAACATATAAGGCTGTGCTCGCATCTCATTTTATGACCGTCTTCAACCTTGGCTGGGGGTGGCTCTTCATTCTTCTGGCTTCATGCTCCACCTATTACACCACCTCCATGGCTCGTGTACGTCAACGCGCGCGCGACGACATTCAACGAGAGCTCGTCAAAACGAGGCTGGCATCCGAGCACGAGTCCGCCGATTGGATAAACAATTTCTTAGATCGCTTCTGGCTCATCTACGAGCCTGTCCTTTCTGCAACGATCATCGGGTTCGTTGACCAAACTCTGAGCGCGAATTGTCCACCATTCCTCGAATCGCTCCGTCTCACTCAGTTCACACTTGGAAATAAAGCCCCTCGAATTGATAAAGTCCGCACATTCCCAAGGACGGCGGAGGATGAGGTCCTGATGGACTGGGGCTTCTCATTCACTCCAAATGATGTGTCTGACCTGACCCCACGCCAGCTAGCCACGAAGAGTAATCCCAAGGTCGTTCTCAGCATTCGAGTTGGCAAGGGACCTGCCTCCGCAAAGTTCCCAGTCTTAGTAGAAGACATGACTGTCTCAGGGTTGTTGCGCGTTCGACTCAAACTCATGAGCAGCTTTCCCCACGTCCAAGTCATAGATATATGTTTCCTCGAAAAGCCTGTTATCGACTATGTTCTCAAGCCCATAGGAGGCGAAACTTTTGGTTTTGACATGATGAACGTACGTGCGCGCGGCGAGTTGCGCTATGTGATCTGTTCTCCCATGTCTGACCTTTTACACGCAGATCCCGGGCTTGTCTTCTTTCATTGTTGACATGATCCACTCAATTCTTAGCCCCATGATGTACGACCCTAATGTGTTTACCCTCAATCTCGAACAACTCCTTTCCGGGGCTCCGGTGGACGCGGCCATTGGCGTTATCAAAGTTACTGTATACAACGCGCGCAATATCAAGGCAGGCAAGATTGGCGGCGGAACTCCTGACCCATACGTTAGTTTCAGTATAAACAACCGTACGGAATTAACAAAGACCACGTACAAAGACAGCACGTAGGTTTCCTTGCCGCATATCCTCACTTATAACTATTCATTAATATGTCCCTAGGTACAACCCGGCATGGAATGAAACCAAATTCTTACTTATCAACAGTCTCACGGACAACCTTGTCCTTACTGTCATGGATTATAACGAGCATCGAAAGGATACCGAACTCGGTGCGAGCATGTTCGAACTCGGCAAACTTAACGAGGACGCTACTCAAGAGGACTTGTCCCTCCCAATTCTGAAGGACGGCAAGGAAAAGGGAGAGCTTCGCTTTGAGGTATCATATTTCCCTGTACTTAAGCCTCAAGCCAATGAGTCTGGGGTTGAAGAGTTGCCCGAATCCAGTGCGTCGCCTCCGTTCTTCCATGACTTTTTCGCTTATCTGTAACCCGGCGAGCAGACGTGGGTATCGTGCGGTTCACAACTCACCAGGCCAAGGAACTCGATACATCCAAGCCGCGTACCGCTGACATGAGCCCTTACGCCAAAATCTTCCTTGGTAATTCGAACGTACCAATACACACCACTCCTCGTGTGAAGCACACTGTACAACCGATCTGGGAATCCACGACTGAATTCCTTTGCGCTAACCGCGCGTCTTCCATCGTTACCGTCAACGTAATCGATGACCGCGAGTTTCTCAAGGATCCCGTCATCGGGTCCTTATCAGTACGCCTAGAGGATCTGCTGAAGGCACGCAAAGAGGTGGGACGTGATTGGTGGTCACTGAGTGGATGCAAGTCTGGTCGTCTGCGCCTGACGGCAGACTGGAAACCATTGCACATGGCTGGGGGTATTCATGGCGCAGATCAATATGTCCTCCGATAGGCGTTGTACGATTATGGCTGAAAAAGGCCACGGATGTGAAGAATGTCGAGGCAGCTCTTGGTGGGAAGGTGCGGCTTGAAATTTCCGGGATTATATCTCCCTTCTGCTCACGTCACTTCTAGAGCGACCCGTACGTCCGTGTATTGATCAACAACACCGTTGAAGCACGAACAGAAGTCATTAATAATAGTGCGCCACTTACTGACGGGTTATTTAAAGTGTTTGATCACCGAACTCGTAGATCTCAACCCTGAGTGGGACCAGATCATCTACACACCGGTACACTCGCTTAAAGAAACCCTTCTTCTGGAAGTGATGGATTATCAACATCTTACCAAAGATCGTTCTCTTGGCACTGTTGAGCTCAAAGTTGGTGAGCTGGCTCGAGAAACGAAAGACGTAGGCCATCCGCGTTTCTCCTTCGAATCCACGGGCAAGGCCGAGAAAGCCGAGCCTATCCGCCTTGACCAAGGCAACCAATACAAGGGCCAGCTGCACTACGTTTCCGAGTTTCTACCTGCGTTCGCACTGCAAGGACTGAAATTTGATGCTGGTCCGAATGAGCTCCGCTCATCGGGCAAAAATATCGATGATACCAGTGACTCTGACCATACTGCATCTTCATCCTCGAGCAGTTCGAGCAAGGTGACTAGAAAAATCACAGCTACCCAACCAATCGGTGTGCCCAACGGTCACACAAAGAACGAACAATCAGAAGACTCGGCATTTACGACAGTATCAGCTGACGCTACGGAAGCCACCAAGACGGTGGTGAGTAATGGCGGCGAGGGACAACCACCAAACAAGGAGGGAGAGTTGGTCGATGGAATAGAGAACACGAAAGACGAGAAAGAAGGCGTCAAGATGTCAAAGGATGAGCTTCTTACACATCGTAAGTAATGACCGTTAATCTGTGAACCGAATCTTCTGATTTTGGCTCGCAAGAGTCTGGCATCATCGTTTTTCATGTGAAGTCTGGCGAGCTCTCCAAGAAAGGTCGTCTCGAAGTTCTCCTCGATGATGGCTACTGGCCCGCCTTCAGTACTATTCGCGCTACTGGTCACCGTGCGATGTGGCAACACGTTGGCGAAGGCTTTCTCAAAGAACTCGATTTTGGTCGGGTATGGCTCAGATTGAACGAAGCTGATGATGGAACGAAGGACGACATTTTTGGCGAGTGGAAGGGTGACGCGAAGCAGTTCCTGTCTGAAACTTTAGTGCGTCATCCTTTTTGTGTTTTCCGAGTTATGGGTGAGAGCTTGAACACTGCTTTTAGGGTACTCCGGCCAAGTTCAAACTAGTCAATCAAGACGACGAAGTGACGGGCACGGTGGAGATAGAGACTCGTTATGTTCCAGTGCCTACGGTGTTAGAAGCGCGTGAGAGTATTAACAGTATGTCCCGTTTTCGCATCATGCGTGATAACCGCTCAGCCGCTATGTCTCTCAGATCAAGGTTCTCTTCGTTTGACCTTACTGAGTGGTCATGATATCCTTGCTGTCGATCGAGGAGGCAAATCTGACCCCTTCGCCGTTTTCACTCTCAATGGAGACCGTGTATACAAATCCCAAACCAAGAAAAAGACCGTCCACCCCGAGTGGCATGAGGATTTCATGATTTCCGTGGTAAGTACTTCACCTCAACGGAGACTGCGTGAATAGTAACAATGACTGCGCGACGACTCGCGCAGCCATCGCGCGTCGGTGCCAATTTCCAGGTTGAGATATTCGATTGGAATCAGTTAGAACAATCCAAATCTCTTGGAAGTGCGAAGATCAATCTAGAAGATATCGAACCTTTCAATGCCACCGAACGCACCCTCTCGCTGTCCTCAGAAAAGCGTGGCAACAAAGGTCAACTCAAGATCAGCATGGTCTTCCAACCAGGAATCATCGTCAAGTCTCGCAAAAATACTTCAACATTTTCTGCTGCCGGACGCACCATGACTGCTATCGGAAGCGCACCTATCACCGCGGGAAGAGGTGTTTTCCATGGTGTCGCTGGCGTTTTCAAGCGCGGAAAGGATAGTGACGACGACTTCTTTGGTTTGGGAGCACAACCAGAACCCAAAGCCGTCACCCCCGAGAATCCCGGAATACAAGTATCCCAGCCTCACGTGGACGGTGAACATTTGGGAGTTCTTGCCACTGCCTCTTCGGGAGGGATTGGGCATAATACACTCTTGGAACATGGTACTCTGAAAGTGTTGGTCTTGGATGCTAAGGACTTGATAGGTGGTTCGGATGTCAAGCCGTACGCCATTGTGCGCATAGGTGACAAGGAATACAAAACAAAGCACGCTGGAAAAACTGTCGCCCCCGAATGGTACGCCCCTTTTTGTCCTGCTTTTTTTATATTGCTTCATTCGCTTTAGGAACGAGACATTTGACTTTCCTATCGGTCCTACTACTTCCAAGCTCCATGTATCCGTCTTCGACCACAAGACCCTCGGCAAAGACAAATCTTTAGGAGAAGCTGAAGTCGATGCAAGTGGATTATCTTGTTGCTCACTCGTTTAAGCCTGAACCCCTATCCCCTAGATTTTGCAATACGTTCAACCAACAAGCCACTCTGCCGTTGACGTTTCTGTCGAGATCAAGAACGGTTCAGGCGTCATGAATCTGCGCCTCGACTTCAGGCCTGAACCCACTCCTATTGGGCGTAAATCTAGTGTTTCTTCGCCAGATCACGGCGGCGGTGGCACACTCACATCGCCTTCACGATTCAGCTTGAGAGGTCGGCGGCCCGCCCAAGAGGAATAGGTCAATTCACCCGACATCTTTTCGAGATTTCATGCGTACTTTATCTGGATCCAAATAGATGGTCCAATTATCTTACTATATATGGCGTGGTACCCGCTGCTGCTGTAATGGCTCATTATCATCTCTGCACCACCGCCGCTGTACTATAAGCCTCCTATACGTGCCCTACATGTGTCTTATCTAACCGTTTCGATAAAAACGCTACTCGTCAGGAAGCCCACGATATGACTACCGTGAAAATCGAAGAACGTAGAGGTGTTCGCAGCCGGCTCGGCGTTGCAATACAATCTAGCTTCCATGAGTCAAAAGACTAAGATCAGGAAATCAGGCGGCCATTACCTCGCTTCGCAAAGAAAAATCATTTTCCATGTACTCCTGAATTTTAGGAATATTATTTTGTTTTACCGCCACCAAGTAGAATTGCCCGCGAGGCGAAAGGAGGTTCTAAAGCGCAACGGGGGTAAATGTACATTCATAGAGTTACTGGGGAATTACCCACATCAACTTGTCCGAGTAGGGCTTTCGTGACCTGCATTCCATCGACGCCACCAGCCCACGACCCGGCAATGCCAGCACCACGCTGTGCACCGTCCATCTCGTCATTGTATGTTGGCACGTATGGTGGATTAAACACGAGGACGTCGACTGCGTGCGCGAGGCGGCTCGTCAATGGACGAGTGAGCGACGCGACGACTGGGTCAAGCGAAATCTTATGTCGAGGGTTTAGAATAGAAAAGGCGTCAAAGAGGGGTTTTTTTTTTGGTTACCTGATTGAGTGGCCATGGTTTGTTGAATAGAGCATAATGGCCGATAGGTTGAGCTTTACCTTATTTTGTGAACTGGTACGTGCCGTACATGTCGCTGCGTGAGGATTGATGTCCGTGCAAAGAAAGACTGATGTTTTTTTTTGGAAGATGTGGGAGAATCAGAAAAGTCCGTTGCATCCTATGAAACACGGACAGGAGTTGGACGCGCCGACGATCTGCGTAAGAAAGCTCGAGACGACACCAGTTCCCGAGCTTAACATAGGCAAGCGCTTGTTATCAACGGTGCGAGTAATCCACCCAAGGGGCCGCACCCTATTTCTAGACAGACACGAGGAGCGAGGCTGCGGATAGTGTCGGCTTCTGCTTCGAGAGCGTCCAAGAGGATAAATGTATCTTCTGTCGGGTCGTTTTCAAGGACAAGGACTGTGCTGTCTTAAGGGATCTCACCTGCTGGTTCGTAGATAATCTCATAGTCATGTTTCGTTAGGTGTGAGAGATCCGGAGTTGGGATCATCTTGTCAGGCTAAGAGCCTGAGAGGGCACAGAGCTGGCGTTTAATTGTCACTACAGAGAAGCTACAAGTGGAAATGTACAGTGAATGTGCTCGCGCTAATCGCTTCCTCGTGCCATCCGTCGGATACTCTTTCCACCCTCGGACTTTGCAAGCTGTTCTGTCGCCCGCTCAATACCTTCGTCGGTGTAAATGTGCTTGCTTCCGAGTTGCCTGGAGCAACCAACCTCAATGAAAGTCGATGGCAATTGATTAGTCCTCACCTTTTCTTCTTCTTCTGTCCGTCGCCAGCCTTAGCGTTCGGGACGACGATGATCGAGTCCTCTTCTTCCTTCACCACTGGCATCCTTGTTGATTGCTGGGAAGCTCGAGCTTCGGGTACGGAAGCCTTTTCGTGGCTCAAATCGAGCCCTCCTAGATCACGAGCCAGCTCAGACACTGACGTCTTATTACCTGGCCGCGCTTGGGTACGTCCAGCCTTGACGTCTTTCTCGAATATGGGGGATGGTGCCTGGTCGAGATGGGGTAATGAGGCGTTCTGTGCGATTGCCGTCGTGGACAAGGGGCGACTTGAGGCCGGGACCCATTCGTCCGAAACATCCGATTCTGTCTTAGGGGTTCCATCCCCTCCCGACTCGTCAGATTCCCCCTCTTCCTCTTCGTTGAATAGGGACAAGTTCACTCGGTCGTCTCGTTCGTCTGGTTTGTTCGTCTTCCCGTCGTAGGAGTGTAAAACCGAATAGCTCTGCCGTGGAGGGGTCACAGCACGTTTTCCTTCAGTTTGGGTCTTGGCGCGCCCTGCGAGAGGGGACTCTGCCCGCGAGCGGAGCGATTTTTGTTTGCTGATGCGGTCATCCTCCGATGAGTCGTCCTCTCTAGGCTGCCATGCAGGGGAATAACTCGCAATGAAGACCTTTGCGAAGAAACGTTCTACTCACCTCTTCTAACCCTGTTACTCGAGTGCTATCCCTACCACCCGACTGCGTTTCCACTTTGCTGGACGCCTGACCTATCATGCCGGAGCGGTGAAGCATATCGATCTTCGCATCCATCCTCATCTCATTTAGCTCGACCTGTAAAAGCAAATGTGTCGTACGGGATCTTAGATGCATTTTACCTACTAAAACGCACCTCGTTCATCAATCTCCTGGTGAATCTTTTCTCTATCTCCAGGATTCGCCCCTCCATCTCGCGCATCACTTCTTCGCGTGTCTCTGCCTCAATTACCGCGCTACGCATTTCAGACTCAAAGAGCTGGGGGTTTTCAGCGGATAGAAGTAGCTATGGCTAATCTATGGAGACGAACCTGTAATCGAAGACGCTCGATTTCGTCGAACAAAGCCTCTACCAGCCCATTCATTGGCTCCTCGTCTGATCCGTCTTCCACATCCGCGTCCTCTGCTTGTTTTATGAGCAATACGGTTTTCGTGCAGAAAGCTAAACCTCTCGCCTTCTACAACGTCGAGTTGAGTCTCGCTGAACTTGCGTTCTCCTCTTCGGCTAGTAGACAGAACCACCTTTCGGTGATGAGGTTCTCTCGGTCTTGTTGGTTGGAAATCGCCAGTCGGTGCGTTCGTGCGCCCTGGTGGTGGTGCTTGTTTGATTGGTGCCGCGATTGACACTTCTCTAGCCAGGGCAGCAAACTTCATAACGCTTGAGTTTTCATCGAAGCCGGTATCATATGGGTTGATGTTTATTATCATGGTCTGAGATAAAGTCAACTCTTCTAGGTATGAGGGGATTCTCGGTGATGTGCTTACTACACGCCCTTCACCAGTAAAGTAGTCCATGAGGATCTCGGTCAGCTTACTGTGCCGGAAGGGCACAACAGCTAGCGATTTCTTGACATCTCTTGTGTCAGAGCGTTGACTTTGTGATGCTGCGAGGCTCTGAGCAACTCGCTTCTGGTTGGCACGCATGACCTCGATGCACTGGCCGAGGACCATCAATGATTTGTTGATATTGCCCGCTTCTTTCAGGCGTTCGCCAGTCGCCT
Source organism: Lactarius quietus (assembly GCA_015025155.1). Taxonomy (NCBI): domain Eukaryota; kingdom Fungi; phylum Basidiomycota; class Agaricomycetes; order Russulales; family Russulaceae; genus Lactarius; species Lactarius quietus. The sequence goes on from WITN01000011.1 coordinate 182,081, forward strand.
GCGTGTGCTTACTCCTCTCCGAGCCAGCAAGATCAATTAATGTGAGACGAGAGGTAATGTAGGAATTCGGTTCCTGGATGGACGTCGGAAAAGCTAGGATAATTTTTAAGATGGACTCACATCTTTCTCCCTCGATGTTTCCTGAGAGCTTGATTGTCACGATCCCATGGCTACGACTACTCTGACTGTTTGCGAGCGTGCCGAACACTCGTCGATGCAGCTGACCCAGCTTGACCAATCTTTTTGCCTCTTTTGCGTTATCTACGCGGACATGTGTCAGTCCTGAGATATATTTGCCTGCGGGTCCCTCCGCATCGAGATTATCTGAGGGTGGAGCTGGTTTCATAGACAGAGCCTTGCGGGTTAGAAGGATAGGCTGAGTACGCGATGAGCTGGCTCCTGGCCCCTCTACATTCGTTAGAAGGTCATAAATCCTCTCGTTGTACACTTCGGCGTAGGACAACCATATCGAGTACTCATAGTTGCGGTCGACCTTGAGCGTCGTAGAGTCGCGGTCCGCTTCTGAACCCGTAGTACTCTCAAAATGATCTGCGATAACGTCACCCAAGACTGGTTGATGGCTGGGTAATGTGAAATTGTCCAAAGATGGTGCACGAGAGAAAATCGACGATGGATCGTTCAACTCAATGCCATTCAAGCGAGCAGGTCTGTACTGCAGATGGAAGTTGACGAATATAACCACAAGATAAGAAGGTAAAAGGTTACCTTAGAGCTACCCTGCAAGCCTTCCACGCTATTAAAGAGCACATCAATGGTGCGAGGCAAGATTCCAGCAGACGATTCGTGAGAGCCTCCTTGCATGGTATACGTTTTACCCGAGTTAGTCACCCCGTACGCGAATAATAGGCCATCCTCGCCGTCAAGAAGGCTTCTCACAAGAGGTAAAGTAGTTTTAACAAAAAACTCGGTCTGCTGCGTGTTGGGTGGAAAGACGTGGGTAAATGTGTAAATTGAAGAAGTCGGCGTGGCCGAGAGACGGAAACGAGGGATGCCCGAGTAATTGTATGCGTCATCGCGTGATGGATCCAGCATGCGAACAGCCGTCTCAGAGAGGCCTTCTAAGTAGGGCGCACTTCGCGACTCGTCTCCACCTATATCGGGTCTTATCCTCAGAAATGCCTGCCAAAAGGAAGAATGCATTAGTGATTGAAATCATCTTTTGCGAGTAGCCTTTACCTTGATAGGCTCTCTCTCGGCATCGGTAGGAACCGCCGTCTCGGTCACTACTCTAGAGATGGGTACTTTGGATGAAGCAACAGTGGAAGCTTTCTTATCAGTCTTCAGAAGACGGTCAGTAACTTTACATCTCGAACGAGTGGTACGGCGGGTCATACACGAGATGACTTTGCTGCCGCTGCACGGGCTCCGCCAGTAGGGGCCGAAGTCTCAAGCTGGGATGTTGCTCTCGTTGTTCGAGTAGAGGATCTGGTAGCATTAGCTGCAGGCTTTGCTCTTGTTCTGGTGTTCATTGGTGCAGATGGCAAGTCTTTTTTTGTGACGCGTCAATCTCATGTATATCATGTGACGGGGACGCGGTCACGTGCATCTGAGGTCTACGCGTAGATGCGGGATGGGGGTGATTGCTTCAGGTTACGAACGCACAATGTCTCCTACTCCCAACCGTCGCAAGTCCATCGCCGTAACTCATCAAGTAAACAAACCAAGACCTGCTCATAAGCGTAGGCCCCACAGCATTACACCTGGGGATTCTGTCCTCAAGCAGCTCAGTCCAGTGTCGAGAGCACGCCGATCAATTGTTTGTTCCCATACTTCTCTCAACAGACGTGTCTGATTTCACAAACTTCAGGGCCCTCGTAAGAGTATACTGAAAGCTCGACCCTCTTTAGCCCCAGAAGATGCAGATGACATCACTCAGACTATGGATTTTACTCGTGACATCAAAAGTCCGATAAAGGAATACGCGGCTCGCAAGAGTTTAGGACGACGCGTTAGCTTCGCCTCTCACGCGCAAGTTCGCGTTTTTGAGAAGGATCTGAACCGCGGTGAAACGCATCCCTCGTCTCCCGTAGCGGGTCCTTCATCCCAGGCTGCAGCCCCGGTCAACGACGAGAACAATTACCCTGGCGCCTCATCCATGGCACGCAGGCGAAGTTCTTTGAGGCGGTCTGTAGCCTTCAGTGAGAACGGGGAGGCATCTATGGATATGGACTCGGACCTGGAATCTTCGCCGCTTCCGGCTAATTTTTTGGCAGAGGGGTCTTTTCTGCAAGACGAACAGTCATGCGATGTGTCGGGAAACTGGGATGAAGAAGTAGACATGGATATTACGACAGCAAACATTCCTGCGAATAGACCAAGGAAATCTTCCCTTGGGCTTTCTTCCCTTCCCCATCCCGAGGAAGACACAGCCCTCGACGACGACCCGTATTCAGAAGACGTAACACAGGGCTCTACTGGTAACCTATCTGAGGTGCAAGCCGTGCCAACCGAGTTTACGGTTCCTCTCAACAAATCCCTGCGTAAGCCAGAGCCTCCAACCGCTGAATGGCTCGCCTTGCGTGCCATCACTCACGCAGGTGAGGATAGCCCTTACGAACCTCCCCCATCCGATTTGGATGAGGACGAGACATTTGATCGTGGAGACGGAATCGACTTGGGTGAGGGCGACATGGATCTCACTGAAGCCGAAACCAGACTCAGGCGGATGCGTGAGTCTCTTGGCCTTGCGAACGTTCCGCAGGAGGACAGTTTCACAAGTTCAGAGGCAAGCTCTTTTGATGCGGGCGACAATCAAACTGTGAACTTAACTAGTGCCTGGTGTCGTGAGAGTCTTGGGACGGACTCGAGCTCTGTGATGGACCCAATTCAAAGTACCTCCGGTGAGAGCATTGCTGATGAAGCGGTTAATAGAGCCCTCCCGCTTGGTGTTGACGAGCCCGCTGGGCTCGCAAAATCAATGTCAACATCTTCTGCAGTCCGGCGATCTAGTGCCGGAGGGCTGCGTCGGCCTTCTGGATATTTTGCTCAACGCAGGAGCCTTGTACCTTCTGACGTCCCGAACATGCCTCGACCACTATCACCCAGAAAGAATGTTGCATCGGCAAGCGTTACTGTCGCCGAGTCGTCAGAGATGGTACAGGACTTGGCAAACATTGGCCGAGAGGACGTCGAACCATCGCCTTCTCTACAACATCCCCCGGTTCCTGCACAAGACACAACGAAGGAAACTAACTTGTTGGGACCGAGTAATCCACCCTCGCTAACTCCACCACCACCATTGCCTATGGAAATAGAGCCAACGCGAGAGTTGGAACCCCCACCGATGCACTCAACTGACGCTCTTTCTCATGCCGACCATGCCAATGCAACAGAAGAATGGAGAAACAACGTCCGAACATCTAACCTTGTGGAAGAGGACGAGGGCGTAAGCAAACCTCCCATCTCATAACCCGTGAAATGACGCTGACGGTGTGGTTGGATAGCCTCCCATATCCATCGAGCAATTCTTCAATATGACTGGTATCCGTTTCCTGGACGAACTTGCTGCTCCCCGGCGCTCAACAATACATCAACTCCAGTCTACACAGCTCCAGGCTTCTCAAAGAGCCGGAACAACATTGGCCGACTACGTGGTGGCGATGGCTGTTGATGCGCCTCAACTCGAATTGTATTCGCACGTCGCAGATGACTTACGAAGGTGGATCGAACACAGCAAAGATATTTACCGTCAAGCAGAGGAAGAAGCAGACAAAGTTACACCCATGCTATTCCGAGAATATACGATGGCGGACGAGCAAACACAGGTAGAATTGCTGGTATGTCTTCTTTCATTCCCCCTAATGTCACGAGGGCCGACGTGCTCGTAGCAACAACTCAAACTCATCAAAGCCAACAATCACGCTACCGCAAGATCTCAATGGTACGATTGGAGGCTGCAGTGGGTAGAGCAGCTGTACGTTATTGCCGATCAGGGGTTCGTGGAGCTCGAGCAAGTAAGAAATGTCTTATCCAGCGCTAGTAACGGCTTGGTCTGACCGTCGCATAGGACGCTGGTATCCTAGAGTCCGTAATCCAGGAAGCTCAACCTCTCTTACCATCATTACGAGAAGAGCATGCTCAAGTCATCAAGGAGTTAGAACGAGAACAGAGCATCGCCGCCGAAATCGCAAACTGTGATCAGGCGTACCTCGGCGAACTCAAGGTTACTCTTGCAGAACAAGGGTATTTTCACATCTTCCCTAGTAGCAGATGGGCAACTGACGCGGGCGATAAGTGCTGCTCTAAACGAGTTTCGTGCAGAAGTCTCGGAGGCAAAGGCGAAGCTAGAACGCTTAGAAGAGAAGCTCAGGGATCTCAAGATAGAAGAAGCCGAAACGACGGCATCTATCGAAGCTTCTCAGCAAAAGCTGCGTATCCTAGGGAACAGCACTCAAACTGAGGCTTTAAGATTGAAAGGTATGTGTTTTGGGGAGGTCTTGCGGGCAATGGTTCACCATTGTCGACGTGTAGAAGAAATAGCCTCTTTGGAAGAGCTGCATCTTTGGCACACCAGTCGGGTCCAACCTGACCTATTCGAGTTTGTATATGCCTCCCACTTCCACGTTCACGTACCTTGTGTCGGTTTCAAGCCCTTGATGAGCCAAATACGAATTACAAAAGCAAATGATATGCCCGTTAGACCGAAAGATCAGTTCCCCCGCTTTACAGACCTTATGATCCAAGTCGCCCAGCAACGGTTTGTCTCGTCTCCTGACGTAGGCATCAAGAAGGTACAGTTTGTGATGTCGTGCGTCTCGGTGGTGGTGTACATATGCTGATTGACGTTCGTTAGATTGTTCAGGATCTAGGCGTCTTTTGGTCAGGATGCGCACAACTACGTTCACACTTCAGATATCTCTCGATCAAGTACCCAGTCTCTGTCGAACCCCAACCCCCACGAGATGATGGAGAACATCAGGGGCTCGTCACAACGGCAACGGTGCTGTTGCCCTGCGTCAGAGCCAAGTTGTATGTATCGTTTGTCTTGGATTTCGACACCTTTTGGAGATGGCCTTCTTCAATCGGAAATGTCGATTGTAGGATCAAGAAAGCCTACGGCCCTGAGGTCGAGTATGTTATCCTGTACAATATTGTTTGCGACACTGGCTTACAGACGCGATTAGCATTGAAAAGATCCGAACTGCTGTCCTTCAGCGTATGTCACAATCCACACCAAATAACAATCACGCTTGCTTCTTAGATTCCTGCATCGAAGCCACTATGGAATACGAACTTGACAAATAATTGATTATTTTTCTTTCATATTTTTTAACTGTACAGGGTAACTGGTGGGTAGTGCCCTTCGTAGCTAGTAAAGTAGTCTGTACCACAGTGAAGAGCCACGTAGGATACTCGGCTCGAGACACAATAATTGGATAAACTTCAATGAGGAAATACCTCCTGCCTTAATGCGAATGTACGCTGTACGAATCTGGTACGAGTCATACAATGTAGAAATGAAAGGCAATAAATCAGTTGTTTCTGCTCTGATGGGTTATATCGATAGTTTGGCACGACATGTGTTTTTTTCAGAAAACGTCTAGCCCTTTGCAAAATAGCGGACATCAATCATGATTGGAAGGGTGTCTACGTCGTCATCGTTCAATACATATACAAAATATATTACAATGCTAGAAAGGACTAAGACAATGCATGGGTCGTGTACGTGGTTCATCCAACATCATAAGATAGATCATCGTCGAAATATCGTCGCTTCTTTGATCGCTCACATTAAATTTTATCATCAGTATGACGAAGAGGATCTCACTCACTCATGCGCTCATTAAAAGATATAATCACCGACTCTACTCCAGGCTTGCTAGCAAGAAGCTCAGGGTCTCACGTTGAGACCTGACGAAGTCCAGCTCGCCCTCTGCCACATCACGAACAGACATCCACGATGTTGCCACATTATGTGCCGCCGCAGCTATCTCGCATCTGCGACGCGCGGCCGTCTCCGCACGGCGTCTAGTCCGTGTCATGTCTTCCGTGGCCTTCTTGACAGCCTCTTGTATAGCAGACTCCCTCGCGACAGCTGCCCCACGTAGCTGTTCCTCGAGCGTGGCACGCTCTTCGGAAACACGCTCACGATTTTCTAACGAGGTGTGCATTTGGTCCTCAAGCGCTGATACTTGAGCCGCGAGGTCTGCAACCTCACGCATCCGTGCTTCCTTCGCGGTGCCAAGCTGTTCTTCAAGTGCATTAATCCGACCGAGACGTTCTTTCGCAATATTCTCCATAGACGCTAGTTGCAGACGTAGCATCACGACGAGAGATGCATCGGCAGCGGCAGGTCGGCCATGTTCCGGAATGAACTGTGATTGACTGTGCTTGGTAGGAGCGGGCGAGGGTGTGACGTCCGGTAGAAGGACGTGGGATATGGTGCCATAACCTGCGGGGGAGGGGAGTGCACTAAGCGAAGGGCTCTCTGGCACGTTCGACTCGAGATCCGCTATGCTTGAGGCTGGAGAAAACGGTGCGGCAATGTCCGCAATCATATGTTCGACTTCCCCCTCGCCCAACGTCCTATCCCCAACGGCGACTAGCTGATCCCAAGAAAGTAAGGACCCTCTGTCGTGACCAGCACGCATCAACCTGTGGGAAGGGGATAAACCTGCAGGCGGTGGCATGGGTGAAAGGTAAGAGAGGTTGGAGCGGGTGGGGAGGTTAGATGGACGTGAAGGTGTTTGAGGAGTGTCGTCATGCTCATGTCGGATGCGGAGGCGAGGTAAGGCTGGCGTTGGCGCCGTGGGGGAGACAGCTGACCCGAGCATGTACTCGATATCGTCAGCGCTATCCTCTTCTGTGAAAGCGGAACTGGAGCCTGACTCCGAAAGCGAACGATCGAAGTGTTTGGCTTTCACAATTGTGGGGATGCGATCCTGCTTGACGAACTTCCCCAACGGAGATTCTGGCTGCCTTTGGACTGGCTTGCGAAGTGACGCTCCATTCTTAGTTGGGGAATCATTGCTCCGAGCATTATGCCGAGTTGGTGTCCGAGGAGTGGACAAAGAACTCGAAGACGAAGTAGAGGACGGAGGTCTGGGAATGGCTGAGCGGCTTGGCGTACCCGATTTCGAATTTCGTTCTATCTTCTTTTGGGGAGGGGTGACGATGTTCCGAACAGGTAAAGACCTATCATGAGAAGGCGGCTTTATAGGTGGTGAGGGAGAATTATTGGCAGTAACATCAGTCTGCAGGGCTCTCTGGGGGAGCGGACTGATGGGCCGCGCAGCCTTTTGTGACACAGAAGTTTCAGATGCCAACTTCTCAGAAGCACCCTCCGATGCATCCTTCTCCTCGTCCGAACTACTGACTCGCTTTCGCGTGCCTAGGCGGGGAGGGGAGGGCGGGAGCTTAGTGGACTCGACAAGGGCAGACCTTGGGCGGTACTTCGGGAGGGCAGATGCATTACCGAGAGTGCGTGGTCGGAGTGTTGACCTCCTCGTAGGTGCGGCGGGACTGAGTGGGCCACTTGTTTTAGCACTGGCACCCAAAGTGGCCGGAGAGGTAGTGTCCTTGAGAGTGGCGCGTCTGCGAGAAGTGCGCGTAATAGTTTCCCCTGGGGAGAAAGTGTCCCCTTGCGAGGGTGGTCGCTCTCCAATGGAACTGCGATGGCTTGTGGCATTATTCGTGGCGGTAGATACGGTGCCAGCCTTGCGAAGGCAGTGCGAGCTGTCCTTTGGTTTTTTGGAGGCGCGATCGCGAGAGGAATCTTTGGTGTCTTTATTCATGACGTCGGCAAGTGCCTTACCAAGGACGTTGAGAGAATAACGAGTGGTTGTCCTTCTTGCAGCAGACTTGGGCGAGCGTGTAATAGTTGCTTCTTTAGACATGATGAAGGGCGGTTTTAATGGTGTCGTGTGTAAAGAAGAGGGGGAGCACAAGTTCAGTTCGTATATTGTTTGGCAATGCTTGGTCAGCGCGTCGCGTCGCGTTTCCTTACGTCGAAGGGTCTCGAATTACCACATGAACCGAACAACCCCTTCGCGCTCGTTGTACAAGAACACATACATAGTGCCCGCGTTGATCAGCCCATACCAAATACCCTCTAACAACAACCCCCATTTTGCAACATTCACAAGCTGCGCGCGCATCAGCACGTAGGGAATCAAAAAGTAGCGAGGCTCCAAAAGGGGGGTCGGAAGCAGCACTGGAAGTGTGCACAAAGGGAGGAGTAGGGTCTGTAAAAGCGTTTGTTCACGCCCTAGAGGAACAATGACCTTCCGTCGATCAACATCATTGCGGCACATCCACTCACCGACGCGTAGGAACCAAACCCATGTACATATGATGTAGCCTGGGATGAACAGATATGGGACTATTGGGTGCAGCAAGAATACTCGTCTCCAAACATAGAACGTGTAGTGCCGGTTATCCGAGAGTAAAAAAGGATGGTGAATTCTGGAATAAATCTCGAATTTAGGGGGACCTTTGCAGCATCACTTGCACCTACGTGAAGAGCTTAATTGATAGTCCCATGGCTGCTGAGGCAGCTACGTGTAGCATCACGCGCCTGATCAGAGATGAGTGCTTCAGATACTCACAACATGCATTTACAATGAGGACACATACTTTCTGCTGCCGAATGTCCGTACTCGGATCTCATCCCTTAACATTTTCCAGCCCCCATCCCCACTGACCAGAGCAGGCCAGCCCATTATCGTCGCAAACGCGACGAAGTAATACAACTGTGGGATGTGGAGCGAGGGCACGTGATTCGACTTGTCCCCTTAGAAAGGATGGCTAAGTCGCCAGCCAGGGGGGGAACGGCGTTGAACGTACCAAGCACGACACCACCGTTCCAAATCACAAATCCGACAAACGAGGCGACTAACAGTACATACGGAACAAGCGCCGGAAAGATTTCTGGTAATATCCGTGGCACGTTGAATACTGATCGCACAAGATCCACTAAAAACCATCAAGCAACGTGAATATCCGTCTCTGAAGAATACGGATATAGGGGACGAACGGGGCCCCGCAGCCAGCGCAGGGAGGTCATGCAGTTTTTCAGGCGCCTCGGCGCCTGGTGGTGCACGCCGGAAGCGCAAGTAGGTTAGCTGGCTGGAGGCGTACGCATATAGTACCCAGATTATGTTCGTCTGGCGAAACGTGCAGCTGATAAAGCCTAACTGCATTTCTAACTCTGCCTTGCGACTTTCTCCTGAAATGTACGCAGACCACGCACCATGCTAGCCAACCAGTGCTTTCCCTGCGACGCAGCGACAATAGTGAGAATGACAAAGAGAAGGCTGGGGACGTCCGTGTAATACAAAAATCCGAAGAACCACGCGACCGGAAATGCAGCGAGTATCACGGCGTCGAGGGTTGGTGTGAACAAGGAAGGTGGGGAGCGGACGCGTTTGTGATAACATAAAAGACGCGTGAGGGCGAGTGGAAGGAGGAGGAGGGTGAGGAGAGGCGTAAGTCGGAGTGTTGGGAGTCTGCACTTGAAGAGGAACAGGTTTTTGAGTAGAACAGTTAAAATATAACTGCGGCAACCGGTCAGCGCTGTCAGCGGATACAACAAACACAATCTGAAGGTCTCACAGCCCAGGAGGGGTCGTGATTTTTGGATCCCAGTATGACCAGTCCCCATTACAGTATGCTTGCACTTGGGGTATATGAAACGGTTCATCCTATTGCCCACATTTGCGTGAGACCCTGCACTGACGCGACGACTGGAAAGCGCTCCGTTGGCATGGCTCACCATGTATGGCTCGGTTACTTGGGTATTTAGCTCTTTAAGCGTCACCACGGAGAGCACACTAAAGACCACGAAAGCCGTCGCACCGAGTGAAGACGACATGATCACCTTGACAAGGTCGTATCCCCCCAGGTTGGCAAGTACGTCTCAATGATCGCCGGAGTTTTCCATTTTGTCGGCTCTTTCCGGTGCACCAGCAGCTCGCATGATCGCTACTAGTAGCATAACTTACTTATAGAAGATTCACTCGGCTCCTTCGTTGTCATGACCGTACCACTTCTTATGTGATGGCAAATTGTCGCCCCTGTGACCAACTATCTCTCACCTGACTTCGAGCACTCGATCCCCCAATGGCATGGTGGAACGCTTTCCGTGACTAACTCGCAATCGCCCATCCAGGCCTCGGCCATGCCCTGCGGGATGCGGGACCAGGAGGACGTCCTCCTGTTGAGATTGGTGACGACGTCGGTTTCGATTTTAGGGGCCGTTTATTCGCCTAATCAACATTCTGCTCCTTGGAGACCACCCGTCTCATGCATCTTTCGGTGTTCCAGAGAATTATGAATCGCTTCAGCTTCGTGAGAAAGATCATATTGGCCGTGGGACCCTCTCTCCCGGCAATTTCTGCTCGTATGGAATCTCTGGCGTGCCATCTAGTGGTTCAGAGGTCTTCGACTCAGGGAATTAAATTCCACATCCTAACAGGTTAGAACGCGTTCAGTGACATTTCGTTAGGTCAACCAGCCCTTCTTGTATCCCGTTTTTGTGTACAAGGAAGCATGGTGCTGTATTGTCCTCTCCAGCGAGCTCTCGACGTGAGGACACTCGCGTCCGGATTGATTTTAGAAATGGATGGTCACTCACGTCGACTCTTGGCTCGCCTTTACAAATAAGCTTGGACTGGGGATCGAGATGGAAGACATTATTCCAGTCACCGACTGTCATCTCACAAAAACTTGGTCCAGTTTCGCCTTCACTGGTAACGAAGTTCACGGTTTTCTCCTGGGGTTGAGGTCGCTGGTGCATCGGGCACTAGCATAACTTGGGAAGATTTGATCCTCCGCGTTTCAGAGTCGATGTATAATATCGGCCCAGGAGGTGAGCCTGAGGTCTGTGGCACGCAGATCGCACGGGCCAACAGATACTCAAAGGCTTTGATGTGCTCACCTAGGACCTACCTGAGGGTCAACGCATATTTATCCGTGTATTTCGGGTGAAACTGAATTTGTTTAGGGACACTTCCATGGGCTAGAGGAGCAGCGACACCCATGCCAGATCCACGTGGAAATGGTTGTGAGCCGGAGTGGGTAGTAGAATCAATTGGCTCTGACACTGAGGTAACGGTGCTCTTTCGGACTTTTCTGCCTCATATATGCTTCCAAAGTACCAGGACCCTTTGCACCTATTATTCGAATATCTTGCAAAAGTGAGTGCCCCAAATCCGTGTCATGTTTTCACTAGTAATCACGTCAATTCTATTGTGAACGTGTAGCATGCACCATATCGCGATATGGTTATTGTTCACGACGACGACTTGGAACAAATTCTGGGAGTGATCAATTTGACTATGGGCAAGGATCATATGAGTCTCAGCATTATTTTTATTTCCTTTTGCTATAATCCTTGGAATATTTCCAGCCATGTGGTGATGGATTATCTCGAAAGGTTGAAGCCTGCGATTGGGGTGAAGTCCGGTGAGTACTGGCCAGGTCCCCTCCAATCTTCATAGTAAACATGCAGGTACAGAAGATTTTTTGCCCACAGACGACCAGGGGCCACGAATTGATATGGAGCACCTGAGGGTGGCGATGTTTTCCTAGCTGCTTGCAGGTTTAGGTGGGCTTCATTCATTTTTTTTGGCAGCGGATATGCTTAGCTGGACTAAATTACCCAGTTCCTCTGGCTTAAACTCTTCTTCCTGTCACTTAGCTTGTGTGTGCTTGAAGGTTACATTCTGCTGGGCGATACTCCCACAAGGCATGGCTACGCTCGGGATTCGTTTTTGAGGAGTTTGTGTCAATAAGTCTCATAAATGACTCTTGTTCGTACCGTTGTGGGACTCGGGTCAAACAGACTGGTTAATTAAACGCTCATGCTCAGTCTAACGTGACCGACGTCAAAAACTGGTGGGCATCAACAACTGGCGGGCATCAACTTGAATACGGGCATCAACACTGCATCAACCCATCAACCCTACATGTTTCATTACTGCACGGATCAACACTGTACGCATCGACACTGCACGGATCAAACACTGCATCAACCCATCAATATAATACTTGCACCACGGCGATACCTTGTCAATACGTTACAAAGTTATCAGGTGTCGACTTTCTCTGCTCTTACTCCAGAAAGTGTGGGAAAAGCATTGTGCTTCAAATTTGCAGCTATACATGTCCAAGACTCCGAGTCTGAGGTTTATTGTAAACTGCAATTTTAGAGTAGAGACATGCTTGCCAACTTGAACTGAAGGTGCATTCTTTTTTGAAATACGAGAAACACTCAGACCTGTGACCAGTGACCGCCTCCTCTGTGGCCAACTGCGAGTCGCCCTGGATCAAGTGTGTACCAAGTCGCAGCCATGAAACGTATGTCCTTAAACATTGCAACGCGATCCCGCTCTCAAATTCACACAATGCGAAACACTGATCGCACTCCTCCTCGCAAGCCCGTGTGAGCAGCCACTCCTGTACTCGTAATATTTACAGAATAATATCAATGGAAACGGGAATAGGCCTGCCCGCCTGGGGTGCGACCCGAACACCGTGTCACCTTTCCATAGACTCCCTGTGGTTGACGATGGTGAAATATGTTAAAGAGAATAGATTCAGCTGAGGATGCGCTTTTCTGCGACTTACGCGATTGTCCCAGAGCATAGGGATGCCATTTGACACGTGCTTGATTATCTCCACTCTGGGCAATGTGGTCAAAAAGTTCAGGATGTTTATCTGGGTGTGCGTTCAATTATCTTCGATGCGAACAAGTCGAGAAATGCACGACCGAAAAATGTATGACTCACCCGATTGAGTCACTTCACGTTTGAGGTCAACAATGCGGCGTGTAATTTTATGGTTAACGAGCACGTACGACACCCTCTACGCCAGCTACTGGGAAGACTGGACGACGACTTGTCTCACAGTTCCACCGCGTCCGCCAAGAATATCGTTGAGCCTGCTCTACGCCAGAATGTACAGCATTGAGTGTACGCAATAAGGCAACAAACGGAGGAGAGCCGTTTCAATGTCGATACTTGAGAGCCCCCCCCCCAATAGATGGTTGCAAAAGAAGGAAGAATATAGTCAGACCAGGGGTTGGAGCACATAAGAGACATCTGAACGTCACAGTGTAGCAGTGATACATCCATCCCGCTCAAAGTTGAACGTGGCGTTCGCATCTCTCTACATCTTGAGAGGAACAGCACAGGAAAGTCGTGTACCAAGCGAAGTTCAGGATAACATTGGGGCTGGCCCGACGGGGGGTGAATAGTATGAAGCCTAAAACTTGAGCAGAACGAGATATCATGGTGAGGGTTGCACTGTGCACTGTCCAAAGTGCCTTCCATCAAGTAAAAGTCTGGGGCCCAATCAATGAATTCCTGCTGATCCCGGAAAACGAAAAGTCCTCGCTTAGCGGCCAATACATAATATGTCGTAAGCGCTGGGACAATTGGGTATGGTCCATATAGAAGACAATAAGTAAGAGGAACCTCTGTTCCTCGCTGTCAAACTTAAGTTGGGCAAGGCTGACTCTGGAAACTTCCCCAAAACTGGGCGTAAGTTATATGGTTACACTGTTGCTACGCCTGAAAAGGAGTAGGGATTGGAGTGCTCGCAGAGTGCTTAAAGGGTATGTTGTGGGAGTAAAACGAGGAAGGAGGAGTGCGGGAGTATTGTCTAAAGAGGAGTCAACGCGGTGTGAGTGTGGGAAATTATAAGCGAGATAAGATGGTGGCGTGATGCGGCTATTGTCTTGGTCGCCTTTTGTCCCTGTTGAAACAATTAGATGGTCATGCGTCGCATTGTACGCCTCCCATTCCAGGCATTCGCTCAGGTACTCTCCTCCGAATAGACTTTGCTCCGATGACCCCGACCTTTTGTCCTAGTCTGTTCTCAGCGCTTGTCCAATTGTCTGACCTCTCGCTATAGTGCATTATCTCTATAAGACCATGCCCTCCCTGTCCTCGTGCGCATATCCTAACACATACCCCCTTCTATCCCTTCACCACCGTTGGCGCGACGGGCTAGCGACCTTACGCAGTCTAACATGGAGGATTACTTGAACTCCCCCGAGTCTGATGTGGCTCATCTTCGTCATCGCCAATCCGTCCCTGACGTCCCGGAGGATGTTTTGCAACATCTCAATGACCCTAACTGGGACTTTGATAACGAAACTTCAACTGTGACGATAACGTCTTCCGGAATACGGGAGCACAAGCGCTGGTCAAAATCCTCTGGCATGGGCGCCGGTGCAGATACAGAATCCTGGCCTGAGACAGACTCAAAAGCTGACTTCTCGTCCGACACCGAGACGACCCAAGTCCAGTAGGCGCCCTTTCTTTACCCCCTCTTTTTTTATTCATTCCTTCGTCTACCAGAGATTCGCCATATCCAGAAGTTAGGGCAGCCGTCGCAAATACCGACGATCCGACCATGGTCGTAAATACCTTTCGAGCGTGAGTCACCATCTTCGTAGGAGGCGGACTCAGTTGACATATGTTTCTCAGGTGGTTTATTGGCCTACTCTTTTCCATTATCGTACCCGCTTTCAATACCTGTATGGAATTGCGATGTATGTTTGTTTCTGTTCCTCGCTTTGAAGTCCCAGTGTTCATTTACGTCTCCTAGCACCCTTTGTTTTGGTCAATGCCCTTCTCGTTCAGGTTATCGCCCTCCCGATGGGCAAATTTATGGAGTGGGCTCTTCCCAGACACCGCCTCACGGTTTTTGGCTACTCGATGTCATTAAACCCTGGCCCCTTCAACATCAAGGAACACACACTCATCGCCATCATGGCAAACGTTGTCGTTGAAGGCACTCCAGTCACACTAATTTCGGCCAATATGCGTATTATTTATGGTATCGAATGGTCATTCGGCAAGCAAGCACTCCTTGGCATTTCGATTCAGTTGCTCGGGTTCGCTTTCGCTGGCATGCTCCGTCGATTCCTTGTCTGGCCCTCAAGCATGATCTGGCCTGGTGTCCTCGTCCGATGTGCGTTATTGAATACCATGCATTCCAACTACGGAAAGAAAGACGCAAAACATATGTCAAGGGAGCGCTTCCTCTATATCGCGTGTGCCTGCAGCTTCATGTATTATTGGTTCCCTGGGTATATCTGGACTGGCCTCAGCGTGTTTAACTGGGCGTGCTGGATCGCCCCCAATAACATCGTTGTAAACAGTCTATTCGGCTCCATTAGTGGTCTCGGAATGGGCTTATTCACATTCGACTGGGCCATGATGTCATCACAGGGCAGTCCATTGGTAATCCCGGTATGTTCACGCGCGTGCTTGACAGCCATATACTAATTTCGTGTTGTAGTGGTGGGCGCAGATTAACATGATGGCTGGGTTTGTTTTGGTCGTCTGGCTCGCCTGCCCGATTTTGTGGGGTGCGTATCCTCTTGTCATTTCGTGCGCTTTGTTCACTCCCCTTTCCAGCCAAGAACGCATTTTACTCACAATTTGTTCCCATGTCTGTGCCCTTCGCATTCGACAACACCGGTGCTGTGTACAATCTCAGTGCTGTCATCACCAACGGCACCTTTGATACTGCCAAGTATGAGCAGTACTCCCCACTGTTCCTACCTATCACCTACGCAGTCTCCTACGCCACCATCTTTGCGACCTATCCTGCGGTGATTGTCCATACATACCTCTGGTACCGACACGATATTGTTCGCCAGCTGCGCCGTGGCCTCACCGACGAAACCGATATTCACGCCTACCTCATGCGCAGGTATCGTGAGGTTCCCCAATTGTGGTTCATAACTCTTGGGGTTGCTTGCTGCATCATCGGAGTTGTCTCCAACGAGATCTGTCATACAGGGCTCCCTGTTTGGGCATTTTTCGTCGCGAACGTCATGGCGGTTTTCTTTATCATCCCCTTCGGCATAGTGCAAGCCATCACCAACCAACAGATGGACTTGACTGTTTTGGCCGAGTTTATCATGGGTTATGCGACGTCTGGACGTCCTCTCATGGTTATGATGTTCAAAACGATAGCGGGGAACACTGCTGCTCAGGGGATTTCGTACAGCAGTGACCAGAAATTCGGACATTATCTCAAAGTGCCCCCGCGTCTCATGTTCAGTGGACAAGTTGTGGCTTCGATATTCGCCATTTTCTCATCGATCGCGGCTCAGAATTGGGCTATGGGCAACATACCCGACATTTGCTCACCTCATCAGAAGGACCGCTTTACTTGCCCGAACCTAACTATCTGGGACACGTCGTCTATCCTTTGGGGTGGTATTGGTCCGAAGCGAATATTCTCTGCAGGTGGACTGTAAGCATTTCTCCTTCCTCTGAAGAGGGTCGACTGACGATGCCTGTTCAGCTATTATCCGTTCGTGTGGTTCTTCTTTGTTGGCGCCATTCTTCCCGTCCCGTTCTACTTCCTTGCCCGCCGATATCCTCGATCATTCTGGCGCTACGTTCACATTCCCGTCCTACTGATTGGTGTCGACTCCGTCCCACCCTTGACTGGCCTCAACTTTACGTCATGGTTCATGGCCGGATTCGTCTTCCAGTGGTACATGAGGCGATACCACTTCCGGTGGTGGATGCGATACAATTATCTTCTTTCGACTGGGCTCGACTTTGGCCTCCTTTTCGGCATTTTTGTTATCTTCTTTGCAGTGCAGTTACCGAAAGGTGGTATCGAGCTGAATTGGTGGGGCAATACTGTGTGGCAGCGGACGGCTGATGCGCAGATGCTTGCGCTCAAATCGGTTGCACCGGGTCAGATTTTCGGACCAAGCTCATGGTGACCGTATAGTGCAGTAAATCCCCATGCCGTACGACTGTGATTCTCATTTGTAGTTTGTACTTTTCTTTTTGGTTATGTTAGGCGTACGAACGCCTCTGGCGACACCCATTCTCTCATTCATTCATTCTCTCGACAATTACTTTCTATTTGTACATCACGCTACTTACGCACGCACGATCGAACAATTTACAATGACACAAAATATTTTGAGTTAGAAGTTGGAGCTAGAGATGAGCAGCATGGGCGGCAACGTATGGTTTCAAGGAATAGGCGAGGCGAGTACTCTCAATCAAACGGGAAAAGCGCACACTGTGCGATTACTGTAAAGCGAGAAAACGACCAAAGAGAAGAGCACAGATTACATGACGTATATAGCGCTCGATAAATTACTCTGGTTGGCCCCAAATTCTGACCTCCCTTCCGGTTGTACCCCAGATTTCCTTACTGTTGGGACCGAATGCCAGGGCAGAAACCTCACCACCCTCCTGGAACTGCACGAGTTCGTCCCAAGTCTTGTGTGCAAAGATGCGCGCGCCTTCGTTGCCCGCAATGCCAAGCAGCATGGCGCTGTAGTCATACACGACTTTGTTCACTTTGAAACCGTCGCCCAGCGGTATGGTGTGTCCCAATTTCTGCTTGCGCAAATCCCAAATGCCGACAGAAGACAGTGAGTCCGGGGCAAGGAGGTGATAGCCATTCTCCGAAAAGCTGAGGCTGTTGACGGTGAAGGGAGAATTGTCGGGCGGCACGAGCGTTGCGGCGATATCCCCGGAACGTACATCGTACACGTGTATAGTGGAGGATGGCGTACCCACAGCCAGGATTGCGCCGTCAGGGTGCACGGCGAGGGACGAGTACGGTTCTTCTGCCGGGGCGGAACGGAACAACTGGCTGAAATCATTTAGGTCATGTATGGAATACGTCCTGTCTTGGGAGGCAAGGAACAGCAATGTCGAAGAAGGATGGATAGCCAGACCAGTGACCTCGCCTTTGTGTGTTTTAACGATAGTGCGGGGGCGGTATTCTTCGGAAGCAGCGTCCAGGGACCATACGCGGGCTAACTTGTCCGCGCCTGCTGATAGGAGAAGAGTGGGCTGCCCGTCGCGTTCACGGAAAGCAACGTGATGAATTTTTTTGGCGTGCCCCTTCAATGACGCCAAAACCTTGTCTGTGCTTCGGTCGTATAGCTGGACTATCCCGTCGTTTCCACCGGTCAAAAACTGTGCGGGTTCCGCGCTAGAAATTGCAATAGACGTGATTCCAGCAGGGGAGGCAGAATGGAGGGACGGTATGGTGTGTTTAGGGGAGAATGTTTTCACTTGAGCTGGAGTTGCGAAACTTGGCGGTGCCTTGCGTTTCTTCCGCGTAGCGGAGAGTGTTCGATGGGTTTCATCTATTTCGGCGATGACCTTCTCAGAAAGGACGCTGCCCGCTGGGACGGCTTGATCGGACATTTCAACGTCAGCACTAGGCGAAGCGGAGATTCCCATAGAGGCCTGGACGTTCGCAAGGGCTCTGAAACATAAGACTCGTCAGACTGAAACAGCAGAATGCGGCGGTGAACGCATACTCTCGAGCTGCATCGCGTTCCCTCATGAGACGAGCAATAACACGACTAGCAGCGTCTTGGCTGTAGAGGGCATAGCTCAGCTCTTGCCGGGTCGAGTTGTACTGCTGTTTGAGGGTGAATGTCTCGAGGACAAGAGCATCCCACTCATTTTGTAAAGCGGTCAAAAGTGCAGGTATGGATGAGTGGGTCGGGGGTCTAGGAGGTGCGGCAGGACCTGGAAAGGAAGACATAAGTTTCTTAGCGCGGCAGGGAGTAGAAGCATACGTACTGGCTTTGATAGACACCAGGTCAGACTCCTCCAGTTTTTCGCCCGTTACGGGGTCTGTGCCATTCTCCGTGATATATTTTTGAACGAGACGGCGCTCGTAGACGTGTCCCGACTCTGCAGAAATGACGGGGTCTTGTGGGGGTTCACCTGAGATGGCACAATAGAACATGTTGCGGGACACGGGACGCGGTAGGTCGTACGCGCCAAGTTGTTATTCGACGCGCGTATAAACAACTGTCAACACCTCTCACGTCCTGAACATGTCCGAAAAACAGGAACGACTCGTTTTGTCTATCATCGAGTTTCTCAACCAGTCTATCAACGACGGCACGATTCGAGAAGAAGACAAAGAGGGTTTGGAAGTGGCCGGTACGCCCACACTCGCGCCGGTACTCCCTGCCCCTCTTCATATCTTCCCTTTCCAGTCCAATGTATTGGAGAGGCTTTTGGCGTAGATCCAGAAAACCAAGAACAGGTGAATCGCCTGAGTGTGAAGCCTGCCACTCTTCAGAACATCTTCGAGGTCTATCTCAAGACCAAAGATAAGATCGGCTCAACTGCGCAACCAGCTGCCAGCACAGCTTCCGCCGATTCCACGTCTCGCTCGGCGGAGGACAAGGCCGCGGCTGAGAAGCATAAGCAGGAAGGAAATGCACACATGAACGGCAAACGGCATGACGAGGCAATCGATGCGTATACGAGGGCAATCGAGCGAGACCCTTCCAACCCCGTCTACTTTTCTAATCGAGCCGCAGCTCATTCGAGCAAGGCCGACCACCTGTCCGCTGTTGTCGATGCTGAGAAAGCAATTGAACTGGATCCCAAGTTTGTCCGGGGCTATTCTCGTCTAGGGTGCCGGGTTGCCAGCTTCCAAGTAGGGATCTCACTTCTGACCTTCCTGCGCACAGACATGCCCACTACTGTATTGGCGACTATTCAGGCGCCGCTGCGGCATATAGGCGTGGACTGGAATTGGAGCCAAATAACGCCGCTATGAAAACAGGTCTCCAGAACTCCGAAGCTCGAATCACATCTGATGAAGACGATGCGCCTCCTCACGAGGGGGCGCCTTCTAACTCCCCACCCGGGGCTGGTGCCGGTGCCGGTGGATTGGCTGATACACTGAGAAACCTGGGTGGTGCAGGCGGTATGCCGGACCTCGCTGGAATGATGAACAACCCGGGTGGTGCAGGCGCATGCCAGATCTCGCTGGAATGATGAACAACCCGGCGATGATGCAGATGGCCCAACAAATGATGGCTAATGGTGGACTAGAAAGACTTATGTCGAACCCAGCTGTTGCCAGCATGGTCAGTTGCGTTAAGCCATATGCCTACCTTGGTTGACTTGCGTTCTTACCCAGATGGGTCGCCTGAACAACGGGGGTGGAATGCCTTCCATGGATGAACTCATGGCAGACCCAGAATTACGGAACCTGTGAGTAGCGTGGTTGATGACGGGCTCAATTATTCATCGCATTCCCAGGGCGAGTCAATTTGGTGGCCGGAACTGACCTCGCCTGGCATCCGGATCTTATTCAGCGATGGGTCTGCATAGAGACTCAGTTCCGCCTCTGTAAGGAAGGATAACCAGGAGAATGGAAGGTCATCTAGATGTTAGAGTCCTATCTGTACGTTACTGAATTTTGTAGATTAAACTCTACAGGATTGAAACACGCATTTGTGTGCCACCCTATCTACTCGTCGTCAAGGGCCATAGTGGATGGTCCCCAACAGATTCTGTCCGCGGTAGTATATTATGCCTTTCTTCGTCGTAACGTCTCAGGATCTTTACGCCGTGGGGGAAAAAACTTGTCGCATGAGCGCCGGTCTAGGTCACCGGTTACCGGTTACCAGTCCATCTGAGTCCGGTTCTCCGAAGAATTCTGCTGGTCGAGTCCAGGTCAATCTCGGCAGGCTACAGTACACGAGAGTGTGACTAAAGCACCTTCAAGTGTTTGCCGGTTGCCGGTGTATACTACCGTAGCTTCGTATTCACAAGTCTCGATCACTATCTCTCGCCTGCTCTACAGACAACTGCCTCTTGCTCTACTGGGACCTCGGTTCGGGCCTATCACGGGTGGCAGCAATATGGCTGAGTGTTGGGATCCATGTACCATGGCCCACTGCGCAAGTCCATGCACATTTCTCCTTTCTCCCTCAACAAATCCGAAATTTATCACTGTTGGTGTCGGAGTCTCGATCCATTCTCGCAAGTCGCGCAATCTACCGAGGTGCTAGAATATCTCACCCTTTCGCCGTCCAGGCTGAAAGTATGGCCCATGACAACCATTTTCTCGTTATCCGGTTCTCCGAGTGCATTCCTGTTGTACCAAACTGCACCTTAGGTATGCTCGCCACTCCACTGACTAAGCTTATAAGATCCCTCCTATTTTTGAACCACTCACTTTCATTACTAAGTCAGGCCGTCATGTTTTCTGAAACGCTCTACTCTCCGCATCGTCAAGTACCTGTTGTCTCAGAAGCCGCCTCTCGCTCGAGAGCTGGGCACTTGGCTGCATCCTCGCCGAGATGATTGGTAACATCCGACCCTGGTCGCTGGCTGTACCAGAGGACAAGAACTACAGTGCCTACTTGATGGACCGCACCGCGCTATTCGACATGCTGCCTGTCTCCCACGGCGCGTACCAGCTCCTCCACAAAATCTTTTCCACCAACCCAGAGCGTCGGCCATCGCTCGCAGCCATCCGCGCTGAGATGCTTGCGATGGACACATTCTTCCTCACCGACGTAGAAGCTGCGGGCTGTGGATGGGCAGAACGCATGGAGAAGCAGATGATGCGCAAGATGCGCGCGCGCGGAGCCGCAGCGCCATCGTCACGTCGCTCGTCGGAGACATCCTCCAGATCCGATTCCTTCGAGACTTGCAGCTTGGGATCGTCATCAGCATCGCGCTACTCTTTGGCTCGTCCACATCTGCTTTCGATTCAAGCTCAGACAAGTCAAGCGAGTTACTCGCCACGCCTCCTGCTCCAGTGGTAGACGTTGTACGTACCATGGGCAAGGCCAGTCGATTGGTGCTGGTTCCACGCATCGCCGCCGTTCGCTGGCGGACCTGTTGATTTTGACTTCTCACATACACCTTGAAGGACTTTCATACGATACGATAACATACATTACGAAGAAACGGACCCATCGGGACTTGATTACGATGGGCTACGACTCCTAAATTACTTCATAAATTATTCCCGTGTCACATGATAGACTAAATCATTTTTTGCTCGATGCTTTGCTGATCTGAAGGCGAATATTCCTATTTAGAGTCACTCCAATCTACCCCTATAAAAGTTGCGAGGCGACTGATGATCCGCTGCTGTACAAGTTTTTATCCCCCCAACATTGCGGCGGCACATGTATTTGTCCAAGATAACGCCTTCAGACGTTTTCGTGGCTGTAGTATTCGTAGCCCTTGTTATTACCCTCGATCGCCGACCAAAAGTGGCCAACTCCCATATCCCCCGGGACCGCGGGGGTTACCACTACTCGGCCACTTCCTGACCTTTCCGAAGAACTTCGTTTGGCTCACTTTCACTAAGTGGGGTCAGAAATATGGTGGGTCATTTCGGTTCCCATTCCGCTCTGGACTAATTTCGGGAGCCCACAGGCGAAATCATGTCCGTCAGAATGCTCAGTCAGGTAATAGTCATTATCAACTCCCCGAAGGCGGCCAAGGACTTGCTCGAGAAACGTGGACATATCTACTCTGATCGCCATCTGACGCCATTTTACCAAATGTATGTGCCCATCGTCTTTTCTTGTTCATGCAACTAACAATACATTAGGATGGGGTGGGAATGGTTTCATCCCACCACCCCCTGTGGTGATTATTGGCGGGAGGGGCGCAAGATACTTGATCGCAGTCTCCGAGCGGGCGCAGTGATGCAGTACCGTCCAATGCAGCTCGCAAAAACACACGATTTCCTCTATCAGCTCTTGTCTGACCCCGAGCCCTTCCACCAACAAATTGGGTTGTGAGTGACCGTCATATCTTACCATGGCTTTCATTATATTTGCGCATGAAGGTATCAAGCGAAACTGTTGATGTCGCTGGTGTATGGATATGATGTGAAAGGTTCGATGACCACTTGGTCGTCGTAGCGCGGAAGATGGCCGAACTTGGAAGTACGGTCATGCCTGGGACTGTCCTCGTCAACGAGGTACCACTCCGTGAGTCAAAGAGACTCCACTTGACCTGAAGGACAGACTCAATTATGAATTCTAGTTAAACATATTCCGGCGTGGGTGCCGTGGTTAAGCTACAAACCCGCAGCGCGGGCGGGCTACAACGCCGGACAGGACGTTCTACACTACCCTATGCAGTTTGTCAAGGACGGACTCGTGCGTCTTAAGTTTGTGCGAGGCAAAAGTGTATCTCTAAGTGACGACTGCCTCGCTAATCGTACAGAAAAACGGCACTGCATGCCCATCCTTGGCACTCGAAAACCTGCTGGAAATCGAGAAAATGCCTGTTGAGGAGAGAAAAGGCGCAGAGGATGTGTTGGCTGGAGTACTTGGGTCGATGTACGCTGGTGAGCGACTGATACTTTTCCACCCTTATTTATCGGTACTGAATTCGTGACTTTCGTGGAAGCTGGTTGCGACTCGGTGAGAGAAATACATGAAATTTCCAACGTTATGATGTTAACCTCCCACTCAGACAGCGCTAACCATACTCGCGTTCTTCCGAATTCTGGTCTTGTACCCGGAAGTTCAGAAACGAGCCCAGAAGAAAATCGATTCAGTCACAGGAGGCGTACGCCTCCCCGATTTCAACGATCGCCCACGTCTCTCGTATATTGATGCGTTGTACAAAGAGGTGTTGAGGTGGAGCATGGCTACGCCCGTCGGTGGGTGGTCGCTCTTTTTGTGAAAAGATTGACGCGAATAGATATCTCCAGGCGTGCCTCATGCGACGTCCGAAGACGACGTTTACGAGGGTTATTTTATCCCTAAGGGTTTGTTGTTCTGTCATCACTTCCACTGGGACGGCGTCAGGACGCTGAAGCCACAAACATAGGTTCGATCGTGATCGCGAACGCGTGGTAAGCGCAGCAGATCTCCTACTTGCTTGCTCGGATGACCTTCGCCGGAAAGGGGCATGCTTCACGACCCCATTACTTACCCAGAACCTTCCTCCTTCAAACCCGAACGTTTCCTTGCTTCCGATGGGAGCTTCCGCGATGACCCCTTAATAATATCGGCATATGGCTTTGGTCGGCGACTGTGCCCTGCTCGCCACTTTGTCGACTCTAGCTTATTCTTAGCGTTCTCATGTGTCCTTGCGGTCTTCGATGTGAGCCCTCCCAGAGATGAGCACGGGAACGAACTTCCTGTTGAGCTTAGAGACAGTGGTGCTCTCTCGAGGTACGGACTAGAGGATTAACTTTGACTAAGGCGCACCTTCTACTGCTGATGCACATCTATATTTAGCCGCCCGTTGGGCTTCAAATGCACTATCCTACCTCGAGACAGTCGCGCGAGGGAGCTTATCATGACAGCTAACATGGCTACTTGATGCGAGTACTAGTAATCCTTCTCCAGATTTGGCGTAGGCAGTGATGATCAGATCAGAGAAGAACCATCAAGTTTTGAGCGCTCGAGCTTTTATATGTTCATTTTTTGTCTTTGGATTATATCCTGGGTTTTACAGTAGTTGAACAATGTGTATATCGCAGTGCGCACTCAGCGCCTATTTTACGGATGGATCCGTGTGATCTGCCGACAGAAGTTTTACGTTTATTGCCATGGCAATTGAGATGAATGCAGCCAAAATTTGCGGAGATGCGAAGAAGTCCCCGGCGAAATTTGACTAGTCAATGGAATCAAATAATTTACTATACTCGTTTCCAACGGGAAAAGAAGCGAAAAGGGAATCACAAATTACATTTCTTCGCCACTTAACGTACGAGATTAGGCCTTGGTTCTAGGGTATGAGATAACCTTCAAGCATTCGCAGCTTGCCGCTGCAGTTTCTCTGTTACTTTACGGGCAAGAGTCGGAGGCACGATATCCAGTTGTACTGGGGATTTATGGGAGTGGCCCTAGATGTAGGTTCGTTCGCGCACAGCGCTCTACATTATTCCAAATAGTCGACTCACATGAGAGAGATGGTATCTCAGACCGCTCAGTTGTTTGTATACCTGGGGACAGTTTGCATGAGGACAGGGGTGAGTCTTCACGGGTCGTTTTTGTTTTCGGGATGTTTCCGGTGCGGGAATGTGAGCATTGGCAGGGACCGTCGAGGTGAATGTGGTGATAGCTTGTAAGAAATGCGCCTTCGAACTACCAATGAACATATCGTGAGTGTTACGACAACAATCAACAGGCCCAAGTGAACGTACACTTGTAAGTGATATTGTAAACCATTCACACTCTGTGGTAATGTGAGAACGATAACTTCGTAAGCAGTTGGGTAAGAAAACACGACCTTCCAGCTCTTGTTACAACCGGGCAATCCACATCGATACGGTTTGTGATCAGGGAATTCGTCCGCGGCGTGATCAATTCGAATGTGTTCAGATAGTTCCTTTGAGGTAATAAATTGGACGCCGACGGCGGAATCACTGACGAGACAGCGCTGATGGCCGCATGCATATCCTCGAATCGATAGGCTACGTGCAACAACAGGAGAGGTTAAAGTGCGGAGACTTCGGCACAATCAATCAACTCACTCTGCGCTAGTAGCGAGCGTCGAGGAAAGCCTAGGAAGTCGGCGATCTACCACATTTGTTTCCACTGGGTGGGTTTGTTGTGGTGTGCTTTCTGACGGGGGAGTCGGCGAATGTGGTTGGCAATTGTCAAAATCTGATATGGCATTCTCAGGATCATCGAGGGGGTGTTCGTTAATGTTATGAGATGTTTCTTCAAGGGTATCGACATCAAGTTGATTTATCAATGCTGGATCCATTTCGACATCGCACGGCAACGCAGAAGCAGAGCTGGAATCGGATTGCGAATCGGGATCAGAAACAATACCCGGTTGAAGCTCGAGTATATCAGCTTGCATAGGCACTTCTGGGGTCTCAGAATAGTCCATTCCTTGAGACTGGTCGAGAGCTGCAAAGACGGGGTCGAATGAGGCAGGATATCGATAGGGTGTGATCATAGAGGGGGGTACACGGAAGTCACCGCTTTCGGGAGATGATAAAGAGACATTTGTGCGATGGGGGTGAGAGGACTGCTGAACTTGCATTTGCTCGACAGGTGGAGGCGTCAATCCAGGTAGAAAATCCAGAGAAGCCTGAGGGGCCCAGTATTGAGATGGGTCAAACATAGGCCATGAGGGAGGTAATTCTGCGGCCGAAAGCGATTCGGAACGAGCAGAAGCTTGCTGAAGGCGGGAGATTGGGGACTGGGTAGGCGTCACCTCACGGATGGCAGGAGAACGTTTCCTCTCGAGCAGTCGCCATCTAGCAATCCCGTCAAGCGTGAAAAGATACACGGGAATGGCGCCATGCAGACCTGTTTCGACAGCCCAGACTGCTGCGCTGAAGCTGTTGGCCCACCTGCACCCACCTGCCACCCATTTGAGCATAGAGTCCAAGTAGCTTGGCGTCTTCAGCTTGGGTCCATTCATCTTTCTTGAGGGCAGGATCAAGGGCTTCGCGATACCGCTTCGAGCATGCATCATCTGTTCTTCCGGGTATTTGCCTGGCGATGACAGACCACTTGGCACCGTATAGCTTGTAAAGAGACATCAACTTTTCATCTTCATCTTTGGTCCACGCCGATTTCTTGATCGATGGAGAGAGGGAGTGAAGCCATCGCTGAAGCGATGTTAAAGAAGGGCACACCGGGAAGGAGGAGATGATCGGTTAAACACACCTTGCGACAAGCCTTGTTTGTTCGGCCGGGAACGTGCTGGGCAATGGTTTTCCAATCTGCTTCGCCGTCGAACTCTGCGACGGCTCTGGAAAGGAGGAGATCTTCATGCGCAGACCACGGACGACCAGTCAACCTTTCAGCCATCCGGCCAAAGCGAGGGAAGAAAGACGGATGCCAGAGAGGCAACTTGGGCCGCGCTTACTCGTAAACTAGCAAAATCGTTCAAATCCGGAAGTCGACTGCGATGACGTCCTGTCCCAAGCTAATTATGTAATTGTTAACTCTCTCCGCTCTTCCAACATGTCCTTGGTACACGGCTATTCTTCAGATGAAGAGGACTCCTCCTCTGCGCTGCAAGATGCTTTCAACTTGGCCGCCGTACCTACAACAAAAAGGCACAGGTTCGAGCCCACCACGTCCACCACCGTCCTCAAGCTGCTCCTGACGTACTTGCACAGGTGCGTTATCTGCACGCTTGTCACAATATAGCGCAACCTGACCGAATCCAAAAGGATCCACTCGACCAAACTTCTCTCATCACCCGCCCAACAGATACCCAAATGAACGTGAACATCCCCTACAGCGACATGACTCTTCCCGTTCACGGACCGGTGAATCCCTTTGGTGACCAGAATAGATTCCTAAACCAGAACGCGCTCGCTGGTCATGTCGAAGAGCAAGCTATGACAGAGCACGCGTTTCGCACCCAGCACCTCACTCACTCCATCCTTGGTTACTCTCAAAACCCTTCCGTGGACCCCAGTGCCCCTGCTATACTTGGTTCTGCCGAGGCCGCAGAAGCCAATAACTATGCCATGCTGGATTCTGTTCGCATTCCCCACGCGAAGCGTAAAGAGTTAAAGCGTAAGCGAAATCCGAAAGGCGACCTGGAAAACGCCGAGGGTGACAATGCCTATGTTGGCCCCTGGGCAGCCTGGGCCGACGAGGGGCCTGTCGCCGTGGTACCAGAAGGTGAAGAGGGTGCCGAGGACGAAGAGGAGTCAGAATCAGAATCAGATGTTGCCGTTGTCAAAAAAACAAAACCCAAGCGTGG
Organism: Lactarius quietus; assembly: GCA_015025155.1. Classification (NCBI taxonomy): domain Eukaryota; kingdom Fungi; phylum Basidiomycota; class Agaricomycetes; order Russulales; family Russulaceae; genus Lactarius; species Lactarius quietus. The sequence goes on from WITN01000011.1 coordinate 209,536, forward strand.
TGCACCAGGCCAGGAGAGCTCTATTTTCCACGGCAAGTCCATGACCGACTATCAAGGCCGGACCTACATCTCGCCGCCTCTTGGCGAGGCCCCCCATCTTCAATCAGAACTTGGCTCACAGGAGTCGTTTATTCCCAAAGTTTGCATTCACACGTGGACAGGACACACGAACGGCGTGTCTGTAATCCGCTTGTTCCCAGAAACCGGACATCTCTTATTGAGTGGGTCAATGGACACTAAAATTAAGGTACGCCCCAAACGTCGTTAACGGCTGACCGATCTGATGCAGTCTCGACTAGTTATGGGATGTATATACTCACGGGAATTGTTTACGCACCTTCCATGGTCACGGGAAGGCAGTGAAAGATGTGACATTCTCCAATGATGGGAGAAAATTCTTGTCATGCGGTTACGACCGGTATCTCAAGTTGTGGGACACGGAAACAGGACAGTGTTTACAGCGTTTCAATAACGGCAGGATTCCGTACGTCGTGCGTTTTCACCCTGACGACGACAAGCAAAATATCTTTCTGGCCGGCATGTCGGATAAAAAAATCATCCAGGTATGCTGACCATTCTCGGTCTGTGACGCTGTCTAACCCGTCGTTAGTACGACATCAATAGCGGCGAGATTACACAAGAATACGATCAACACTTGGGACCTGTGAACACCATTACCTTTGTGGACGAAAATCGCAGATTTGTGACCACTTCCGATGACAAGACCATCCGTGCATGGGACTTCGATATTCCCGTGGTGATCAAATATATCGCAGAGCCTCACATGCATTCAATGCCAGCGGTCACTCTTCATCCATCCAGTAAGTCGTTCGTCGATTACTTTGAGAGGGTCTAACACAGTTTAGAAAAATACTTTGCTGCCCAGTCCCTGGACAACCAAATACTCGTCTACAGCACGGATAGCTTCCGACAAAACCGCAAGAAGCGTTTCGCTGGCCATGCTGTTGCAGGGTATGCCTGTCAGGTTGGTTTCTCACCCGATGGCAAGTGGATAAGTAGCGGCGATGGAGAAGGAAACGTCGTGTTCTGGGACTGGAGGACTGGACGTATCAAGTCAAGGCTACGGGCGCATTCCAAGGTGGTAATAGCGCACGAGTGGTTACCCCACGAAACGGTTCGTCTAAATTGGCCATTTACCTTGGCCGATGTGCTGACACCAAAACACTGTAGTCAAAAGTTGTTACTGCATCTTGGGATGGCCTCATCAAGCTCTGGGTAGGTCCCATGCACGCCGCTGCTTCCATTGATCATCAGCTAATGAAACGTCAGGACTAACATACTAATGTTTTACTGCGTACTTGTACTACATTGTGTAATCGACTCTTCCATTGAAGAAGATGACATGGCACGCCCTCATTTGTGGAGATTTGTTGCCCTCCACGTTCAAGTCCGATTGGAGACTAAAAACATACTGTAGTCCCACACTTCTGCACAGCGGGGAGAAAACACGTTCACTGCAATCAACCCTGAAGCTGAAGGCCCGAAGCTGAAAGCTTATAGTTGAATATTTTGTAAATGTCGATGCAGTGCGGCGTAGGACATGCAAGACTTGCGGTAACTTAGCATACCATAATTCAAGGTGCTATCAAACGCCGTCGAGTCAAGTTTGATAAGATAGCTCAATCATGTGGCCACCCCATTAAGTAACTACATGTCCGTAATGGGTGATGCGACAGGCATCGTGACGTTTCGATGTGTTTAGATGTTTCGGGTTACTTTTAGCCGGTTGGGGTTGAAATCTGCGGCACAGGTGGGTGTCTTCGCTGAAACAAGGGGCCGATTCCAAGGTGGCAAGTCAACAATCATGATCATACTGTAAGTGAAGTGAACAGACGAGAAGATCCATTCATTTACAAAATTCGCGAATCATCGTGCGTATACCCTTCACCCGCATGTTTGGGGTGTGGGCCCATCAGACCTGGACAGCTCCACTGCTATCATAGCTAGTCGCAGAAGTCAAGGACAACCCCGAGATTGCAGCACCACACCACATGGTTCTGCAGCGGACCTTGCTTCGTATGTGAGCCAAGTTTGGAAAGGGATTGAACCTTATATAAAGGCATTGAACTTTACGCGAACTACTGCCAAGCCAATGAGAACACTGAGAATGCCGCGGAGTATCGGAGGCACTTACCGGCTGGTGGTCGCAAAGGCATCCTCTGAATGGACACAACCTCGGCCCAGTAACATACGCTGTAATTCGAGACGATAAAATAAATATGGCACCGAGACGCCGCATTCTCCCGATCAAAACACGGCGGAAACGGGGGGAAGGGGACTCTCTTCTCTGTATGTGACAGGTATTTCCCGTCTGCACCATGTGGGAAGTTCTGTGAAGAAAAACTACCATCATGACTCTCCCCTCATTACTGTGCAGACTAAAGGTAGCAAGAGGGGGGAGCTGCATTCGTATACAGTACGGGGTCTGATCAGGATAACTAGTTGCTGCAAGTAAGATGCAGACTAGATCCTCGGATTGGTAGCTGTCCGTGCCTGTGTGCCTGAGACTGACGTGACGCGTGTGGCCAAGCGTGTGGCGCCTTGAAAGCTTGAGCCAAACGCGTGGTCCCTTGGTACAGTACTAGAAGCGTACGCAAGGTGGGGCTACCGAACAAGCCTCAGACTATATAAACTCTTAGACTGACATGAATCTCATCTGCAATGCATCTCTCATCGCATACCCTCTTCGTCATCCCTTTACTCGCCCTACTCGCCTCCGCTGCACCGGTGACTATTTCCCCTCGCATACATTAACCGCATTCTGCTAAACCCGAGGCTGGAATCCACAGGGAGCTGACCGGGGTCTCGGTATAGACCTGGTGGTCGAAACCGCTGTCGACTTGGCCTCTCATCGCTCCGTGCAGCGGAGTGGAGGCGGTGGAGGCGGTGGAGACGTTGACTGGAAGCGGGTAACAGACAACAGTCCGCCCCTCCTATGAAGCAGTGAACTCCACAGTAGATGCTCAGGGCATTCTTATGGTGGGCATCGCCGTTCGTGTCTTGATCACGATTCTTATCCTGACTCTATTCCAGCTATTTTTGACCCACTGCCAGTGGTTCTTTCATCACATCTTCTCGTGGAAACCCCATGAAACAGATTGAGTTTGAACCCTAGGCGTTGTATCGCTCTCTTTATCGCGGGCTCTATTCAAGCGACTTTAATTCCCACATATAATCTATGACCGCTGTGTTGGGAGGTTGACATTCTTTTTGCCGTGATGGTTGTACCTACTACGTCGAATTGCGAACGCGCCTTCATATTCATTGTATGATGTTGTAATCCAAGAGGGGGTATCGTCGAAATGTGAAGAAAATAGTACGAGCACTGTACGATCGAGGCATCGCGATCGAAGTCGCGTCTGTCACACCTGTCACGCCAATTAGCAGTCACGCGTATTGAGCGCGTCTTCCCCAGCCCAGGCTAAACCGTGACCACCATGTCTCTCCTCGACGAGCCCGTCCCCCAAGATGATCTTCTCCGCGAGAGAACTCGCATCTTTGAAGACTTTATCACAGCGGACTCACCTATCTACAACTACAAAGACGATATCCTCCGTATGCTTCGTTTCGACCAGACGCGGCTCGCCGTCAACATCGACGATCTACGCGGCTATCGACGCGACTTCGCGGACGGCCTCCTCAAGAATCCCGTAGACTTCCTTCCTGCTTTTCACGATGCACTCCTGACCGTTATACAACAAGTACACGAGGACGACAAGCATGACATCGAGGGCAAGGGCTATGGTCTCGCATTCAATGGTTCCTTTGGTGATCATCATGTCAGCCCTCGGACACTCAAAGCCTCTCACCTTGGCCATATGATATCACTCGAGGGTATTGTTACGCGTTGTTCCCTTGTTCGTCCCAAGATGCTCAAGTCGGTCCATTATTGTCCCGACTCCAAGCGCTTTCACTCACGCGAGTACCGGGATGCCACATCTTCTACTTCCAACCTTCCCCCAACCTCATCGGTGACACCGCAGACAGATGACGAAGGAAATCCTCTACAGATAGAGTATGGCCTCAGTACATTCCGTGATCACCAACGCATTAGTATCCAGGAGATGCCTGAGCGAGCGCCTGCAGGCCAGTTGCCGCGCAGCACGGACGTGATCTTAGATGACGATCTGGTGGACAAGTGCAAGCCGGGAGACCGCATCCAGCTCGTTGGTGTCTACCGCAGCGTTGGTGGTGGTGCCACGGGAACATTCAAGTGTGTCCTCTGTTTTGACCTTTGTGCCTCACTTGTTGAACACAGCATAGGACGCTCATTATTGCCAATAATATCGTATTGCTTTCTTCAAAATCCGGTGGTGGGATCGCTCAGACGCCCTTGACCGACTCGGACATCCGGACTATCAATCAGCTAGCAAAACGCAAGAATATCTTCGAGCTCCTCTCACAGTCCCTCGCTCCATCTATCTTTGGTCATGATCAGATCAAGAGAGCCGTGCTGCTCCTTCTGCTCGGTGGCGCGGAGAAAAACCTCCCGAATGGGACACATATTCGTGGAGACATCAACCTCCTCATGGTTGGCGACCCATCGACTGCAAAATCGCAAATGTTACGTTTCGTTCTTAACACTGCCCCGTTGGCCATTGCCACCACTGGTAGAGGCAGTTCAGGTGTCGGTCTCACGGCGGCCGTCACCACCGACAAGGATACTGGCGAACGCAGGTTGGAAGCGGGCGCGATGGTCCTCGCCGATCGGGGCGTGGTCTGCATAGACGAGTTTGATAAGATGTCAGATATTGATCGTGTTGCCATTCACGAAGTCATGGAACAGCAAACCGTGACCATTGCCAAAGCCGGTATCCACACTAGTCTGAATGCGCGCTGTAGTGTGGTGGCTGCCGCCAACCCAATTTATGGACAGGTGCGCTCTTTGTGCCTTTACTTTTCCGAAGTTAAAACGTCATATCCTCGTAGTACGACGTCCACAAAGACCCCCACAAGAATATCGCCCTTCCCGACTCCCTTCTTTCTCGTTTTGATTTGCTATTCGTTGTGACCGACGATGTCGACGAAACCAAAGATCGCATGATTGCCGACCACGTGTTACGGATGCATAGATACCTCCCGCCTGGCGTTGAAGAAGGCACGCCAATCCAGGATACGCTCTCGCAACCGCTCTCTGTCGAGAATCCTACATCCGCCTCCGTTGCCAACGAGGCAACTGATACCAGTCCATTTGAGAAGTATGACCCACTCCTCCACGTCGGCATGACGGCCGGAAAGCATCCCAAGACGCGTGCAGGACAAGCGAAGGTTGAGGTACTCAGCGTCGCGTTTATCAAAAAATACGTTCAGTATGCCAAAAGCAAGCCATCGCCTGTGCTGACAAAGGGTGCGGCGGACTGGATTGTCGGATTATACGCGGAACTGCGAAACGAGGCGGCAGAAGATAATAAGAAAAAGGTGGGCAAATCTGGGGTTTTTTTTTCCTACCTTCAGAGCTGACTGAAGAGCGCCTAGACCTCACCACTGACGGCACGTACGCTTGAAACTCTTATCCGTCTAGCCACGGCCCACGCAAAAGCACGCCTCTCGTCCAAGGTCGAGGAGAGGGATGCGTCTGCGGCGGAAGATATCTTACGATACGCTCTTTTCAAGGAGGTCGTCAAGCGACAGCGCCGAAAGAAACACAAGCCCGGTCAGGGTGGCGCAGGGGCGCGTGGTGACGAGGATGGAGAGGAGGGCAGCGACGAGGACGAGGACGAGCAAGCCAGCGAAGAGGAGGCCACGCCCGAGCGTATGGCGGTGCCTGCGCCACCAATCACAAAGGCGAAAGCGATCGATCGCGCAACACCGGTATAAGCCAGGACCCCATATGGGGACAGCAGGACCAAGATGTACAGATGGATGTTGATCCGACAGCGTCTACCGTCGAAGCATCCACTGGGATCAATCCAGATAGGTACGCAACTTTGTACAACACCGCATTGGGGATACATTCCTGATATCGGACCCGCCACAGATTGCGGCTTTTCAGAACTAGGGTCGCCCGGCTCTGGGCGACAAACTTCCAGGACGACGAACAAGTTTTCTTGGCCGACCTCGTGCAAGCGGTCAACGAAGGCCTAGACAACACCTCGCTGTTCAGCACAGCTGAAGCGACTCTGGCGTGTCAAGCGATGACAGAAGCAAACGAAGTCATGTTGAGCGATAACATCGTGTACAAGATATAATTTGCTGGGGATAATTCTACTCATTGATTCCCACTAACTGTTGTGCGATCGTTTCCGGTAGCAGCTTACTGTAATAATGGAAAACAGGTTAAAAATGTCATTCTGATCGTAGCAAGGCCCCCTGTAACTCCAAAGTAGCGTATGGTGGTAACTACACAGTGGCGCATATCGACATTCGGTAGAATTGTTCGCAACCGCCAAAATAAGTAGATACGAGACGCGTGGACGGAGCCGAGATGTTAAGAAGAGTGCCGAGAGTCCGCGATCGCACCGTCATACCACACAGTCGTCTCGCGTCCTTGCGATCATACGGACTTCCTCCGGCTGAGGTCCGCGCCGTCAATCGACTCTGTGATTCGCTGACCCCACTCCTGATCCAGATCGTCAAATGACAATTTCAAGATTTGTTCCCAGAGTTCGTCATTCGCACCGAGGATGCGACCAGCCTGAACTAGTCGTCGCCAAGGACTTCTATACGCTCGCCCGCGTCCAGGAGGGCAATTCGACAAGTTTCAACCCACAGTTCACTCTCGCGTTGCAAGATTTGCGCCCGGCGCTGGGATTTCTCGTGCGCGACGATAAAGAATGGCGCGCTGAAGGATGTGCGTGCACAGATGAGAACCGATACGCCGGTATATCGAACTGTGGGTGCACGTGGAAGAGTGCGACGCAGGAGGGAAAGGTGCGATGATAACGCAGACAGTGCTGGCAGAAGGGTAGGAGAGATAGATACATCTGAGTAGCGCGCGCAGTCGCGCTGAGACTAGGGTAAAAAGTAAGATACAGACGCCATGTGAGGAAGTAGGTAATGCAAACCTCGCGAGATGAATCTTCCAAGCAGTCTCTACCTCCGCACAGACTTGCTGGACGATCATATCTTCTGTCCTTGTCCCCAACTTTTCGTATTGTTGCACGAGCTCCTCAAAAATAGTACCGTCAATGGCATCCTGTGATGAATTCTTAGAATCAGGGAGGGAGGGGTGCATCTCTGCCCGAGCTCGAAGAGAGGCTTTGTGATTAATTTCTGTCCACAGCTCCAGAAAGCACTATAGGACGTATCAATTTTTCAGACAGTTTCAAATCTCGTGGAATAGGAACTCACCAAATCATCTCCCCAACCTTCCATTGCATTTGATATGTACCTTCCGCTGACCAACGCCTTGCATAATCGCATGATACCTTCGACTCCAGCAGTTGGGTGACCTCGGTTCCTGGTATCACTATTGGAGGCAGCCCCTAATGCGCCGGGTACAGCGCGAACGATGGTACTGGAAAGTGATTCGAACGCATCCAGAGAGGAAGAGATGCGGCCGTGGTACCCCTCGAGTAAGGGCAGTTGGACATCAACGAGGAAACGGGTGCGATGGGCAAAATTAGGAAGAGGTGAATAGCGGTCAGTTACTTGTTCCACGAGCGATTTCAACTGCCGTGCTGACATGGTGTATTGAAGGTCGTTGTTGTCAGAACCCAGATCTCCCGTCTCGTCGGTATCGTTTACAATTGTCCACGCGTCCTTAGCGCCAAGAATCTCGTAATACCTGTCCAGGACGACTGAATATACGTGCGTGAGATAATGAACATGTTTCAGTACGCCGATGCTCACATGTTTTCTCGCCTTCGACCCATCTGTCGAACCATTCTTTGCGTCCTAGGATGACCTCGCTGATCCCTTGCCATTCGGTATCCCCTACGCTCCGTTGGGAAAGAGTTCTTGACATTGAGAATCCGGCTTCACGTAGCGACACATCGAAAGTAATTGCTTGATATATCGTATGGGCGAGAAGAGGAGGGTGGGATAGAAGCGAAGGGATGGTCCTTTTTATGTGACGAGTGAGGAAAGGCAGAATGTTGCAGATGAATTCTCGCTGAGAAACGTGTTGTTACTTTGGTGAGAAAGTGGATCTAGGATGGTCTTACCCATGCGTCAACATCGCTGAACTTTGTTGACGCCAGTGAGTAAGCTTTGGACGGCGCTATCGAAAAACGGCCGATGTTCATGAGAGACATTGAGAATGTGTGTGAAGTACCATTCGGGTTAGACGTAATGAGATCTCCGATTTGAGATTCCGAAAAAACATCGGACTCACCTTGTCGAGTTTGTTTGTATGACGGGGACCTTCGAAGTGATACTTGAATCGTTGGGAAATGGGCTGCATCAGCGCCTGGATAGGATAAAGTCCTTCTTTCTTGGAACATTCGTCTTCATCTGGGTGTAGTTTCTTCTTAATCGAAAGAGATCGTACTGTAAGAGCGACACTCACCCTTCCTAAAAGTCAAGCAAACGACGGAGTACCTTCTCAAAAGCTCTTCTGTGCTCCAGGTTAGCGACGGAGCAATCAACTGGCCAGTGTAGATTTCCAGAGGCAGCAGGCAACGCACTACGTACAAGAGGTCCTGGGTGCTCGAAGAAGATGTGAATAACAGAGTAACATACGTGGAGAGAATCGCCTTTATCTTTGACCAGGTTCCCCTCCGTGTCTCTTCCAGGAAGGATAAAGCCGTAATGTAATACCCGTCCGTTTATGACGTCGTTAAGTTGAAACAACCTTGCTTAACTGCAGAGAGGAAAGCTGATAATCAGGTGTGAGTGGACAGATAGAGGTGAGAGAAGTCACTGCACACCTTAGTTGCAAGGTTCTGTGGATCACCTAGACATAAGCCTTTATGCTTTCCTGCTATTTCAAACTCCTGTGCATCGCTTCTAGATCCTCTGGAGGGTGGCGAGGGTCGTACTACGGTATCACCTTTCTGGGAGCTCTCTATGAAAGGCTATGCAAACAACGAAGAAAGTGCACGGGTTGACTAAGAAGTTGTTTAATTTTCTGCAAGAGGTTGCCATAGTCTCTGTGAGCGTGTGCACGCACGGTGTCTCCATGTGACCACTACTAGCGAAGGAAATACGAAGGAAATATTCGCTCAAATCTGTTGGCTGTCGCCTACGACACAATCCCTCCACTATCAGCTGATACTGTACACTCGCACACACTAGCATATGATTATAAAGGCGTCGACTTCGTCACCTCAAACCTTGCTTGGATGTTTCTAGTGAAACCGTGACTGATTTGTTACTTTTTTGTGACCGCTTCCACACCATGTCTATGAAGCAATGACTGACGAAACATAAACTTGTTCATTACCCTTCGCGCGTGGAAGTATTCCTTCAAGTCTACTTGCGACGGCAATGTTTTTTCTTAAGTGATACATCGATACGGCTTTGTACACAACAGGGAATCGAAATAAAATAAATTTGTGAAGACATTGTACCGACAAAACCAGGCCATCACAATGACGGCAAAGGTAGAGCAAAATCGTCCGAAAGTGGAAAAATCACGGGATCTACAGCAGACGTGGGATAGGTAAAGTGATCACGAACTACGGATATAAAATCGCGACCCACGAGACTACGTTCAGTACTTCTTTCCATATCTCTTTTCCCCTTTCCTATCATCTCTGTATTACTCCAAAGCGCTTTCTCCGTCACGCTAGGTTTCCACGAGCCTCTTGACTTAACTTCACCGACATCGAGTTTCACTACTCCCTGTGCTGCCAGTCCCCTTGTTCCCCCCCTCCTACGAAGACTCCAAACTGATTCATAATATTCGGGTACCACAAATCCTCTCAAATGATCCTATGGCGGTAAATCCCCAGACTTGGTATAGTGCATACATGTCGGGATATCGGCATACTAGCGCATCCTCGCCTGCGCGCCCAACCACCAGTCAGGCTGAAATGAAGGACAGGATCCTTGAAGAATTCAAATGTGCCACATTCAGCGTTGACCTAACCGCTGAGAGAGCCCCCTTGCAAGCTGACCCCAACGATGTTCAGAGGGTGATTGACTACCTTCGGGATAATTGCAATGTCACCCATGTGACGTTGTTTAATGGCGGTAATTCGACCGAGGACGCTCCGCGGTTCCCATCCGATGGTTTCGGGGCAGAGAGGTGGTCGTACGAGCCCCTGACTCATCTCCTTAACTCCATCATCGCCGCTGCCAATTGGATCTTGACTGGCCCTTGCTACCTCAAGGCTCTTCGCTTCCATCCTTATGGTGTTGATATGCGGGACACATTAAACTTGCACAAGCCTCTGAAGCCTGACATTTTAGGGCTTCTCGATCCACTCACACCGCACACACAGACACTTAAGGAGCGAAAAATTTACTGGAATGAAGTTGCCGTATACATCGAAGTCAAGAACGACCTAACTGAGATGATCAAACAATTGGCGATGTATGCTCGCAATCACCTTGCATTAAATCGAAGACGATCATTTTCTATTGCCATGTCCTTTAACCACAAGACAATGAAGTTAGGGTTTCTCTGTTTCCACCGCTCTGGCATATCTGCCTCTCCTCAACTAAAGCTCAATGGAGAGAATGGTTTCCGTAGCTTCGTTGAGCATTTGGTTGGACTCCTGTCAATCAAAGACGAAGAAGCATTTGGTCTGGACATGACCCGTGTCGATAATGTGTATTGCCTCAACTGCTCTGACTATAAGATTGAGCGTACAATCCAGATGCACAAAAGGATTCGTGGTCATTCGACAGTGGTGTACAGTCTAAAACGTGCAGAATTAGTGTTTTGGCTTGTGCACCCTCGACTTACATTTTGTGCACCTAGGACAAATTGGACTTGCCCAAGATATTCTAGCTGGACTGTGATCTCGGGAGCTAACAAGTGTTGTGGCTGATGGGGCTGAGGTGACTCAATTACCCGAGAAGATCGTTTACAAATTATTGTACCAGGAAGTGTGTCACGCTCAGACCCTGCTCAAGCCGCCAAAACACAGAAACAGCACAAGTGTCTGCATGAACACTGGAAGAATTGCCAAGATTACCCGGAGGAGCATACCTGGGTGTCACGTGCAGAAGAAGACATCAAAGAAGAAGAGGCCGTACGCGCACTCGTAGCGGCAGAAGATGATAGCTACCTCACTTATGACGAGGCGTGCAGAGTTCGACAGCTCGTGAGTAATCTGATAACTCGCGGCAGTACGCCAGATGCTGGCAGGAGAATCACTACAGGACGGTTGAGGGTCACGTGACATGGTCATGTGAGAACCCCCGGGTCACGGGATCTGACCTAAGCAATAAGCCAGGGGGGCGCGCAAGGATGGAATTGTCCCGGGTCACAGTACGTATCTGGCCTAACTAATAACTCAAGGGACGTTGGAAGAAGCCATGGAATTGGCGGAAGACAGTTGTGTCCTGAAGATGACCAACGACGACAAACAGCGATTGTGCGGTGTAAGACCAGCAACCTGAGGCTGCCGATGACAGCGGGCCGTGGTTACCATTGGGACGCACTCCAGCGGGCCGGGTTTGATCCCCTTTCGGGAAAGTGTTATTGATGGATTAGTCCAAGGAGCGCCTGTGTTAGCGCCGGAGCCATTGCTTACAGATGCGGTATTATTGGCTTACTATCGGTATTATTCATGCTTGGTGATGCTTAGACATTCACTTATTCATTCGCTTACTCATTGGTGAAGACGCTTACTGATGGCTTATTGATGCCTTACGAATTGCTTACGAGTTGCTTATTGACCTGTGAGTCATTATGCCTGTTATTCGTTACTCATACTATGGTTGTCGCCTTTGTGGCTTGACGGACATTTACTATAAATACTATACAAGTTGCGCTATGGTTCGCTAGCTTAGTTGTCTTAAAACCCACTTGTACTCTTCTCAAGAGGTGCAGACAGTCTTATAGCAGAGTCATTGTTCATTGTGACTATCTTGTTGCCAACATTAAGTGTTAGGCGTCGCCACCTTGTAACGAACCTCAAGCTAGGCGGTATTAGGGGACCTTATTGGTTATTCGCCCTTACAAGTCGTACAAAAGTCGTTCCTGAGTTCAGAAGCCATGCGCTTTGCTCAGAGTTGAAGCAAGGAAGACCCATCGGATCCAAGTCGGATCAACGTTCAGTGGGAACGTAACAAAGTGGGACGCCCTTCCGAAGGTGACTTGTTCTCAGGTTTCTCAGGCCAATTTGGAGTCGTCGACATCATTGGATACCACATTTGCTCTTCAGAGGAACCCTTCGGCTCCACAGAGCGTTTCTTCTCAAATATGCAACCTTTGCAACTTGACCATCAAAGTCTGACTGGGCCCCCTGAGTACAGGCATTTGCATTGCACAGCAATGGCACTTGAGGGTCTGCCCCTCCTGGATGATTTGCACCCAGGGGTTGGGATGCCAACACCAGCTGAGTTTGTAGAGACAATTCTCCATTCCATGATCGGTGATTGGTATTCTGCCTCCACTTTTATTCAGTCTCACACTGCTCCTCATCTTAGGACACTTAAATTTGTTTCTTGGTGGTGTCCTTCACAGGGACATCAGTTCTGGAAATATTCTCCGTCTCCGAGAGCCAATCAAGCGGTCCCCTGGTCGTTCTGAAGCTTTGTGAGTACTACACCTTGTCAATATACAGTCTTCTTCTATGTTTCCACAGTGTTTGCAACATCCTGCTTGGCCAAGATGTCGATCACAAGCGATGCTGTGGCTTTTTAATTGACGGAGATCATGCAATTCAGTGGCATGAGGCTAGCATTGGATCATCATTGGAGCAATCAGTTTGTCACAATGTATTCCATCCTGTTTTGGTCATGGCCTAATTTATCTGTGTACAACAGGGCACACTGCCATTTATGTCCACGCACCTCCTCAATGCCTTATATTCTGGATGTCGGGCCCTGCACACAGCTGTTGACGACCTTGAGTCGTTTCTATGGGTGCTGGTCTGGTCACTTGTCCGCATCCTTACGACTACTGCTGGGGCAAGGATAACAAACCAAAATGCAGCAATTTTTACACTAGGGACCTCCATGTCCAGTCGACATGTTCCCAACATTCTCTGCAGGGAATTCATGATGGAAATGAGCTGGAATGACAGGGTCTTCAAGGAGCTCCTCTTGGAGTGGTTGGCTATTTGTCAGACATCTCAAAAGCAGATGAAAAAACTTCAAGATACTTTGCTAGATTCATCAAGCGATGTAGATGCCTGAAACAGGAATTTTGATGAAATCAATGAGTACTGCATGGAGGTTTACAAAGGCTTTTTACTAGCAGGGTATAAACATCTCCAAACCATCCAAATGTTTTCAGACTGGGAGGCAGTGGTGGCTTTGGATATCGACTTGTTGAACGAGTAACTGTCTTTTTGTCTTTTGTTGTTTGTTGTTATCACCATTTCCAATGTAGGCGAGCAGGGGATGTATGTGTCAGTACGATGTGTTCAATTACATGTGCACACTTTTCTTTTGTCTGAATTAGCTATTGAACCTCCCCTCATGCTCCCGATATGATGCAATTGCCGTTTATTCTACGTTCCCTAACTCGGAGAACGTCTACATCTCGAACTTGCACTGCAACCAAGATTACCGTATCCTCACCAGCCTCATCATTAGGCTGCTTTTAGTCTTCCTCTGGTCCATGATTGACACCCAAATCATGCTTGCTTTGCCGCGACATCACAATGTTGATCCGTCTTGCACGTGGGCGAAAACAAAGTGCTGCTCGGTATTCCGGGTTGCGCGGCCCACACAAGCATCACAACCGTGTCTTTGTTCTTCTTGCCGCTAACATCTTGAGCAGTATCCTTTCCGCCCATCATCTTGGCGTGTTACGCGGTTCCTTGCTTCGTCGTGCTGTAAGCTCCCGCTGAGATGAATCCAGATTGGCAGTACGCAACTTTGTATAATTGAACATCATATATAAAAAATTCGTGCAAAAGGGCCTCCTACTATGGATTTAGCTGTATCGACATTCGGCAGAATTGTTTGCAACAGCCAATATGTAAATACGAGACGCGTGGACGGAGCCGAGATGTTAAGAAGAGTGCCGAGAGTCCGCGATCGCACCGTCACACCACACAGTCGTCTCGCGTCCTTGCGATCATACGGACTTCCTCGCGGCTGAGGTCCTCGCCGTCAATCGACTCTGTGATTCGCTGACCCCACTCCTGATCCAGATCGTCAAATGACAATTTCAAGATTTGTTCCCAGAGTTCGTCATTCGCACCGAGGATGCGACCAGCCTGAACTAGTCGTCGCCAAGGCACTTCTATACGCTCGCCCGCGTCCAGGAGGGCAATTCGACAAGTTTCAACCCACAGTTCACTCTCGCGTTGCAAGACTTTGCGCTCGGCGCTGGTGATTTCTCGTGCGCGACGATAAAGAATGGCGCGCTGAAGGATGTGCGTGCACAGATGAGAACCGATACGCCGGTATATCGAACTTGTGGGTGCACGTGGAAGAGTGCGACGCAGGAGGGAAAGGTGCGATGATAACGCAGACAGTGCCGGAAGAAGGGTAGGAGAGACAGATATATCTGAGTGGCGCGCGCTGTCGACGCTGAGACTAGGTAAAAAGTAAGATACCGACGCCATGCGGGGAAGCAGGTAATGCAAACCTCGCGAGATGAATCTTCCAAGCAGTCTCTACCTCAGTACAGACTTGCTGGACGATCATATCTTCTGTCCTTGTCCTCAACTTTTCGTATTGTTGCACGAGCTCCTCAAAAATAGTACCGTCAATGGCATCCTGTGATGAATTCTTAGGATCAGGGAGGGAGGGGTGCATCTCTGCCCGGGCTCGAAGCGAGGCTTTGTGATTAATTTCTGTCCACAGCTCCAGAAAGAACTATGAGGACGTGTTAAATTTTTCAAGACAGTTTCAAATCTCGTGGAATAGGAACTCACCAAATCATCTCCCCAACCTTCCATTGCATCTGATATGTACCTTGCGCTGACCAACGCCTTGCATAATCGCATGATACCTTCGACTCCAGCAGTTGGGTGACCTCGGTTCCTGGTATCACTATTGGAGGCAGCCCCTAATGCACCGGGTACAGCGCGAACGATGGTACTGGAAAGTGATTCGAACGCATCCAGAGAAGAAGAGATGCGGCCGTGGTACCCCTCGAGTAAGGGCAGCTGGACATCAACGAGGAAACGGGTGCGTTGGGCAAAATTAGGAAGAGGTGAATAGCGGTCAGTTACTTGTTCCACGAGCGATTTCAACTGCCGTGCTGACATGGTGTATTGAAGGTCGTTGTTGTCAGAACCCAGATCTCCCGTCTCGTCGGTATCGTTTACAATTGTCCATGCGTCCTTAGCGCCAAGAATCTCGTGGTACCTGTCCAGGACGACTGAATATACGTGCGTGAGATAATGAACATGTTTCAGTACGCCGACGCTCACATGTTTTCTCGCCTTCGACCCATCTGTCGAACCATTCTTTACGTCCTAGGATGACCTCGCTGATCCCTTGCCATTGGGTATCACCTATGCTCCGTTGGGAAAGAGTTCTTGACATTGAGAATCCGGCTTCACGTAGCGATACATCGAAAGTAATTGCTTGATATATCGTATGGGCGAGAAGAGGAGGGTGGGATAGAAGCGAAGGGATGGTCCTTTTTATGTGACGAGTGAGGAAAGGCAGAATGTTGCAGATGAATTCTCGCTGAGAAACGTGTTGTTACTTTGGTGAGAAAGTGGATCTAGGATGGTCTTACCCATGCGTCAACATCGCTGAACTTTGTGGATGTAAGTAAGCTTTGGACGACGTTGTCGAAAAACGGCCGATGTTCATGAGAGACGTTGAGAATGTGTGTGAAGTACCATTCGGGCTAGACGTCATGAGATATCCGATTGAAGATCTCTAAGTAATGTCGGCCTCACCTTGTCGAGTTTGTTTGTGTGACGAGGACCTTCGAAGTGATACTTGAATCGTTGGGAAATGGGCTGAACTAGCGCTTGGATAGGATAAAGTCCTTTCTTGGAAAATTCGTCTTCATCTGGGTGTAGTTTCTGTCCGCTGGGGAAATGTCTTAATCGAAAGGCATCGTACGGTAAGAGCGATACTCACATTTCTTGAAAGTCAAGCAAACGATGGAATGCAGTCTCAAACGCTCTCTTGTGCTCTAGACTAGCAACGGAGTAATCAACTGGCATGGGCCAGTGAAGATTTTCCGAGGCAGCAAGTAAGGCACTATGCGCAAGAAGTCCAGGCGGTCGAAGAATATGTGAATAAGACACGACATACGTGGAGAGAGTCGCCTTCATCTTTGACCAGGTTCCCCTTTGTGTCTCTTCCAGGAAGGATAAAAGTCGTAAAGAAATACCCGTCCCACCCGTAACGTCGTCAACTTGAGAACAATCTTGCTTAACAGCAGAGACGAAAGCCTGTAACGAACGGTATGCGGAGACAGTGATGGGGCGATCAGGGCTTGTTTCTTCTACAGCTGTTTCACTGATAATCAGGCATGAGTGACTAGACGAAGGTGAGAGAAGTCACTGCACACCTTAGGTGCAGGGCTCTGTGAATGACCTGGACGTAGGCTTTTATGCTTTCCTGCTCTTTCAAACTCCTGTGCATCGCTTCTAGATCCTCTAGGAGGGTCGTACTATCATCTTGCTGGGAACTCTCCGTGAGAAGCTGTCCAAACAAGGAGGAGAGTTCGTCGGCTAATGAATGACCGAGGAGGGAAAGTTCTTGAGCAGAATGAAGATGAAGAGACACGGATGTGGTCCGCTCAGACCTCAATGTCTGAATGTCAGAATACGACGCGGCCAGCTAAACTACGGGATGCGCTCAGACTGTGTCAAAGTATAGAAAGGGAAACGCACAGAAACTCGGAGGGTGTCTCTCTCGTGGCGCATGTTTTGCACTGCGTCCGCAAGAGAGGAAGTTGGTTGAGAGAAAGCATGATTCGCGTTTAAATGATGTAAAGCTTTTATTTGTGATGCGTCTCTGTCGGGTTGACTGAGAAGTTGTTCGATTTGATTCGAGAGGTCGCTCATAGTCTCCGTGAGCGTGTGTATGCAGAGCAGAGCAGCGGTATGAGGGGTGTTTGCACGTGACCACCACCGCAAAGGCTTCCCCGCTACGGCTGGTCTGGCGACCAGACTCACCTACAACGCGATGACTATACTTTCAACGCTCAGAGAGAGCTCACAACCAGCTCTCACTAGCTTTGCTAAGACTTACTCGGCACATAGGCCGCTTATACAGCGCATCCTAACCGCAGGCTTCACCGCTCATGTCCTCGCTGGAACCTTTCGTAGTTTATCGAGTCGTCCAGCAACATCGAAAGGAAAGGATCGCCATGGGTCTAAGACATCTGCGTCAGAAAAGGCGCCTAGAGTCGCTGTATGCTTGCATCATATGTCTCTCTCGGACCAACCTCACTGTCGCTTAGGTCGACGCCGTGTTTTATCAGAGACTTGCTAGGATCCTCAGGCTCGTGATACCGGGTCTGCGCTCAAAGGAGGCCCTGTTACTCCTCACGCACACTAGCCTGTTAATATTTCGGACTGCCATATCTCTGTACGTCGCTGCGCTGGACGGAAAGTGAGTAGCAATATGTCCTCGACGCGTTTCTACTAACTGTGGCATCTCTCAAGGATAGTCGCGTCGTTGGTGCGCGCACAAACTGTCCCGTTCCTTCTGAACATTATTCGTTGGTTATTGGTGGCCATCCCAGCGACTTGGACCAACAGTTGGCTTAGCTATATTCAAAATAAGCTCGCTATAGCATACCGCACCCGCCTTACAGAGGAGGTCTTGACGCAATACTTGGGAAATCAACAAGAAGGGCCAGAGGGCAAAGTCTACTACAAACTTTGTAAGTCCGAATGACCCCGGTTATCCCCTCAGCTAACAGCTCCCAAGCCAATCTTGACGATAGGGTCAAAAATCCCGACCAGATGATCACACATGATATCCAGAAGTTCTCCAATAACCTTGCTGCAATATACGCCAATTTAGCAAAGCCGGTTCTCGATGTCATTCTATACAACTATCAGCTTTCTCAGAATGTCGGTGCCGAGGGACTCGTATTACTTACGTTCTTATACAGCTTTCTGCGGCGCTGTGTAAGCACCCGTACACTCTGTTTACATTCGAAGGCTTAGTTGTGTGCTTACGCAGTGCGCAAGTTGACACCACCGTTCGGAGCCTATACTTCAATGTCTGCTCAGCTACTGGGCGCTCTGCGCCACACGCACTCGAGATTGGTGGAATTCGCGGAAGAGATCGCGTTCTTCGGAGGCGAAGAGACAGAGAAGTTGCTTGTCGAACGTGAATACGCGGGGCTTGTTATGCATGAGGACAGAGTTCTTGTCCGCCGCTGGTGGCATGGTTGCATAGAAGAAGGTATTGTCAAATGGCTATGGGGTAGCTTTGGTGTGAGTGAAGTCTTTATCACGTACACACGGTCTGCTCATCCATTTGGAATAGCTCGTCGCCTGTGCTATCCCCGTCTTCTTCAAGCTTCCTGGCATCTACAACAGTGACTTGGGGAGTCGGACGGAAGGTGAGCATCTATACCAGGTACTTTCCAGTATACCCACTGATCGTTTTTTAAAGGCTTCGTGACGAATCGTCGCCTCCTCTTATCCTCCTCAGGTGACGTTCAATCTTGATAGATGATTTCCTTGCTGACTACTCACACCAGACGCGGTCGGCAGGGTAATGTATTCCTACAAGGATCTTTCGGAGCTTGCGGGCTATACGGCTAGGGTGTCTATGCTATTGGATACCATCGAAGACACAAAGCGGGGCAAATTTGAGAAGGCGTTAGTTAGCAGTGCGGGCACAGAAGAGAATAGTAAGATTCTTAAGGGTCGCGGAAAGATTATCGAGTCGGAAGAGATTCGATTCGAAAACGTACCCATTGTGACACCTAACGGAGACGTACTGGTCCAAAGCCTAAGCTTCTTCGTCAAACCGGGGGTGAGTGGTCCATCGATGAGGAAATCTCGACTTTTGCTGACCAAAGTATCAGCGACATTTACTCATTGTTGGTCCCAATGGTGCGGAATATTTATTCTGTGAATAAAGCCGGTCTCACTGAGATCGCTCCCCAGGTTGTGGGAAGTCATCGCTGTTCCGTATTCTTGGGGGATTGTGGCCGGTGTATGGTGAGTATACCCGTTGCAGTCGCTCTTTGTCGTTTTCTGACCACCTCTAGGTGGAGCTGTGTACAAGCCCCCAGCCAATGAGTTCATCCTGATTCCGCAGCGGCCGTACCTGCCTATTGGAACACTTCGCGACCAAGTGATCTATCCCCACAACAGAGCCGATATGGAAGAGCGTAAGCGGTGGCTGTGAGGCCTTGACATCAAGCTTAAGCGAGTGTTCTAGGTGGGACAACCGACGATGAACTTCTAGAGATTCTTTCGATGGTGCAAATGGAAAGTGTGGTGGAGCGAGAGGGTGGATGGGACGCTGCACGTGAGTGGCGAGATGTGCTCAGCGGAGGTGACAAGCAGAAGATTGCATGGGCACGCCTATTTTATCATAAACCCAAGGTAAGTCGTCAATACCAAACATCTATAAATGCTAATACGTAGGTGAACAGTATGCCGTATTAGACGAGGCCACGTCTTTAGTTCCTACGGAGATTGAAGGCATGATGATGGACCATGCCACCAAGCTTGGCATAACTTTACTAACCGTTTCGCATCGACCTTCGTTGTGGAAGTATCATGCCATGATTCTGCACTATGACGGACAAGGAGGATATGTCTTGTAAGTCCGCTGTCATCGATCCAGTGGCTTTCTTTCTCACGAGGTCACAGCACCGAGTTGGATGCAGAGAAGCGGCTGGCATTGCAAGAGGAGAAACAAGCACTGGAGGCGAAATTACTAGAAGTGTAAGCACATTGCAAACTTTGACATGGCAGACACGCGTTGATGACCGAACAGGCCCAAGATGAGAGCCCGCCTTTCGGAGCTATTGGAAGCCAGAGGTGCATAGTGCGTAGACTAATGCAAGTCCTTAGCATTTTGGATGTGGATCTATGTACTGTAATGTAAGAGGATTGGGACACGTTATAACCGCCTAATCAACCATACGGCTGCTCGTGAGAGCAAACGCTTTGATGACATATCATGGAGTAGCAGAGATAAAAGGTGGTGGTATTGCGACCAAAAGAAGCGAGGTGGACATAGTACGATGCCGACGGATCTTCTAAAAGGCGGCAGGAGAGGTGAAGGAGTGTTATGATGCACGACAGATGACCTCTCCGCTCTGGCGCAGCTGGATTGCTTCTCTTGCTTCCAGCCATTCAAATTCCTTGTTGCCCGTGCGCACGACCGCGATCTCGCCCATTCCCAACGGTTTGACTGTTTTCGCAGAGCGGCCCGTACATAACCGCCGGATTTCGCTGATGTCCATGAATACGCGTTTGCTCGGCTTGCTGACGAGGTGCATATTTTCGAGAACCGGCCGGTCGTTCCTAAATTTAAGGTCTGCCCATATGCGACGTTGGGCTTCGCCAACCTCTAAGAATTTTTCTGGCGAAGGGACTTCGATTGTGCCGCGAGTGATATTGGTGAGGAAACCTGCGCGGAGAAGGATGGAGAGAATGCCGAGGTTTTGGGTGGTGTGAGGGACAGAAATATGTGCATGACGTGCACGAAAGGCGTTTTGAAGACGCGCACAGAGGTCGTATGGGAGGGGCATTGTGTTGTGAAGCAGTGGTGGGCGTGGGATGAGCTGAGCTAAATGAAGTAAACGGAATTTGACGAGCCGACGACGATGGCTATCCCCTGATAGATTTTTGACCCGTACTTGACAGCCTGGCCCCGCTCCCTCCCCCGTGAGCCACACCTCTCTCTTCCTGACGCCATGCACTACTTCTCCCAGTCATTCAACTACGAGTGAGTTTTTCTTTTCTTTTTGTCCTGATGAGACGCTCACCATGTTACTCCCTTCCCCTTAGTCACTCCTGGGCGCATGTCATCATCGGAATGTGGCACAAATACCCCAATCCCCATTGCTCCCATGTCGTGACTGTGGATGTCATCGACCGCTCTGTTAATCCCGTTACCGGTCTCATCCGGACGGAGCGGGTGCTCGGTTGCAAGCAACGGACTCCTACATGGATCGTCAAGGTGCGTCTGTATTCATCGCTCTTATGTCGCTCGCTTTACGAAATGGATATGGATAGCTCTTTGGCGGCTCAGAAGATGCATTTGTTCGTGAGATCTCATTTGTGGATCCATCAACACAAACTACGACCATATCTTCCGTCAATATGTCGCTCTCTCAATTCGCAACATGTCACGAAAAGATCCTCTATTCCCCTGCTCCTGGTGGGCGGACTACCTTCCATCAGACGGCAGAGATTCAAGCACGAATGGTCATGTGGCGAACTGCGGCGGACAAGTTAGAAAATTGGCTCGCGATGCGCTTTGAGCAGAACGCCCAGTTGGGAAAGGTTGGCTTTACTGATGTGCTACGGCAACTGTGGGAAGAAGCAAAAGAGAAAAGTCCAGCGGGCACGCCAGCATAGATCCTCTGGTATTGCTCGTATCTCCATTTACCTACTATAGACGTACTTTATGCGTTTTTAAAAGCGTCAGCCTTTCAGCGCGCCCATACCACGATATTTGATGACATTTTCCTTCGGGTGTCTCCTTTATCATTACGATCCACTTAGATGTTCGTTCCAGCCTCCCACTCCCAGCACTAGTACATTGGGATGGTTTAAACGAGATGACGTAATACACCGCCTTCCGATCTTTACCGTTCCGAAGGAGAGGGGTTCGATCCCTTCGACTGGCGGAATTCACACCCGCCGACTTAGCATGGATGAACTGGTACATCACTGCCTACGCGAACTTGCCTTTGATGGCGATCTCGGTGCGCTGTTTTACGTGATTTTCGGGGGGCTGCGGTTCGAACCCGCCCTGGGCACGGCGTATTAGCTATCTCGGTTTGGCTAACTTTCGATTTTTTCTTTCAAAGGCTGCCATCCTTCGCGACTTCGTGACTTTGTCGCGGGCTATTATTCCGATGCTCTTCAACAGGTCGTCGATGATGCATATTTTGCTTTCGTTTGGTCCTTAGTCGTCTCTCAGCCTACCGTGCGAGTAGGGACTGTACCAGATGGTACTACAACTGAGGTACACATCGCACCGCAACAGAGTCAGAAAAGAAAGGTGAAGAGCAGCGGAGATGACATGCTACCAGTTACTTTGCTAGCACTACTACCCGACGCAAAGTCAACCACTCTGGATGATCTACAGCTGAAGTACGGAGACACACTGAGAGTCGCCGTTGATGCGGAAACTTCGTTCGCTGCAATTACTGGTTCGCACATTCGCGTATGTTTTCTCTACTTTCTCCTGGGTAGATTCATTAATCTCTTACGTATGTAGCCACCGAAGCTAACTCCTATGGTCTACACAGCGCTCCAGTTCATCACTCGCGGCAGAGAACATGGTATCAGCACCGTCGACCTCGGCAAGAAAACAGGATATGATCAAAAAACCTGTTTCTATCTCGTAAAACAGTTACTCGAGCTCGAGCTCGTTGTCAAGCTCCGTCGCGGCGGCGTGGGCTCAAATTTCTGCGTCCATAAATATTTCTTTGAGCGTAGCCCATTGTGGCGGCAAATTCAGGGAGAAGGTGCCAGTTTATCTAAAGATATTCGGGCCGACGAAGGTGGCCTTGACAACGAAGATACTGCTATAAGCCCAGATGGATTCCAAACCCCTGTCCAGTTTGATCCAATCGATGCTAGACATCTATCGAGCCTGTCTCTTATCCAGTCAAGGGTCGTCAGACTGCTGAAAAATTGCAAGTCTTATACTCACCCTTCCCAGAATCTGCTAGTCACGTTGGTAAGTGGAGTCGCCCGAAGCTGATTCGTCATTAATGCGATCAATCTGTTCTAGGGATTTTCGAACCCTACCAAAACTGATCGTCGCTTTTTTCAAAGCCGGCTCCGCGAGCTTATTGAAAACCGTATCGTGGAAAGAGCGGCGTTACCTGGTACCGCTAGAAGTGGGCAAGGTACAGTCCCGTGCATTCGACTAGTTCCAGATGACACCAGTGCCGCAAACGTGAACGAAAGTCCGACTGCCAACGCAAGAGAGCCTTCAACGTACGATGTGCCAGGTTGGTCTATAGGTTAAGCACCTTTTCTCGGCCTAACGCCTTCGTAGATAGTCAATCTAGCACAGTCAAGTTGAACACTACACTTCACAAGCAGATGGTCGACCTGCTGGAGAGTGCTGGGACGAAAGGGATGACTTTGAATGTAGGCAAACTAGCACCTTTCATTTGTCTCAGTATAACGCGATACTCGAATAGGAAATTTCAGGAGCACTGAGAAATTTCGACCGTCGTACACTTGAACTGCTCTTGACCAAATTAGAGAAAGTCCCTCCTCCATCACATCTTAGCGACTTGGGGATTGCCCAACTAATGGAGACTCATGGCCGTGAACGACGCTGGCGCTACTTTACGGTCGCATCTTATCGGGCAATCATCGCTAATGAGAAGCTGGACGACCAAGATGGCCCTTACTCTTCGGCTGACCTCTCCAACGTTGGTAACTTCGCGCCTCTCGTGGCGGAGGACTTTTACGGGGATACAGCAGAGCTTAATCGCTTCATGGACTACGGGTTCAACCGGTTGGGAAAGACTGACGATGATGCTGACGAGACGGCGCGCAAAGGCGCGAAACCCACAACGCTTTCAGGAAGCACAGTCCGCGGGAAAAAGCGAGGGCGTGACGAAGCGGGGCTAGGCACCGATCCAGCGGAGTGCGCACCAAGGAAGCGTGGACGACCACGCAAACATCCCGTGGAAAATCTACATGGCAGCCCCAGTATAGCCAAAAAAACCATCACTCGGCCACGTGGAAGTCGTCGTAGTCTCCGTAATGCCGAGGAAAGCAAGGAAACTCTACAGCAAGAAGGTGCAGGCAGAGAGCTCAGAAGTGCAACAAATGATGGCCAAGTGCCTTCACCCAGAGCGCCAAAGAAACGCCGCCGTCCATCAGACGACAACTATGTCACCCCCGAGGAATCAGTGCTTTCCAGAAGGCGGGATGGCCCCAGTATGCGCCCCCCGTCACCTTTCGAAAGCGAAAGTGCAGAACGACCTCGGTCCCGGAATGGTCCCCATACTCTTGGCATTCATTTATCTCGTCACCCCTCATCTGAGCCACGATCACCGGGTACACATGCGAGCGAAATAAAGGCTCAGTCTGCTCCCAAAGATTGCGGTCGTGAACCGCTAAGCTCTACGGGTAGTGAACAAACAGCCCAGCCAGGATTCACAGTCTCGGATCCTCGGAAGCAAGACCCCAGCGCAGCAGCAACTCTCAACAGCAATGTTACCTCATCCCAACTCAGTGAACCCCAAGCTGGTCTAAACCGAATTGTGGGGGAAACGGTGGCAAGTTCGGATCCTGGGATAATAATGCAGACTGGGACCATACCACGTACAGCTTCTCTTGAACCGGTTTCGGCGAGGCAAAAGCGGAAAGAGAAGTCTGCAGCTCCACACTCGAGAGGCAATGTATCACTACTCCGTCGCGAGAATGAGTTTCTGAAGATATTGGAGGAATCGGGTGGGATCACGAATCCAGGTTCCAAAGAATTCTTGGATGCACACCTTGCTCTTTTGGACACCTTGGCCTCAGCTGGAGAACCAACCAGTGGTTTACCCGGTGTTAAGGTTGACAAGCGTACCATAGAAAACACGTTCGAAAGCCTGGAAAGAAGAGGCAAAGTCAAGGTTCTAAAGACCGCTGTCTCCACAATGACTGGCGCCCAGCGTCCAATTCGCATCATATACTTCCCTAATTTGAACCAATCCAAGTTGAATGCATTCCTCACCGAGCTGGGAAAGGGGCCCCACAGTGCGCCGTATCCTGTTAATACTACTTCAGTAGCTGGCGTCCTTCCTGGGAATCTGAAGATCAGGAGACCAGCCAAACCCCTCAGACCTCTACAACCGGGGGGGAAGGTTGATTCCGTTGGACAGGGATCCGAAAGCAGTGGCAGAGCGGATCAGCTCTTCGGATATGATGATCACGCCGTTCATGATGTTCTTTTGACGGAGAGATCAATGCTCCCACAGCTATACGAGTTCGTTCCTGGGGAGACGATGAGAGCGCGGCAGCTGCATTCGACCACCGCGGACGCCTTCCGGCCACAGCCTAACCCACCAATTACCGCAGTTACGGGCGAGAAGACGCGTAAAAAGCGAGAATGGGAGGCTATACTGAAGGCCGTCCATCCCCATGCACTGGAAAGGGCTGCGGCGACCAGAGTCGCGCGAGTCCGCAAGCGCTATTTGCGATCCAGCGTGTCCAGTGACAAAAGTAGATGGGAAGACGAAGTGCGGACCGCCATCAGGGATCCCGAAAGTGTGAAGACGGCTCTGCCCTTTGCGCAGCGAACGGTTTTAGCGCAACCTTCTAGGAGGCTTGCGTCTGTTCCCACAGCGGCCCCACCAGCGGGTCTTGCAGCTCCACTGCCCATCGCTGGACTTCCCCCGGTAGTAGCGAGTCAACCTGGGAAGACGATAGAGCAACTCATCACGGAGCAAGGGCCCGCACGCGAGAACGCAGGAAAGAAGAAACGCAAGCCAAAGAAAAGCAAGGACGGTGCGGATCTTCTTCGTTCGACTGGATATAATTAAGACCCTCATTAATCTGTGTCTTATATTCCCAGTAAATTTAGAAGATGAAAATGGCGACGACGACGACCAAACGCATCGGAGGAGTCGCTTCCTATGGAACAAGGAATACGACGAATTAGCGCAAGATGCCAGTGCCATTCTTAGAGTGCGATCGAGGGAGACAGGTGCTCGTATGGACTGGTTCTCCTTAAACCAAATCTTCCCTGCGGTTCCGAAGAACTCAGTGCGCCAACGCGTAGCAAGCCTGAGAGAGCTCCAAAGCAACGAAATATACCTGAGGCGCCTAGAGGACCAGTGGACTCGTCTATGGAAGCAATATCGAGGTACCGAACATCTTCCTGACCCAAACCCCCGAAGTCAAACAGACTTTGACCTCATCAAACACCTAAAATTTCTCCGGCGGTTTGTTGACAAGAACGCATTGTGCGTCCTGCACCACTTCTTGATCATATCGTGCCAGTCTGACCATATTCTCGAGGCGGGTCGGTTTTCAAGAAATGACTACAAGCTTCATACTTCCAGAGACGGTATCTGCATTACAGTCGTCGTGGGATGTGAAAGCCCAGCCGGATAACAATCCGATTTGGGAGTTTCTATGGGATTCGAGGATCGATTCAAGTCGCGAAAAAGGGCTCCTGCAAATGGCATTCACTACTGAATCATATGAGATGCCATCTGGTAGTGATTCCAGCAGCGATCGAGAGATGCAGGTAGCCGAGGCAGCACTGAAGGTTCTTGTACCTCCCCTCAGAGATGCGTGCCGCTAACATGACGGAAGATGATTTTCGGGACGCCAAACGAAGATTATGAGCCTCTCAGAGCAGCTGACTTGCTGCGCTCTGTAGGGGAAGAGCAAGTGGTCTCGAAGGCGAAGGACAATCTCCTTAGCCTGGGAGTTCTTTCGAGAGTCGTCAAAGACCCCAACAAACCTAAACCTGGCCGAACTCTCAAAATCTCGGAAATGTAATTTCACCGCAGACTTATTTACGATATCTGACCTTTCGTTCAGTAACCAGAACGCCCTCGGTGGTTCCATACTCCAAGATGTGTTTCAAGATGCAACAGCCCTAGATACGCTGTGCAGAGATCGGGATGGCTGGAGGGAATGGCCGTTATCAGCTTCTGACGGCGATCTCGCGATGCTTGCACAGATGACGTCAGAAGGTCTGGTAAGTCACATGGTCGAGATGGGATGGGTTGTGTGGATTGAATGTCGTGCTTCTCAGGTGGATTTCGAGGTTGGTATCGCGGACGCTAGGGCGGCCCGCACCGAAATCGACTGGAACAGCAAAAAAGCTGGTGAGTGCAAGTTGGCTTCTTTGCTGCGCATCCAGTGAATGGGAGTCTGCCAACTTAGATGACGATCACATCGAGACCGCAATATTTGCACGTTTTGCGAGCGCATCAGACGCGGACGATGTCACCGAGAGTAGGGCTCAGACACCCTCACCTGAAAAAGACGACGACAAAGCCGGACATGGTAAAACCCTTGAGGGTACAGTCGCTTGCTGTCGAAAGTATTCCGATGGTCTGGTGAACTGTGACTCATGCCTGAACCTCGCGCTTGGAATTTGGTTCGCCCGATCCAACGCAAGGCAACAGGAAGTATGTCGACACGTTCTCAATATCCTTGAGGCGGCTGGGCCTACTGGTCTTGACATGAATACTCTTACAGTAAGCACTCTTTAACAATCTGTGTAATGTCAAGTTTAATGGACAAAATCAACTAGGCAAAGCCCATGTCCCAATACGATTTAGAATGCGTGGTATCGGTGTTAGATTCTCTCAAGAACAACACTATACCTCTCGTTGTTCGCGTGGGTCACGTTCGGCCACGGATCGTGTGTTCAAGTCAGTCAGCTCCTTGGACGGTCGTGGTCAATGAGGAGCCCCGGATAAATGTACTCCCTCGTCGATGGTTAAACTCGACGGGGGAGAAAGTACAGGAATCGTGGCGGGCCGCATTAAGGGCAGTGATCGGGATTGTCGTTTTTAGACCGGGTATCACCCAGGTAAGTTCTTGAGCCAAAGCCCCGTCGCAAGAAAACAGCTGATACCGCCGGGTATGCAGGCCGAGATCGCATGGCGGCTACGATCTGTGTATGACGGGGCCGAAGTGATTGACGTGTTACGTCAGCTGTACGAGGATGGGTTCTTGCGGCGAAGAGTAGGAGCGAATGAGCAGCTCTGCGAACTGGGATTGGTTCCTGTGAGGGAGGAGCACGTATTCTGGTTTCTAGGTGATCGACGATGGTATCACGCTGGCGTCGCGAAATAATTTTCTCACCAATCGCTTGGCGCTTGACGACAAAGGTGTAACGTGTAGCCCGAATTATCATCTCCGTCGTCATGCAGCCATATGTGGACATAATGTGGACATTCACGCACCTTTCTTCCTCCATCGCTCATTCGGCTGGACCGGGTTGGTCGTCCTTTCTTTCATTGCAGCTCAGGGAGTTGCCTACTGTAGTATTTTTTTGCTGTCATATGCCCCAGCGGCCTTTCTATCTTAACAAGTGCGTTTTCGCGACATCGTCATACATTTCTGTCCTTGTGCTCACCATAGGGTAGTACAAGGAGGATTCTCTGCGATGCGTCTTAACCACGCTCTATCTCTCAACCTGAAGCTCGCCGTGCGTTTTCCTACCCTCATTGCTGGGTGGCTCTTCCGCCTCTGGCCAGTAGTTTCGTACTGCTTCTCAGTGGAAACGGAAGGTCACCCGGCGTGACCACACCTTCTGACCGGTTCCTCAGTGGGTCAGGGTCACCGCATCACGGATTGCAATCATCTTCTTTGTCTTCTCCTTCCTTCATTGTGCAGTTCAGGTGGTCTTTCAGTTTCAGGCGTTTTCTGTCAACATACAAGCCGCTGACTTCCTCTCCGGACTTATCGACACTGGCAACGCAACCTTCTCTGGATTCTTTGTCCTTGATTCGCAACTCCACTTTTGCAACCATGCCCCAGCTTCATTCAGCACCAAATCTTGTCAGATTGTTTGGAACGGGACAATTGTTGGGGCAAGCGACGGTAGATCTGACGCTGGCAGCGGCAGTAACAGCTCTTTGACTCCTTTAAGTGCTCGACCATCGTCACACATTCCGCCATCGACCCGCACTCCCTCGTCTTCTACACATTCTTCTAGGCTGGCTCGATTCACGGGAAAGAGGGCGTTCTTTGCAAAAGTTGATGTTGCTAGCTTTAGCCCTATTACATTAAACGGTCAAACTGGTGTCAATTTGCAGGGTTTCGGGAACGACGGGCAGAATGTTACGCTAGACCACCAATGCCTTGTTGCCCTCAATTGGCCTGTGCAAATGTAGGCTCGGCTTTCTTCATTGCAACATGGTTGATGAATTCAATACCACTCAGATTGAGAAACACAAAGCGCGAAGACATCACATTTATCAGCTTCCAATTTTGGGTGTTGGGAATGTCTTTAGTTGCTCTTCTCAACGAATCGATCCCTCATATGTATGTTTCAATCTACCTTGCGATACTGAATTTTGGTCTCTTATCCGCGTGGATATAGCATAGCGACCATTTTCACATACCTGTCTGCAACAGCGTGGGGAGCTTTCCAAATTTACAGCACTGGTCGCTTTCATGAGGACTTCAAAAGGCTGACATCCGACGGCACCTGTGGAATCAACCTTCTGCAGAATTACTGGCAGTCACGTGCTGACGCCGAAATCCCGAGTTTAGCTTTCAGTGCAGCAAGTATGCTTGTTTGGTGGTTCCTATCGTTCAAGCTCATCAAGGTGATAGTGCACTGGGATGGTTGTAAATGACACAGCTAACGTCAATCCACTCGTTAGTCATTTGGATGGCAAACTTTCAAGCGCGTCGGCGCCTCTAGGACGATCAACAAGATTTACAAACTCGTCCTCACTCTATCCATTGTTTTACAGCTTTCATTTTTCTTTGTCGTTACAGCGGTGGCTCTTTGGCTCGATGAACTCTACCATGGTTCCATTGCCATCTTAGCTTCGCAGTCAATGGTTTATCAGATAATGTTGACGGTCATCCTCGTGGTAAGTTATCAGCTTTCTGTGTCTGACACTTGCTAACCTAGGCTTTTCAGCTGCTTGTTCCCTGGCTTTTGATGGTACATCGTTACCTCTTTTTCCAATGAGTTGTATTAATACACTCTCTAGGGTTGGTTCGCTTCGAGGATGGAGTTGAAGTTTCCGATGGCGGTTTTCCTCGTCCTCTCCACTCTATATGTCATCGCTTGGGGCCTAATGTTCGATTCGTATACATTCCGCTGGACTTACTACCAGTGGGTCTTTTTCGGCACGATTGCGACTCTTTCGGCAATTCTTGTCATTATCAATCTGATACTCGGTATCATGTGCCGGCTGAATTTCGATAAGGGTTTGCCAAACTACTGTGAGAGTGTCACCGTGCATTCCTTCCATTTTGCGCTGAACACCTCATAGTAAACGCTCAAGAGCCGATCTCTGAAGATACCTTCATCCAAGCTAGATCAGCTGAGGGGAACACCTACGATGAGAAAGTTGACTTCCCATCTACGGGTACCCCGTTCCAACATTTTCGGCGGCATACCAGCCAAGTACCGAGATCCTTGCACCTGGTCAGATGGGATTGCGTATGGGCCCCCGATTCTTCAACCAATCTGCCGCGCCCTTCGTCCAACACGTTGACATCGAGTCAGCTACAGGTCTCCCTGCGATACACACAACGAACCGCGAGAGCGTTTCTTCCGGGTCATCCTTGCCGTTGGTCCGCGCGGGCAGCCAACACAGCACGTCGAGCTCTACGAGTTCCACTGTGACGACTACTGAGCCAGCTCGTTGGGTAATTGAGTGACCTTATTTTCCTCTCAAAACAAACCTCTGTTCAGTATAGATGACTTTTGTGGTGTACGATTGACCGCTGATCGCCACTTCTATGTAACATATATTGAAACAAATGAGGTGTTCTCCAGTTCTGTCCGAAATTGATGCAACTTATTCGTACATGTGTTCGTGTATAAAAATAGGCAGGTCTGTTAAGTGTCATGGGACGCGGGCGGCACTCCTGATGTCTCTATCAGCAATCGTTTAGCACCTCTGATAATGTGCTGCTTTCGATCGACAGTGGACTCTCAGGCCCGTCAGATGATGAATCAGGTGAAGCGCATCGAGTGTGTTCGACTTCCTTCTCTTGCATAACAGCTTGGCGCGGGATCCTTGTGGAGACGTATGCGTCTTCGGGTGGCATCTCAGGTGGAATGCTCTTGGTCATCTCGGCCTCATCATAATTTTGCAGTGACTTCCGGAAGTCTAGCATCCATCGGTGATCCATGAGTTCGAATGCACTCGGCCTCCGAGTTGGGTCTACGTTGAGACACTCTTGATAAAGTTGATGCCGAGTTCGCTGAGTTGATCGGATTCTGGGAGCGGCGGGTGTTGAGTAGCAACACCGATGTGGTACATGATGGTCCTGGTCATCGTGAGAGCCTTTCCTTAGTTAGGAAACTGCTATGCCACACGCACCACTCATTGTCCAGGTGGCTCCACGGTTTCTTTCCCGTCGCGAACTCAAGTACGACGCATCCCATAGACCAGATGTCCATGGCACCGTGTCGACCGCTAGTATCGTTCTTGATAACTTCAGGAGACATATACATCGGGGTGCCGGTTAGACTGCTGCTCATGCCCACACCAAGTCCGCCACCGAAAACCCTTCAGTTGCAAGTGGACGACGAGATCGCATCATTGTGCGGTGATTCCTTGCAAGAATTTTCGCCGCCCCAAAATCCACGAACTTTATGACACCAAGGTGATCAAGTAATATATCTGTTCGTTTGTAGTGAATTAGCTGAGAAAGAAGTGCCGATGGGTTCCGACTCACTGTCTGGCTTGATATCGCGGTGGACAATGCCCTTGGAATGAAGGTACGCCAGTCCTTCCAGCATCTGCATGGTATAAACTTGAATGATGTGCTCATCCTCAATGCGTCCAAGTTCCAAAAGTGCCGCCAAACTTCCGCCTTGACAGAACTCCTCGAAGATGTAAACTTTGTCTCGATGCACTTCGATTCCGTAATACTCAACGACGTT
Organism: Lactarius quietus; assembly: GCA_015025155.1. Taxonomy (NCBI): domain Eukaryota; kingdom Fungi; phylum Basidiomycota; class Agaricomycetes; order Russulales; family Russulaceae; genus Lactarius; species Lactarius quietus. The sequence goes on from WITN01000011.1 coordinate 241,264, forward strand.
GGGATGACGCAACATCTCCATGACGCGAAGCTCGTCACGGATTTGTTGGTAAAGACTGGGCGAACCGGCCAGCTCCTGGAATTTGATCTCCTTCACGGCCATTAGGGAACCAGAATCCAAGTTGACGGCGGAATACACGGAGCCGAATGCGCCTGCGCCGATGAATCTCCCCTGTTGCCAGCGAATCGAGATATTGGAACTGAATGATGCAAGGAAAACGGCCGATTGGTCCTCGAGCTTCTCGTCATCAAGTACGCGGCCAGCCATCCGCTGCTCCGATGTCACAGTGGCCATCGCGCCTTCTAACCTCTCGAGTGCGTGTGACGTTTTCTCCCAGAATTCATTGATCGACGGGTCCAAATAACCGGCGGCAGTCAAACGTTCGTTGACACCAAAGGAGGAGAATATCTTCTGTGCGTCCAAAGGGGCCTCCTGACGCCGTTCGCACAGCATTTCCTTCTCTTTGCTCGCCTCCAAAGTGGAACGCGCCCCAAGAATATCGAAGTGACTGATGAGGAGCGTCATGCAACTTGCAACCTTCTGTTGAAGCATCTCGAACTGGTCCTCAGGGAGCTGAAGGATGTTGTTGCGTGTGCGATGGAGCGTGAATTCTAGTGCGTTGACAGCCCACTTGAACGTTTTCCGTTCATTTGGGTCACAATCGTCACAAATGAAGGAAACCCATGAGATGGCGAGCTTAACGAGGGACCGATTGAACTTGAGGAGTGTAGACCGATCCATAGACTTCTGTGCATGCTGGCCGTGCTCGGAGGCAAATAAATACCAACTTTCCAAAAGGTCTTGACGCCTGCTCGTTTCTCGGAGAGCATCGCGAACATAATCGACAGATTCAATGGTAGATTCGGCGAGTCGATTAGTAGCGCGATTGATCTTCCTCATCTCTCTGTTGACGGCGGGCAGGTGAGCTTGTTGTTCTATAATACAGAGCGCAGGCTTCATGTCAAGTTCGCTGTCCTCGTCCACTGGAAGGAAGACTTCGGCGAACTCTTGTTTAGCTAACGCTAGCCTATGTTGGCCACCATCGGCAAGAAGGCGGACCCGGTCATCCTTCAAAGCCAGATCGATCTTGGGAATTTCTAGCATAAACACAAGCCCGTTCCAAAGAAATCGGCTGCGAGGGGACAAAATGAGAAGATACCCAGCCTCGTCCGGAAACTCCATATGAAGATCATAGATATCGACAATCTTGCGACCATCATCTTCGAGTTGTTCAGTTACGTGAAAGGCTTCCAAAAGCATTCGACGAATATAATCTGGGTGATCCCGCAAAGATCTCGAGGCGATAATATACGTTCCTTCCTCTTCGTATGTTTGCGTAAAGACAAGGAAATGATCCGTTTCACCAGCTGGGCAATGAAAAGGTCGATCGGGACGTCCTCCAGAGTATACTCCGCCGAGTTGTTAAACCTCTGGTAAAGAAGCCTCAGCGGATATTAGATGTAAGCGGACATAAGAGGTGCCAAGTCATCCTCACCTAACAAAGCGCTGCAGCTTACGGTACCGTAGGCGGACGCTGTCCAAGATTTTGCCATACCAACTGATCATTTGTTCGTCGTCCGTATCTTGCTGCGACGCGGCGCGCACATATCCGTTGACGCCAGGGCCCGGCCTTCGCCGCTGACCAGACGTCGGCCTTTGAGAAACGGGTAGATGAAGCTGCGCGTCAAAGAAATTCGTAACGCGGACCATCAACTTGTTGGTGAGTGCGCTGCTTGCGCTGTCAGATACAGAGACTCTAAAAATGTTTCCACATACCATAATTGCTCCGCAACCACCGATGCCCCACCCGGAACGGTCAATGCGACATCGTTAAGAGTTGGCCACTGACTTTCGATTAGATCGGTCTCTTTGAAGTAGATGTCCTTGGGCCGCTCTTTAGCTTCCAGTGGATCAACTTGAAGAAGAAACTCAGCGCGTCTAATACGACGGAGTCGTAATTATCGCTGATACAGGGCGGTAGATTCCAATTGCCCCCTGGGTCAGGAGAAAGAAAGGCTTCGTATTGCCGCTTCAGCGTGCACGCGATCCCGATGTTCAGTTTGAGTCATCTATCATCTGGTCAATAATTATGATGGCTGGGTCCTTCAGCTTCTGTGCGTAGTCCAACCGAACTCGTAAGCTCGCTAACGCAAGTTGGGTTGGAAAGGAAATCAAGGGACCAGTTCTCGCTCGAAGGATGGGAGGTTCATCTTCCTCAGAAGTGTGCCAAGTTGACTTGAGCATCCCGAGAAGCGCCGATGAGAGTGTGCACAGTTGTCATGAAGCCTTTTGCGAAGGTCATTTGTATTGACTCTTCCTTCATGGCTCTTTCGAGGAACGTAGTACCGTCCGCAACAGGGCCGTTATCACCAAAGGTGTAGCGAGCACCCAAAGGGCTCTCCGCATTTGTGACAGGTGCGGTGACGTCCAAAGTCTCGCTCCCAGTCCACTTTCGTAAGACATTGATTTGACGGCGAAGAGAGGTGAAGATGGTAGACCACGTAATAAGAGCGTCTCTATGGGCTTGGAAATCCGGTTCAGCAACGACAGGTTTGTCAAGGTGGAGGGCTTTATGTGTTGGATACAACGTGTGTACGATATCCAAGTGCCGCAACACCTCGTTTACCTGTTGCAAGGCGATGGCTCCGGGATCATCCTCGCTCTCGAGGTCTCTAGCACGGAAGGTCAACACTTCGTTGATGACAGGATCAACGGTTCTGAGTCTCAAATCCTCAACCCTTTTCCTCTCTTCCTCTTCGTCCCTTCCCATGATCTTGGACCTGATGCCCAACCAGAGGTTATGGTTATACCTGTCTTGCTCTTCACCAGAAGTGGCGAGGGCCACGGCTATGCGCGTCTTCTCCGACTTCAGCACATCGCCATCCAGTACTGACGCAAGCATGGTCTGCCACTCGAGCCGCTCTCTGTCTTCCAGCGTCTCTGGTTCAATCGATTCGGACTCTAGCAACGAAGAAAATTTATCCCGAACATCACCAGAGCTATCCAACAATGTGCGCCCGAAGTCTTCCTCGTCACTATCCCCGGTATCAACGGACTGATTCGGGCCTCTCTGGAAATACTGGCTATCGGAGTCATTTCTAGGATCCTCGGGGCCAGAGCCAGAACCGTATCGCATGAGAAACTGAGTGAAGATGTCGTGATACCTCGCATAGTATTGAGGTATTTGTGTGGATGAAGAGGCGGAAGAAGGGGGGCTACTGAAGGAACCTGCGGGGGAGTATGTCTTGAAGCGAGACTTGAGGCGGACAGATCCTGGGAGTGTAGAAGTATTGGTTGAAGGCGTAGCGGAGAAGGGAATGGCTCTGGGCGATTGTTGGATGTCCCATGAATCGTCGTAAACCTCATCTTCTGGGGAGGGTTCTGCTTCTGTATGCGGATACAAGCTGGGTATATGCCGTGGCAGTGGCATCTCAAGTCGCGTTATCGATCCGGGCCGACCTCTGCGCTTACTCTCACCATGGGCGTCGTAGAGAAAGTATGTAAAACTTGGACACTACAAATGCATTCGATGCTTATACCTAACACCTAGATCAAAGAGATCGAGGGTGAGCTAGCTCGTACCCCATGTTTCAAACTAGATCGCCCTTCTGATAGTTATCTTTAGAGGAGATGGCCAGAAGTAATGGTTACAATCTGCTCCGACTAGCATACACAACTAAACTGATGTCACAGCGCAGAAGAATAAGGTGGATGCATCGAGCCTCTCGTGCTCCAGCTGACAACTCAACAGTCTGTCCGAGTACTAGGCCACAGAGTACCATCTGGGATTACTCAAAGCAAAGCTTGCGCGTTACCGCGCTCAGCTTTTGGAACCTACCACGAAATCTGGAGGGCCTGGAACTGGATTTGACGTGCAAAAGTCAGGGGATGCTCGAGTGGCTCTGATTGGCTTTCCATCAGTTGGAAAGGTATGGCCCCTGTTATCTTGCTAAACTCCAGCTGTGTACGCCCCTCAGTCGACCCTGCTAAGCAGAGTAACTCATACGGCTTCCGAGACCGCCGCTTACGAGTTCACGACCCTGACCGTGAGTTTCCCAAAAACACGGTATTCGATGCCAAAGCGCTAATGGGAAATTCGATCAGGCCATTCCTGGCGTTATTGAATACAAAGGTGCAAGAATACAACTTCTTGATCTTCCGGGTATTGTGGAGGGGGCTAGCCAAGGCCGTGGTCGCGGTCGACAAGTCGTTTCAACTGCAAAAACAGCAGATTTGATCGTGATGATGCTGGATGCTACCAAATCTGAGGAACAACGCCGATTGTTAGAAATTGAACTGGATGCTGTCGGGATTCGCCTCAACAAGAGGAAACCAGACGTCGTCTTCAAAAGAAAAACAACTGGTGGAGTGAGACATTCTGAACATGTGATCGTCCTTCCTCTTACACACTTAATTTCTGCAGATCACGGTGATCTTACCGTTGAGTTGCAGCACTATTCTAAGCGATTTTCAGTTGACTGCTACTGTGAAACTCACCAAGACGGACGAAAAAACCATACGGACTATCCTAGCTAGCTGTTTGTAGACTCCTGTTTCTCACATTGCGATGCTCAAATCGATCTCCAGATAAGTTACACAATTGCGATGTAATGATCCGAGAAGATGTTTGTCGTACTCTTCCTATTACTTCGGCCACCAAACTAATTACGGTCAAGATCACTACGGACGAGTTCATTGACGTCTTGATAGGTTGACAATATCTTCGTTCCTGGATGTGGTGTCTGTCTCATCTATCTCACAGGAACGCGGAAATACATACCATGCCTCTGTACGTCTGGCACCTGCAGCACATGGAAACTCATCCAGACGATCTCTAGATGTCTATAACAAAGTCGACGCTATAAGTCTCGAGACGATGGACCGTTTGGCCCATGATGACCACACGGTTGTCATCAGCTGCGAGATGGACCTTAAGTGAGCCATAATAAACGCTACGATGTTGTACTGCTAATTCCCTGCAGCTTAAACTATCTCATTGATCGCATATGGGATGACCTTGGCCTTGTGAAAGTCTACACAAAAAAGAGAGGTGCCCACCCAGATCTTTTTGACCCAATCTGCATGCGCAAGGGGTCTACTATCGAGGTGAGTACGGAAGTATCAGCTCCTTCCAATACTCACACATTATTCAGGATGTCTGCGACGGGATCCATCGGTCGTTGGCAACAAATTTCCGTTACGCGTTAGTATGGTCAGTTCTATGTGCTTTACTTCTTTTGGCTCATGAAGGCTAAACCACTCTCAGGGTGAGATGTTTCCTGACGCGGTGCCGTTATTCGAAGAGCTGACAGGTAGCGCCTCTTTCTTACAACCACAGGGAAAATCTTCCAAATTCGCCCCTTACGCCAGAAGGTTGGACTCGGTCACCTTGTCCAAGACGAAGATGTAGTTTCAAGTGCGTGCTTGACACATGCATAGAACTATGAGAGCGTTTTTAACATACTGCAGTATTCACGAAGTAGGCTGCTAACTACCTTAATGAGTGTGCGAGGTCACCTCGTGGTGAGTAGTGTTGGTAGGAACGAGGGTGTCAATGGCTATCCCGTTGGTTTGCCAAACGCTGCCAGTTGCTGCGCGTCTACGATGTTTACTAGCCATCCTCCCCCCTTGCACGATACAGAAGTCAGCGGCGGAGCATCTGCAGTTCGACCAACCCATTTTATTGTTCTTGCTTGCAACAGCGGCCAGTGCAAATGATCAGGTCTCGACTTCTGTGCCGAGTATAAGTTGAGATGTACTAGCAATTCCTGTGATAAACAAAGACAATTGGAAGTACAAATAGCATACCTTGTCGCCCTTGCTGTTGGCTACAAGATGCGCAGCATCACAATTAACCGCATCTGTCCCTATCAAAATGCATTACTCTCCATCCTGCTCTCTGTTGAGGAATGTTTCCCTCCAAATGGTGGGCACATGGTGTTGGGAACCAAGTCGTAAGCACCTGTTAGGATCTCTGTGACTACCCAAATAAGGAAGTAGTAACACAGGCGGACGGTGGCGAAATATGAGCGTCCCCTTGTCGTATTCTTATCATCACACGTGCACCAACTACATCGCATCTTATATGATGCTACAACGACGGTTACGCACCTCTTTCTATCCACAACTGTTGCGAAACGTCTGCCATTTTTGTTTCGGCCCGCAGTCTAAGGTGAAAACGTCAGCTAAATTACACTACAACTCTTGCCACAACTTAAACCAACGCAAAAACTTAACGCCACAGCTTGCTAATTTGGTGAACCTCGCGCCAAAAAAAGGTCAAGCACTGAAGGTTTCAGGCGCGATACCAATTCGTGCTGTAATGTGATTGGCCCATCCAGCGGTGGCACCGCCGCGGCGTTCATGTGAGGAGCTTCACACTGCTTCTTGTGATTGTGATGGATGGCACCGTGGGCGCCGCGTGGCACCGTGCAAGGAGATTATAATAAGGCTACACTTGCACTATCAAAGTATCAATTTCACCTACCAGCTACCCCAGATATGCCGGATAATACTTCACACGTGGTTCAGGTTGCCTCTGGAATCGAATTCATTTTCCTTGGACTGGCACATCGGGCAGCTTACCCAATGTCTCTTGCCTCACCGCTCCCAAGAGTGACGCACCTTGCAAGACATGCCTCTCCACCCTCAAGACTGAAGGCAAGAAGAATATAAGGAGGAATACGTCGGCAGTTATGCGTATCGAAGGAGGGATGGGAAGAAGAGGTACGCACGCACGTCGTCTTACACGATTGGAGAGTGACGTAGCTCAGGACCATTGTCATCGATGTGGGCAAGAATTTTCAGGCGGCTGCAGTTGAATGGTTCCCAAAGTATGGTCTGCGACATATCGACGCCGTACTGATCAGTCATGCTCATGCCGATGGTGCGCTTCGCCTGGATGCAATAGCCTTTAAATGCTGATTCACAATTAATTACCAGCTATGAATGGATTAGATGATCTTCGTGGTAGGTTCATTGGGATTATGATGACCATGTATACCTATCCCTTCATCAGGATGGACTCTGAGAGGGTCAATACAAAAGTTTATCGACGTCTATGCGTCTCAGGCAACGTTCACTGAAGTGGAGCGATCCTTCCCCTACATGGTCGCTAGAGAATACGCGTCTGGAGGTGGCGACGTGAGCGCAGTCCCCGCGATTAGACCCTTTCTGATCATTTGTATCTCAGATTCCTGAGTTCAAGTGGCACATCTTCGAAGACAAGGTACCAATCGATGTTGCGGATTCTGGTGTTGTAATCACACCATTTGAAGGTAAAATGAGTTACTCTTTTATTTTGCGGCCTGTGGAGTATTAACTATATCAATGAAGTGCAGCATGGCCGTTTATGGGCTGCTGCCTCTCCGCCTGCGTTCGCCCCAACGCCGACTATCACCACGCCTTCCACGCCGACAAAGACACCTTCTACGCCCAAATCTGGTCCATCAACATCTCTTCTCGCACCCCAAGCAGGGCCGGGCCTACCGTCACGTCGGCTGCCTGCAAGTGCTGACGATGGCCAAGGTGTTCCGGAACTCTATCCGTATTTGTGCCATGCATTCAAGATACAGGACTCCGTGATCTATCTCTCCGATGTATCGTGGATCTCTGACGAATCCTGGGCCGTGATAAATCAACCTTCCGTCGACAATCCCTCGCATCGATACGCTGTCGCCATCGTGGACTGTCTGCGACCCATAGCGCATATCTCACACTACGGGATCAAGGAAGCTGTCAATGTCGCAAGGAGGATCAATGCACAACGCACTTATTTGACTGGCTTTGGACATGAAGTATCTCACGAAGAGTATGTCACCATTGGCGAGTACGTTGGTGGAAAGACTATTGACAACCCAACCGCGATGGAGAAATACTGTATCGATCTTGTGGACGAAGGGAAGAACATCTGGTTGCGTCCGTCGCACGATGGATTGCAGTTTGAGGTGTCAAATGAGGGAGCAGTAATAGACAACAGCTACAAATGAGGGACAGATAAGATAGTGTTTTAATCTAATCTAGTAAATGTGTGACCGTCACCCAGAACTTGCTCGTCATCACAAGCTGTATCACGTATCCCCTCACTTGGAGCTGCTGGGGTCGTTGTTTTCAATGAAGTTTTTTTCGCAATCCTTCTTGTACGAGTGCGTATGGTTCCCTTCTTCCTGCGGTGTATATCTGATGCGTTTCAGCGATCCCTGGCCCATTGTATCTCTCGCGTTTTTCTTGCGCTATCCGAACCCCTATGCCTCCCACATCCTCTCGTGTGATGTGATTTCGCGCAAATTCACACCCTCCGGTTCACTTCTTACCACCCGTCTTATCCTGAAGACGGCGACGGTACCGAGATGGGCGAAGAGCATCGTTTCTCGCTCGGAAAGCTGGATTATCGAAGAGAGTGAAGTAGATCCACACGGGAAGGTGGTACGCTGTCTCACCCGGAACCTTGAGCACGTCAAGGCTATGCAGGTACACGAAGCCCAGACTTTCAGTCAACTGGGAGAAGGGTTTGTAGATATTCTCCCGTTCTTCTATACTAGACTCAAAGCGAATCTTCAAGGAAAACTTTGCAGACCACGGAAGCTCGAATCGTTTCAGGGTTTGGATGGGGCCTCACAAAACAGATTGAGAACTATGGCCTCGCACGTTTCAGGAAGAACGTCCAGCGGGTGCGTTATTTCACGAAACCAATTATCATCGCTAATGCGCTCCTCCAGTCGCGTGAAGGTGTTGCCCTAATTCTCGACCTCATTCGTCAAGCTCGCCAGCAGCCCATGACGCTGAGTTCATCGTATCTCAACCCCACCAGCGCCAGCCGTCTTACGACGAATCGCGCGTCCGACCAATTTCGATCAGAGCACCACCAAGGGTCCGAAGCGGATGATTCCCTACACTGGGACTAAATTGGCTTTTCTCAAAATTATCGTGAATCCGGGAGGGGTTCGCTCACCCCACCCCACGGAATATATCCCCCCTCATTTGCGCATTATTACATTGTATTAGTATCTTGAGTCGCACAAACAACTATTGAGCTGATCGAGAGTGCTTGTGAGGTTCACCAGAGAGGCGGTAGTTTTACGCGCCCATAACCACTAAGTGATACGCTGTAAACGTCACAAGTCATTCATGTATTTTCCCACTTCCATCGCTCGCCAATTCTGCACGGTCCCGCCATTGCCCAATGCGCCATTAGAATCTGTGATCAGAATAACGCCAAGCCCCCACAAATCTTTATTCTGCGCGTTGACACGGAATGGTGTCGCGATTTGGCGCGTCAGGGTGTGACCTCCTCTCTCAACATGTCGAGCCCACATAAGCCTGGCGCTAATTATCATTTAGCCGTTAGCCATCCTCGCATATCTTTCGAGGACGTCGATCAGTGTCAAAGAACATGGGGAAAATCAGTCCGCTCATTGGTCTACAGATGGAACGCGACTGGTCATCCAGGTGGGTCCTCACGCGAACTTCACGGCTTGTATTGATCCCCATTTCAGACCACAAAATCATATTTAATTCTTGCCTCTTTACATCAAAAGCTGGACGAAACACCCTATGGTAATACTCGGTTGGGACCCAGTGCTCTGCGCACATTCCTTTCTGGGTCAGGAGAAGCCCTGCCTTTGCAGGCGCTTGTCATACGCTTTGAGGGAGTGATTCGGGTGGAAGGGTGGCTTCTTAGGTGGGTGTGTTCTTTTGACACATTTGCGTATCTGCTCACGTTGTATGCAGCGTATCTCCGCGAAAAAATTACATCCTCTTCTCGACAAGGAACCCACCATCTGTCCAGCGCATACCCTGGCCTGTCACCAATGAATCAGACCTCAACGACGATAGGGGTTATGGTTACGAGAGTTGGACACTTAGCGACCATAGTGACAACTTCCAGTGGCTTATAGACTCAAATGGTCAGTCGCACATATATGATGCATCTGTTTACACATTTTCTATTATAGATTCAGTTGCAGTTTCGAATATATCGTCGCTCCGTGGTACGGACGTCGAATCTTGGATCACCACAGACGGTCGCGCCTATCTCGTGCAACTAATTGAGAGCCAAGAAGCTAACACCGCTGCCGAGCACTCAGAAGAGATCGAGACTGACGAAGCCGTGTGTTTCTTACAAGGGCACGCATATCACGGCCACACTTACACATAAACGTTCTTCAGATTACGGCAAATGGAGGCTGGCATACAAGAGAATCCAACGACAATACCAATTCTCGACCCAACTCCCGGTGGCTAGGCTCATGCGTGCATGACGTGCAAGTGCCTAAATGGGTGCAGAAGCGGAAGCAAGTTTATCCCGGTGAAGGTGGAGATGTGAGCCCAGATGATTACGAGCAGCCTCGACGAGCGGTCAAAGTGGCTGTCAACATGAGGTTTTCTCTCATCGCCATTGGCACGCATTGGTACGTCGGTCTTGGCCCGGAATCATCTGTAACTGGTCTCATGACATCCATTCACCTAGTGGTAATGTGGAATTCACTAGCTTCCCTTCGCAGCGCGGTGTCACGCCAAAACCTCAAGTGTTGGAGGCCTTTCAATCTTATCACATCAAAGAAAGAGGGTCAGTTTGTGCCATGGAATGGAGCTCGGATGGATACGTCCTCGCGGTCGGTTGGGAGAAGGGTTGGGCTGTTTGGAGCGTGGCTGGTCGGTGCCTGGCATGGGGTTTTGGATTGGAGAATCAGACAGACGAAAGCAAGTACGACAGCACTGCTCACTGATTTCTGCGATGGCACTGAACCAAGTTTTCTAGATTCAAAGACATATTCATGAACGGTATCAAGGACCTTGTGGGCCACTCAATCTTACGTTCGAGACTATTTTCTCAATCCTGAACAGTTCTGGGGCCCTGGAAACTTCGAGCTCTTCGTCCTTTCACACCCCGATGAACGGAGTGAGTGGTGACAGCTTGTGCTCGTGTCAAAATTAATTCTCGAATCAGTACCTGACGGGCAACTTTTTGCAATCCCTTTCGCAAAGAGCGCTGCCACAGGACAACACATTCCTGCAAGTTTCTCTGTCCCCTTTCTGCCCCGATATCTAAAACATCATCTTCAGGATAATGCAGAGTATGCTTTTCTGCAGATGGACGATCGCGTTTTAGTTTATAGGGGTGCAGATCAACCCGATATGAGCGTCATCAACCCCGAGTCAGATGTCTGGCAACACATCAAGGCTGGTCCCTGATCGCGCGGGATGGTGGATCCTAATTAACGAGTTCGCTTTTCAGATCCCGCAAGCGTACCTAGCAACAAATTGGCCGATTCGCTACTCCGCAATCAGTGCCGACGGCAGACTGATCGCAATCGCTGGTCGAAGAGGACTTACGCATTACAGCTCAACATCTGGACGGTGGAAGTCGTTTTCTGATGAGTTACAGGAACAAGCGTTCACTGTTAGAGGTGGCCTTTTATGGTTTCACCATGTTCTGGTTGCTGCAGTGGAAATCGGGCGATCATGGCAGGTGAGCGAGGAAGATATTGTTCCGTTGGGGGGCACCCTCACAGTCCTCCCAGTTGCGGTTATATTCTCGAGACTTGGAGCTCAGTAACCAAAACGTCCTTCATCGCGAGCCTCTGGCCAGTCCTGTGGTCATTCTCTCCCTCGTGGACAACTCTCTATTAGTTTATATGACGGACAATACTCTGCTGCACTACCTGATCGCGCCGACTGCCGACACGATAAGATTACATCTTGCCGGAAGTATCTCCTTCGATGGTGTGATCGCCAACCCAAATGCGGTTCGGGTTTTAAGCTGGATGATACCCACCGCTCAGAAACGTCAGTCCCTTAGGAAACGAGTATTAATTGATGTTCACCCTTCACGATTGTAGAACTTGGTGATCCCGCGGACGACCTCGCTGTGGCCACCGTTCTGATGATGGTCGGGGGCGAGTTGGTATTGCTCAAGCCCAGAAAGGTTTCTACTCTCAAAATTTGACTCCGATATTTTATTGACCGAGGTTTACAGTCTGGCGACCAAGAAGTTCGTTATGACATGCAAATCCTAGCTGACCGTATAGAATTTTGCTGGATTCATCTCCACGGCATTGGAAGTTTGGAAAACTCTCTATGGGGCTACGATGGACAGGGCATGAGGGTCTGGCTGAATGCCTTGACTATAGAAGCTACATCCGAGCTAGCTTCCGAATCGCAGGGGGGCCATGTCAGAGAAAGTGTAAATGTTCCGCTCGATTTTTATCCATTGTGTAAGTTCAGATCAAGCAGAGTATCACAGTTGCGGAGAGTGTCTGACCCCGACGTAGCTGTTCTGATGGACAAGGGTATAATTATTGGGGCGGAGCACGAGAGCGGCATGGGAACAACTTTGCCCTTTGCGACATTTCGGCACGCAACAAGTGTAAGTCGATCTAGTCTTCTTAGAGTGTCCTCTAACGCGTCGTACAACAGTCACACTTGTTTTTGCATCACATTCTACGCTTTCACCTGACAGCCGGCCAAGTTCAAGAAGCGGTCACCTTTGCGTCGCACTACCAGCACCTCGTTTTCTTCGCACACGCCCTCGAGATTCTTCTACACACCGTTGTCGAGTCAGAAGCGCCGAGCGACGATTTGGCAACGGGCGCCAAGGACAGCGTCCTCTCGTCCGTGATTGAATTTTTGGATCACTTCGACGTCGCTCTCGACGTCGTGGTGGGGTGCGCGCGCAAGACCGAAATGACGCACTGGCGCCGTCTATTCGACATTGTGGGGAACCCAAAGATGTTGTTCGAAGTATGTCGCCTTGGTCGTGGCCTAGATCATGGGCAAAGTACTGAACACATATGTAGACATGCTTGAGTTCGCAGCGTCTGCGAACGGCGGGATCATATCTCCTCGTTTTACATAGTCTCGAGCAACTCGACACTGGTCATGACGACGCATTCAGGCTCCTGCGCAGCGCGGTAGAAGCCAAGGACTGGCAGTTGTGTCGGGAACTGCTGCGATTTCTGCATTCTATGGATGATAGCGGCGCAGTATTGAAAGAGGCGTTAGCTCAGCCTTTCATGTTTGAGATAGATAGAGGGTAGCACCTAATAGCGTGTTGGTGCACGAGCACGAGACTATCATTATTCGTGGCGTGACCGAATTGACGCGACGCGACTGGGAGAAACACCACCGGGAAACACCGTGAAAAGACACGAAGGGCGCTAGTGAGGAGCGCCCAATACTCTACACCCACCACGTCAAGAGTCAACAATGGCCGACCGCTTCGACGAAGGCACCCAGGTTCGGATTTCTCATCTACTGTGATTCTCAAGAAAATAATACTTAATTAATCACTCTAGAAAGAGCTACAGGCATTCCTCGAGCGGGAGCAGGCACAGGCGCGCGTCCAGCAGTCGATTCATACATTCACCAGCATGTGCTGGGACAAGTGCGTTCTCATCCTTATTTCATCCGTAATCTTCTTATCTTGAACCTCGGTTCAGATGCATCACGGGCACACCCTCGACCCGATTCTCTCGGGGCGAGGAGAGCTGCTTGGCAAACTGCGTGGAGCGGTTCCTGGATACGAGCCTTTTCATGGTGAAAAAAATTGAATCACAGAGAGCTTAGACGTGTTCCTCCTGGATGTCCCCCCTCAAAGTAGAAATATTGGCACGTAGGAGCTTGCTTCTCGTATAATACCAATATCATCAAATATAATGAATTCCATTGTCATCCGCAACACAGTCTAAAATCACAATGAAGATACGACAAAAAAAACAACAAGAAAAGTCCGAAGGCACACTTGTACATTCAAGTCGACGCGATATGAAAGAAGATGGATTAAATTGACATGGAGCCTCCGCGAAAGAGGCTGGTCACAGTGCTAAATGGCAGAGCTTGGTCCACGCATATCCGACGATAGCGGGAATGAAGAAGCAGTAAGCGTCGAGAATTTCCCACTTGTGTCTGAGCTGTAGCGGGATGTCGAGTGCGGGGAACTTGTCGAGAGAAGGGGAGAATGAGCCAGTGTCATAGAAGCGCTGCATGAGTTGGTCCTTCTCGGACCACCTGTCCCGTAACCAAACGTCAAACGCCTCCCGCTCGTCGTCGGGGACGTCAACTCCGATCGCCTGACCATGTGGAGAACGGTGGGCGCCTATGGGCACATGCTTCGCTACATCAAATCGACGGATGTGCATGTGGATAGCAGGTGGAGGTATCCGATCGAAGAAAATCGATCGCAAAGTGTAGTACGACTGGCCGTATCCTGTTGATGGAACTCCTAAATTACAAGTATCGAATGAAATCGTGGCGGTTCAAAAAGAAGCGGGTCTGACGTACCGGGGTATCCCATGGTAATGTCAAGTAGCTGCAGATCGGGAACACAAGATGAAAGAGCACGAATACTGTAAAGCAGGCCTGTCGAACGTGGGAGGAGTGTATGAGACATGTCAGACTGTGAATTCTCATGAGAATGGAAGGACTAAGAGGTGAGATTAGAGCTCACGATGCCGAGTTTGTCAGCATACTTCTTGCTGACGGGACGTGTCTCTGGACTGACGAGAGTGCCCTCCGGGTAGAGAATGAAAGTGAGCGGGGTATCGTGGTCCTGTGCCCTTGCGCCCAAGAGAGCAAGCTGCTTCACGAGATAGAGACGATCGGAAGCCCAAGAACGAGCCAAGAAGATGAAGCGAAAGAATTGCATGCCCTGTACATTCGGTAGCGTTATAAGAGTAGGAAAATGCAAACGCAAAGATATGTTCGCACCCAGCCGACGATGGGGACCCATTTAAGGCTTTTCTTCAGAACGATGCAGACATCTCTGTGAGTGTCCATAAAGTAGGTCAGGCACCAAGCGTACCACCAGTCTGCATAGACCTAAATTGGTAAGTGAGATGTCGACTGATGGAAGAATGGTTCAGGTACGGACTTGGTGATTCGCAACGAGGATGGACTTTTGAGGAAGCCTGAGAGACAAGACGTGACCGTCGCTACCTCGTACAGCTATGTTGTCGATCTCATCCTGGGAAAAGGCGCCAGGACCGTGGAGTTCGAAAGTTATGGTGAGACGAGTCGGTGCAAAACATTGGGACATGAGGACTGGACATGGGAAGAACTGAGGAAAAGCGGTGGAAATAGAAGGAGGAACGCACTGAGAAGGGTGCCAAATGAGCCTTTGCTAAGACGAATGCCGGCATGATATATGGAGTTGGCGAAGGAGAAAGGAATCAAGCGAATGGGCAAGAGGACCACGAATTGCGACATATTGACGAGGAAGCAGCCGAGCGAAAAGGCGGCAAAGAAGACTGTTGCGTGAATCATCTGCGACCATGTCTGGGGTGGCCGTTTCGCGATCTCAATAGCATATGTCTCTGCCATTGCGTTGCCGTTGCCGTTGCCCGTGGGTGAGCGATCTAGAGTCACAGGCGCCGGCGCCGAACGCTTCCACCGCTAACGCTAAACCATATCGCTTCCACCACTACCGTCACTACTACCACACTACTCCCTCTAATATTACTACTACCACTACCACCACTATTGCTACCCCCGCCGCCATGCAACGTCCCCCACCCGTGTCCAAAGACAAGGAAAAGCCTTCGTCGTCAAAGAATCCCGAATTTCCATTTCCCGCCCGTCGCGCGCCTTCCTACTTTGACCATTATCCCCGTCAAATGTCACATCCTGCGCCTCTCTCACCCCAGCAGGTGCACTATCCTCATGGACGCGCCGCACGCTCTTATGGGGCTTCCACTAGCACCCTTCATTCCGATCTATCGTCTAATTCCAATTTCGCCAACGTCACGATCAACGAGTTAAGCGGTCGTTCCGACCCTCATCTGTCTTCCTCTCGTCATACCCAACGCGACGAGGTCGTACCCCCACGCCGTCGTTCTCGTCGAGCAGCACAGAGGTCCTCGGCGGAACATTTATCCGACCTGTCTTACTTCCGAATATCCGATTCTTCCTCACTTACGCAGATTGAGACGCCACCGCGGACGCCAGTTGACTTTTCTTCTTCGAAGCTATTCTTCGATCCCTTTTCGGTCGTTGTCTCCGCACCTGTATCTGGGGTAGAGACCATGGACGCATTGGTCGATGGCATGAATAATTTTGGAACTGATGATCTGTTTATGGGCTCAGGCGGTATCTCTGCACGTCCCCCACGTCCAAAAGATCGATTTCACCCTTTGTATCAACCACCACTTCCTACCCCCCCACCAGGTGTGACTCTCGGTGGTGCATTGTCTCGCAAAATGTCGTCAAAGTCAAAGGCATCTCATCTCGATGAGGGCGCAGACGCCGACAACGACGCCGACGAAGAACACGAGGCTCGCCCACGACCACGAAAACCTCCCTCACTTCGTCACCCCTCTTCTCGCACAAAAGCGTCCCACTCGACTGCTTCCTCTTCGCTCACCAGAGGCGGGTCTCTTTCTCGCTCTACCAACGGTAGCTGTCCACCCTCGCCACAACTTTCGCGGTCAGATTCTCATAAGAAGGTCCCTCCCTCAATCTCTGAGATCATACGCACGTATGCTCCTCCGCAACAGCAAGCACGGTCCCGTCCATCCGCGGCACGTGATTCAATGAGGTCGAGCAACCATAGTCATCAAACCGTGTACGAAGAAGAGCTGGAGTCTGAGCCTGAACCTGTCTCTGCGGTAGAGGAAGCCGAGCTTGTCTCACGTACATCTGTCGATAGTGTCGCTGAAGAAGTCAAAATGACGCTACGTAATCAGACTACATCCCCCGTCGTTCAAGCTCCTACTCTCAGCCCCGAACCCGCACGCTCTCAACAATCCTGTATGTCTGAGAACACTTCGGTACAAGGTTCTCATCGATTAGATGGACGCCACCCAACGCCCCCTCCTGGCAATGCGGATTCAGCCGAGGAAACACCACCGGCCGACCTTGCAGCTCGGCCGACTCAGTCACAGGCCATCGCGGAATATCTTCGCTCTGCCAGATTGACTACTCTCCTCAAGCTCACTCGTTCTCCCCACGCATCAATAGACAATCCCCTCGTCGTCAGCTTGTCTGATCTTGGGAACACCACAGGATATCCCCTTGTCGTATTTTTGGGTCTCGGCGGCGTGCGATATGTTTCCGGCCTATATGACGAGATGGCAGAATGCCTTGGCATCCGCCTGATCACGATCGATAGGTCAGTCTATTTTCCTACCAACGTCTTTTTTGTGGTTTCATTGAGGTTCTGTAGGTGGGGCATTGGCCGAACTGAAGTTCCCAAGTCTAAAACTGCACGAGGCATCCCAGAATGGGCTTCTGCCGTTGAAGAGATTCTGGATCTATTGCATATTGACCAATGTAGCGTAATGGCTCATTCGGCTGGTGCTCCCTACGCATTGTCATTCGCGAATAAGGTCCCAGAGCGCATCCGTGGAGAGATCTTTCTTCTCGCACCATGGGTCGGCGGTGTAGAAGGAGGTACGTTTGTTTCACTTCCCCAAATCACTCAGTGTAATCTCACCTATATTACTAGCTGGTTACAAGTGGCTCAAATATGTCCCAACCGGTATATTGAAGACCGCTCAAGCCGCGGAGTGGAAAGTGCAGGCCTGGATGCTCGGTAAACCTCCAGCAGTTGCGTATCAGGGTATTGGTTACGACGCCAAGTCTATTGTCTCAGTTGCGCCCCAGTCGACGTATGCGCGTCATTCCACAGACAGGAAATCTAAGCCTGTGCCACCCATACCTCTCGCAGTTGATACACGGCGACCGAGCCACGCCTCCAGTGTCTCTAGCTATGATGACTTGCGGGACTTTGAAGGTCGCTTCGACAGTAGAAGCACTCTTGGTGCTAGGAGCTCTGGCTCTCACCGTAGCCGATCGGTGAGCGAGAGTAAGCATCGGCAACCTTTCTCACGCAAGACATCAAGAGGCTTCTTAACCAGGCTCAGAGGCGGGTCGACCCAACTGCAACCTCAGTCTCTTCCTGATAAGTCAGCCCCTTCCGGCGGACGGAGATTGAAAGCATTGCGTTCCATGGGTTCACTCAGAGGACGATCGTCTGCAGCTCCGTCTAACAAGGCCGTCGGATCCCTTCGAGTTCCCCCACAACTCACGGTCGATGCTGATCTTGGATTTGACACCTTCAATTGGTCAGCCGCCACTAACCCGGGCGATAGCAGCCCTGGAGATCCTCCCATATCACCCTTAGAGCCCACTCCCAACCGCCGCGCGGCTGGTCGTCGATCCGTATCCTATAGTTCTGCAGCTCGACCACCCCCACCTTCCATCGCGTCTTCCTCACGCACCAGTGTTCCCCCATCCCCCACATCCCAAGGAAGGGGAAGTATCACCGCAACCAGTGCGTACCAGGCTGCGCTGGGTAACGCGCTAATCGTCGCAGCACACGCCGAGTCCTCCCGCGGGACGCACAGCGATCTGCTGCAGATCCTGAACCACGACCAGCAGCCATGGGGATTCTCGTACGCGGCGTACCCGCACGCGGTGCGCGTGTGGTATGGAGACCGAGACGAGAAGATAGCAGAAAATGCTGTGCGATGGATGGAACGCACGATGGGACCGGGGCGATGTCGCGTCCAAGTTGTGCGTGGTGCTGACCACGGGCTGATGTACCGAAGCAGCGTCGTTGTGGAGGTGCTAGAGCGTGTGCGAGATATCTGGGAGGCCACATCGTGAATGCTCACGACCTCTTCCTGTCCGTCCGTTCGTTTCTTTTCTTTTTTTTCTTTCGAAATTTCGCGTTACTTTCATTTTCCTCATTCATTCATTCATTCATTCATTTTTTCTAGCATATACTGGGCTGAACACGGCTAGCACTTTTTTATGTATACTTATTATGATGATACCATTTTTTAGGAGTCGTTTCTCCCAACTGTTCCATCTTTCAACGCAGCCTGTCTTTTATCATATTACTGCACTACCCTTACTTGCTACATTGTTGTCTGCACGCCAGAGTAATTACTTGGATTAGTAAGCAACTCGTTGACTAACTCATCCCTTCCAAATCACGTATGTATCGCATTCGAGTGGTAAGAGTAGCTTCATCATTGTCTATTCTAGAGACGCCAGTGAAGTCGGAAGGCGCGAGAACCCAAATTAGCGACGTGATGTAACGGCGCGGATGTAACGGCAAAGGGGTTATGATTGGTCCCGATTGTAATCATAATTATTATCAAATTACAACTGACTTAACAACTTGACAACGGGAAGCTGAAGTAGAGGCCAAGTACAGTATATACATGATAGTTCACAAGGTGCACTTAGCTAACACTCGAATCTTCCATCAGTGGACGAGACATTGTAGGCGCAAATCGTGCGATGACATTAACATTCATGCGTTTCTCATTGGGGACTGGCGGGGTGAATGTAGCACGGAGGTGCTGACTGAGTCGGTTCGGGTCGACACCGGATGTCGAAAGGATAATAGGCTATTACGCGTGTCCTCGGGATAATGGTCGGATCAGACGTGGTCATGGCCGTCGTCACCACGTTGCAAGTCGAGCTTACATCCAATAATCCTAAGGTACATGAGGATGGTGGTACTCAACGCATCGCCAGAGGCCACGCTACTGGGTGATTGATCCATGGCCAGGTTCTCGATAGCAAAGAAAAATCTTCCAGGATAGACGATAGGTTCCAAGGCTAGTCGGACAACTTTTCAGTTATAATAGATATGAATCGCAGAACAGATGAGTTGTGGGTATGGCACGACGGGGAAGCGAGTCCCGCTATAGCTAGATATCAAAGGGGGAATTGCCAGAGGTGCCGTGCCGTGTGTCCGGCGTGTTAGTGACAATTACAACGTGATTGAAGAACACAGGCTAGCAGGTGAGATCGGATGAAAGGTGGTAAGTTATGCGTGCTGTACGTGCCAAAGGGGGATCTTCTTAATAGCGCCGGTACCGTACACCCGCAACTGGGTGATGTCCCGGGTGCTATCGCGACGGCCGCAGCCCAAGCAAACTGCCAAGGAGCCAGTTTCGGTGCTCAACGCATCAAAGACGAAGACCAGACCGTCGGTAAGAGAGTAGACGGGAAACCATAGTAACTTGAGGAGCATGGTGACCATAAATGAGGCGCTTGGCTGGGTTACGGGCCAACGATTCGCCGAAGCTAGGGTGTGAAGAGAAAGATAGCATAACGAGCCGTCAAAATAAATGAATGAAGGAGGTGCCGTTCTGAAGGACGGGTGCATTTGCGGGGAGACGTAAGACACAGGGGATGACTGGCACAATGAGATCGAACTGAGGTCAGCTACAGTAACCGCTGTCGTTTCTCTTTCAATTCAACATGGCCACTCCCAAGGCCAACAAGTCAGTCCCATCGTCTTCTTGATTTCTCTCCGGCTAAACTTCCCTTGTACAGCTCTTCGTTCGCCCGGCGCAAGGCTTTTGCCATAAAACATCAAGAAGCAGAACCGCTGACTCGACGGGACCTGCAACACGACTTCCTCCACCACGTCTTCGCATCCCAAGAACGTGTGTTCACCGACCCAACCCCGTCGTCCACAAAGGGAAACGATCCTCCAACAACCGTCACCTTCCGAGATCTCTATGTGCACGCGTTGATGAACTCTCCGCGATGCTCGAGGGCACTTCGCGAGAAAATGGTCGAGACACCTGAATTCGCCACGGATTTCGCCAAAATATCGCTTTTGGCGAACGTTGGACGGGTTAATACGACGATGACTTGTCCGTTCCTTCTTGTTTCCTGGTTCTCCTCTGCTGATGACTTTGACCGGAAATGTTCATAGTCCTTCCCGAAATGCGAACGGCATTACGTACATACCACCCCGTTCCTTCCCTGCAAAAGGCCGATGCGAATCTTCAAGACGCTCCCCGCATAAAGAATATTTTGAAGGCTTGCAGTCTTAAGGACGAGGCGACCACTAACATGCCCGTCACTCCGACGGAACTCTGCACGAGAGCGGTATGTGCACACGACTGATCCGATCTCTCCCACTCACCCGCCTTATAGGCGACCGGTATTGTCCCCTCCACGAGTATTGTGAATCTGTTCTTCGTTCTTTCTAACCACTTCACCGTCCGTCCTTTTCCTTCCGTTGCGCTCGTAAAGCGGCTCTGATCCCGGTCTTCCAGGCTGTTGCACGCGAACACTTTGGTCGGCTTGATATCGATTTCCTCGATCTCTTCCTACCTGTAAAGTTCTCCTCGCTTTCTCGTGCTCGTGCTTTCCTCTGGCTCGCTTTCCACTACCACGAGGCCCCTTCCACAAATCCATTCGATGGTCCACATACAAGGCAGCGCCCTGGTCTTGTCCCGGAACTTACCCCTCTCACTGATGAGGAATTTGAACTGGAGAACATTGACCCAGAAGATGAGAGGGACTATGCGGCAAAGATGACCAAGCTGCGAATCGATTTCCTCGCCAAGAACGCACGAGTCGGTGAAGGTCAAAACCCACAGGGCAAGAAAGGCGTGGCCAAATCGAAGGGGAGGGCTTTGTCCCCAGAAAGATCTGTCCTCGCGAAGAGGGAACGGTCTGATCCGGATTCCTCGCCGGAAGATGGCAACGCGGAGGACCCTGATCTCATTGGTATGTATCTCAAGTTGTATTACTGCCAGATGTGGCTTATATATAGTCGCGCTAGGCCGACCTACACAACGCCGAAAGCCCACAATCTCAAAATCATTCAAAGCATCTCGTGGGCTTTCAGATTCCTCGGCGTCCCGTGCGTCCATCCGACAAGCCAATATTGTCCAGCGGTCGATTCTTCAACGTACGACATCTTGATGCGTCTGTTGCTGTTTTTTTTCTGATATGATGGTTTCACTCAGAGGCGTGGCATGTCGTCACCACTGTTGATGCCTTTATCGATTCTGATGAAGAAGACTTGGATGAGTCTGCGCGTCACGCCTATAGTACGTCACTCGCTTTGTATGGTCGCTGGCTTCCTCACATCTAGCCCTTTCTTTTCAGCAATGCGTCTCCAGGTTCTCAATGACTTTCATCAGGACACACATACTCCCGTTCGCTCCCGTCAGTGGCAAAGGGCGAATGCCAGTTAATCAACTGGTTGCCTCCCTCCAGACCATATATTTTTATATATTTCTAATATACTCTGCCTCAACACTCGCATAAGTTATTTCATGTTTATACGTTGACGTTTACATAACTTTGCGTTCACACTATGTGTATCTAATGAATCTTTGGTCGTCCGGTCCCATTCTTGTTCTACTTTATAAGCTACATTGCAATCGGAGCTACTCTTCGTGAGACGCACGAAGCCGGTGATGCGCACGTGACGGAGTAAGGGTTGCTGATACAACGATAGACTATGGTATGCGTGCAAAGTGGATTGCAGGGTGTAGAGGTTACTGGACAGAAGAGACACAGACAAAGTATGTATAAGGTACGGGGCCAGTCAATATTAACACACGCCTCAATGAAGGCACTGAAGGAACAGAGAAATAAGGAGACAATGGAACAGATGATATGGATGATGGTTGAACCGAAGAAGCACCAGAAGATGTAGGGATATATCCACCAAGGCATGTAGTCCCCGGAAAGCATAAAATACAGCGAAAAAACCGGCCCCCGGTTCCGTTTGGCTATAGACATGGTGTGAGTGTGATGCACAAGACACGGAGTGGGTCGCTACTCGGCGAGCCACTTTTCGCACTTCTTCACGTATTTATCGAGCAACTGGGCCATGTCGCGGACAACGAACGTCAGCACAACCGTTGCAAAGAATTCAGAGGACCGTCGGAGCTTGCTCTCGATAGCGGTTCGTAGCTCTGGACTCAAACTGGCGTAAGCGGGGGCAATAGGCTGCATCGAGACAGCACGCGAGTGCTCGTCGAGGAGTTGCACCTGTGCGAAGAGCCGGCTGAGTCCTTGTACGTACGATGCTGGTGAATCGAGACTGAAACATGATACGTCAGTATATTCAAATAATGACACGTAAAAAATTAGAACGCATAAACGCACTTCTTCTGATTGGTGAGCTTGTCAAGCTGGCGAGTCAACTTGCCACCCCACGAGGTAACCTACATTGCCAGTCAATATATATATAAATGAAAAAGAAAATTTCCGTGCTCACCCCGCTATGCTTCTTGATCATGAAGCCTTCCCCGACACCTAACTTTTTTCCAAAGTTCGCGACAACTCCATCGCACACCCCAGAAAACTCCTCTAGCTTGAGCGACCACATTTCGCCTTCCTTCTTGCCGATGCCAGCTGCCAAGCTAGCGCTCACATTACCCGCACCAAATATCCCGCTACTTGTATGTTGCACCTCCTCGAGCGAAGAACAAAGCACTTCGACGACGCGCACCTTCTCGGGCAAGTTTAATAATCTCGCGCCGCCTTGCGACCACACTTCCTGCGGAACATGCAGTCTTTGTGTGATGTAGCCACCGGTCTTGGAGATCATCGTGTGTCTTAGAAGACCCATCATATGATACGGTTTACGAAGGGGGTCAGAGGGTGCATTGGGTGGGAGTGGGGAAATCGGGGTTGTTGGGAGGTTGCTGTGTGGAATAGGTGGTGGTGGCACAAGCTGGTTTGCAGGCATATCCAATGGTGGGGACAAATACCCGGTGACAACCGTGATTTGAGGTAGGGATGAGTTACTTTTGGATGACACGGAGGTCTTTCGTGGAAGTATCGCCACAGCAGACGGAGGGCGAGGAGGAGCTTCGTAGGAAAGTGATGGCAGTCCAGTAATGTTCGGTCGTTGCCCCGGCTGCGATGAAGCTCGGCTACGCGTATATGACGGGGGTGGTACACCGGTATTGAGACTGGGCATCTTTGGTTTCAGGGTTGGAGGTGGCACGCCATCTGGCGATTGAATGGGACTAGAAGTAGAAGTTGCCGGTGGCGCAGATGCCTTGGATCGCCTTTGGGAAATCGTGCCCATTGTCGTCGAGTTACTGATGAGAGTGTGCGAGGAAGTAATCTCTGAGCGTGTTGAAAAAGTTGAGCTCCCCCGAGGCCTCGGCCCAAACTTCACAGCTGTGGGCGAACGCTCTTGACCTGGTTCAACATCACGAGAAACAGCCGGGGGGTCAGCAGGAGGTAGCGGAGGTAGCGGTTGCGATCGAGCGGTGTCCAACTGAGTACTACGTGGTTGCTGACGCAGATCATCGTCGACTCCAGGGTGATTTCGTTGTGGTGCCTCAGGCTGCTTGTCACGCTCCTCTTGCAAAGGTTCTAGACGACTGTTGGAGCCTGTCCGTGAATGGCCTATAGACTGTCTTCGTGGTCGGGTAGCGTTCAGTTGTTTACTAGATATTGGCTGATGGGGGGCGGGAGGCAAAGCGGTGTGAGGAGGGGGTGCGGGTGGAAGAAGATCAGATGTAGCACGGGGACGCAGGACGCTAGTCGGGCCTGGAGGGGGGCTTGGTGACTGATGGCGCGCAGGGGGCGGAGCTGTCGAACGTTTCCCATTAGGCACTACGACAGTTTGCCTAACTATAGGTGTCTCTGGGTCATCGTCGAATGGCTGGGAGGCACTCGCGGCGGAGTATGGATGATACTTGGAGGGTTCAACTAAATCCCGGAAAAGTTATAAAGGGTTTAGTGGGCGGGGCGGGATGAGGACTCACGCTCCGATGGGTCGCCCCCTTCGAAAAGTTCATATTTTGCCGTTTCCTGAGAAAACCTATGAACGTCAACACCGTCAAATTGCGCAGAAGGCTCGTGATGAAGGTGGTCGGAGGACTCTGAAGAGGGGGAGCCCGATACGGGTGATGGCGGTTGAGTAGAGTCGGTGGATGTAGAAATTGAGGGTGGGTATAAGGTCGAGGGAGAATGGGGAGGGGGGGGTATGCTATAAATCAAGCTAAGAATATTCATCCGGTCCGCATATGTGTCGTGCTGCGAGGTAAATTCATGTGATGAACGTAAAGCAAAGTTCAACGGGTGAGACATACGATTGCTTTGAGCCGTCGAACTTCCTCCTCTTGGGCCACAACGCTTCTCCGTCGACCTCCTCTTCGACGAATGGAGTCAGTGCAGTCTTCACCATTCATAACGCGCTCCATGACTTTACTGAGGAGGGCAACGCTCTTTCCGTAAGCAACAACGGCGCCATATGGGTCGTCATTAGTCGAGTCGAGCTTTACAGCTTCGCGAGCGAGTTCGAGAGCCTTTGTCAAGGCTCGCCGCGAAGATGGCCGAGAACGCTCGGTAGATTGTTGGGAGTCTCTAGAGGAAATTAAAAGACGATCTGGTACTATTTCTTGATGTTGAGCAGGTGGGGAAAGAGTGCGTTGCCGCGGGGGGGATCGTGTTCCGTTTGTTGATGGAATAGGTCCAGCTGCCGGAGGCGTGTGCCGAATTTGTGCTTGCGAAAATGCTGCTATGGCGGTCAGGCGGGGAGATGGGGCCGGCCGCGCTAAGTTCTGGGCCATTCCCGCGGGAGATGTGGGAGAGTCATCGTCCATAAAAGAGAGGCCGTCGGATGAGGATGTTGCGGTGGTATCAGGCATTGGTACACTGGGAATTGGCTGACTGGGAGGAGGCTGAGGAGGGGGATGAAAGGCAGACGAGCGTCTCCGCTGTGCTAAGGATGTGGAGATGTAGGTGGAGGAAGACAGAGAGTTGGATGGACCAGCATCATGTTGCGGGTGAAATGAGTCCCAATCGCTGTTGGATTGAGCGAGAACCGAGGGTTGACGAGGGACGCCAAATTGCATGAACGAGGGGAGAAAGGGTCGCGTTGAAGGCCGCGTAGAGCGTTGAGAAGGAAAAGAACGAAGGATAAATGAGCCAAGGCGAAATCTAATGGCACGCTGATTGGGGACGGGGACGAGGAGGACAAGGGCGAGCTCGGGTTGGCCGTGGTGTCGTCTTACCTTTCCTGGCCAGTCGATCATTCCTCAAAAATAAAAAATACCCAAGCAGTGTGGGGAATCAAATTCAATCAAATTTCAAACGACCCTGAAAAACGGAAACACAAAAGAAAAAGCCAATTCAATGAACGCTGGGGGTATACAATATCGTCCGGCGCTCAACAAATGTCTTTACTTTTCCGATCCCCACAACCACCACAATCTAGTCACGGAAGTCGCCTGAAGTACCCTGCGCCGCAAGTCGACTCTCAAGGTTCCTGTAGTTTTCTTAGCGGATGAAAATGCTACTTCCTAGACTAGCACAAACCTGAGGGATTCCTCTTTCGCGAGGAGTTCCTGCCGTTTCTCATTGATCTCACGTTGTACCTTGAGTTCGATTTCCCGGAGCTAACACCGGACCCGTCAGTCATGAATAATTCACGCATCCAAGTATGGGCGAACCTTCTCTTCCTCCCGGCGTAGCTGCTCCTCCTTCAGGCGCACGCTTTGAGTAGCGAGCTCCTCAGGAAGAATCGAAGAATCGCTATAGATACAGTGGATTAGTGACGGCGCAAACAATAAAACAATTAGGCTCATTACTGCGTGTCGGAATGGACAGTACGCGACAGCTTCTCGGTACGATACGTCTCGTACAATACGTCGTGCGTCAGGGACTTGAGATCCGCCAGATGAGAGCTATTGTCCATGTTAGATTAAATCCACGCGAGTGAAGGCCGACTCACTTCAAAAGTGCGCTTCGCAGTCTGCTAAAGTCGGAGTGTTTAGGGTTATCGATTTCAACAACACCCCAAGGATAAACTCTAGCGCGAGTAGGCTGGCCATCAACTTCAATCTCCTGCTGAGAGCCTACAATTCCAAAGGGAAGTAGCGCGCGAAGCTCGCTATTGTCTTGAATCGTCTCTTCGTCATCCTCTTCGACATCATAAGGAAAATTGTAAACAGGGATATCGTAGTGCTCAATGTCCTCCATGATCTATACTCGACGTTTAGTGTCATGAGAGCTATGAAGTCTATTACGAACTCACTCGCTTCTTGAAACCACGTAGCTCACTCGGAGTCAAAGAATCGGCCTTGCCAATGACCGGAATGACATTCACGCGAGGTGAGAGGCGACGCATGAGTTCAATGTCCATTTCGCGTAGGCTATACACAACGCAACGTTAGCACCACGAACTGTTAACACATATGATGGGTCTTACGAGTGGCCAGTTGGGGGGATGAAGTAGAGGAGTGCATGGACACGGTTGTCCCTGAAGCGGGGATTACGCTTAATTCGCGACTCCTCCGCAAGAATGTCGTCGTATTGGCGTTCCAAATATCCAACAATCTCCTGGAATCTGATCACAACTCTTGAGCTGGAAAATGACGTATAAAATGGGTCGCACGTACGCGAACTCATTGTCTATGTTGTCACCAAATCCGGGAGTATCCACAATCGTTAGAGCAATGCGCACGCCATCCTCCTCCAACTCTAACAGGTAAAGATTAAACTTTCGAGAAACCGTGATTCAATGGAGAAAAAGGAACATACCGACGTTCACTGGCTTAATCCTAATGCCTTCTTCTACGTGCGCCGTTTCAGGGCTGTCAGAGACCTTGTGCGCCAGAACCTCTGACTCGCAGAGTGTATTCACGAATGTGGTACGTCCAGTGCCAGAGGCGCCTGGATGGCCAAGAGTCAAACGAAATAGTAAGCAAGAAAACCCATAGAAGAATGTGGGCGTCAGAAGAACTGACCGACGACCATGACTGTGAATTGAACACCCTTCTTGACTTTGTTTCCCCTGCGTCTTCCAGCAAATGACATTCTGACGGACGTTGTCCAAGCGAGGCGATGGATACGAATTGGGTGTCACACCACGGTTGAAACGCTTTCGCGCTCCGACTGAAAAATATCAAACCAAAAGAGCGCTTGCCGAGTCTCCGCACACTTCGGGCTCTCTCGTATGTTGATTTCTGCTCATGCTTTCGCTGGAAAATCTCGCTCTGTGCTCGGACAACTGCTGGTTCGAAGGTTTATCTACTCTGAATACACTTCAGCATGCGCCGTCTCGAAACCCATCGTCACAAAGAAGAAATACTCTGAGCTTCCTACTCTACGTGCGCCATGTGACCACCAAGATGAGGTGCTCTCGGCTTTGCCCTCGACTCCCAATTGTGCGCCTTCGCAATCCTCTATCCACAACAGCTTGTTAACTTGGTCGCACCCTCTCTTGACCAGCTGGAGCGCTCATAGCTGGCCCTTCAACTACGCCTTTCCAATTCACGCCGTCTAACTCCCAGTTGGAGCCTATCATCGCGAAATCTCATCCGACTCACTCTCCACGTAAAAGGCGTTCCCGACGCGTCGAAGCCGCTAACGATTCAATCCTCAATGCTCAGGGCGCCTCCTCTGATTCTTGCGTGCCAAGGTCCAAGACAGGCAGGCAAGCGAAGTTATCAGCTTCAACTGGTGAGTCTTATGGTCGCAATGAAGTTCATCCAATGAATAAGCGCGATTTCATAGATGGATCGCCTGTACCTCCACCTCGAAACCAACTTGCAACAGAGATATTGGAGAATTTAACAAAATTTCCCCATTGTATTTTGCTCACGCGAGTTGGTCAGTTCTACGAGGTTAGTGTCCCAGTATCATCCTCAAAACCTCCTTATGATGTGGCTTGTATGTACAGTCGTACTTTAACCAAGCAGCTGACGTTGCAAGACTTCTAAATATCAAATTGACATCCCGAAAATGGGACAAGCAAACCGTCCTTATGTGTGGCTTCCCGCTCGTCCATCTGCAAAAGCATTTAAACACACTCGTCCAACAAAGGAATTTATTTGTTGCGCTCTGTGAAGAATTTCCACGGCCGGTACCGCCAGGGGCTAAGCCTTCGTATGATCGACGGGTTGTTCGCATCATTACACCCGGAACGTTGATCGATGAACCATTTCTAAATCACAACGCAAATAATTACCTCCTGGCCATTAGCTCAAGTGCGTCTCACTCGGTGGATGGTCACGACGATGTGGGCTTGGCCTGGATTGATGTATCGACGGGCGAATTCTTCACGAAATGCACCACCATGGAGTACTTGTATGACGACGTTGCGCGCATTCGACCGCGTGAAGTAGTTCTAACCAAAAACATGGAGTCACTTGACTCGTGCCCAGTGCGAGCAATTGTGCGCAGGGAATGTCCTGTCATTTCGTATTCGGACCCCGTTACTCCCACGCTCCCACAACCTCTGGTCCAGTCCGTACTCGCGTCCGATAGCATTTCTGCGCACGCAGAACCCCCCACCGCGTCCACCCTTTCATCCCATGAGACTTCTTCTGTCAACCTCTTGACGAGTTACCTTCAGCTAAATCTTTTGGAGTTCATGCCAGACCTCTCTGCTCCCAATAAAGAGGTCACCCAGGCGAGAATGGAGATAGATGCTCATACTCTCAAGTCCTTGGAGATTCAAGAAGGAATGCAGGAAGGGGGAGCCACTGGCACACTACTGGGTTGCGTCAAGAAGACTGTAACCAGTGGTGGTACGAGACTTCTTGCTCGATGGTTATGTGGGCCTCTCAATTGTTCTCCTAATCTCTCGAGCTGACGCACTAACGACAAGCCCGTAGGTTCACCAAGTACATCATTATCAGAGATAAAAGCCCGGCAGTCCCTGGTTGCCTTTTTCCATGCTCGTCCTTATCTTCGACGTGATTTCCGTGAACGCCTCCGTGGTATCGACGACGTTACTCGCACGGTCCAAAAATTCTTGTTAGGGCGAGGGAGTCCTAGCGACATCGCCGCTATCAATGCTGCAATCTCTACTTGGTCCTTTATCAAAAGCAGAATCTTGTTGGAGCGAAAACTGCAATTGAGCAAGGAGAGCGGCCATCTAGATCCGGAGTGGGCAAGCGTTGGCGCGTTAATATCGCGGATGGAAGATTTACCTGAATTAGCAAGAAAAATCCAGACTGCATTCGATAGCCCCACGACCGAAGGTTCACCAGAAACATTTGAAGAAGATGCTATCCTATCTCAAGAGCGGTCCTCCGATGAGAAATGGCAACAAGGGTGCCGGTGGTCTATCAATCCCGAGTAGGTCAATTTAAGCACGAATGACATTCCCAGTGCTAATTGCACATAGGTTTTCTGAAGAGCTTTCGGCCCTACATACTAAGTTCCAGGTGCTCTTGAAACAGCGAGAGGACCTCGAGAGTGATTTGCAGCGTCATTATAGTACGATTATCTTCTATCTAGAAGGTATATCATCGATTCTAAAGTTATAATTTACAGATGCGCCGTCCTTGACGTTGCGTTCCTCTCCGTTGCACGGTTTGCACGTCCACATCGCGAGATCCAAGCGAGATGCTGGAAAAGCTAAGGCCTCGCCCGCCTTCACCGTCGTAGCAGAGAGCAACTCGACTTGTTGTTTATTCCACCAGGTGAGAGGATAGCCCTGCACACACAAAGTTTAAGCTAGATCTGAGCAGCGTAATGTCAGGCTTGGGCACAGGTTGGAAGCGAACTCCTGGAAACATCTCAGACCATCGCTTCAGTTGAGAAGGCTGCGTTCGAAGCGCTCAGGAATGAGGTACATCACCCGAGGGACATGGCACCTAGAGTTCACTCTAACCAACATGCAGGTGAAAATGCACGAGGCTCAGCTACGGCGAAATGCTCGGGTCATAGACGAGCTGGATGTGACGCTGGGTTTTGCCGGCCTGGCCTCCGATATGCACTTCACAAGACCGAACATGACAGACAAGTTGCGTCATTTTAGTGGAATTAGCCGACCTTGCTGAGTCTCCTCTTTAGTTGCTCATTTCACGTCGTCAACGGCCGCCATCCCACTGTCGAAGTCGGCCTGCTGTCGTCCGGAAGGATGTTCACACCGAATACGGTGTCCCTTTCGCCGGACTCACAGTTACACATCATCACAGGCCCTAATATGGCCGGCAAGTCCACTCTACTCCGGCAAACGGCCCTCATTGCCATTCTTGCGCAGTCGGGTTCCTTTGTGCCCGCAGACTATGCTGAACTCGGGATCGTGGACCGCCTTTTCTCGAGAATCGGCGCGAAGGATGATCTGTTTCGTGACAGGAGCACTTTCATGGTGGAGATGCAAGAAACAGCAGACATCCTCAAGAAAGCTACCCCGAGAAGCCTCGTGAGCCAAAGCACTTTTGTCGACGAAAACCATGTTCAGCTAAAATCTTCCGTCAGGTCATCATGGATGAAGTGGGCAGAGGGACTTCCGTCAGAGACGGGTTGGCAATAGCTTTCGCCGTGGTACGCCACCTTTACTTCAAGAACAACTGCCGAGCGCTTTTCGCTACACACTTCCACGAACTGAGCGATATGCTCGGGTGCACCTTAGACCACAGGGGAGCCGGACCGTTTGGGAAAATAGGGTTCTTTTGTACGGATGTACACGAGACGGAGGTGAAGCACCTTTTTTAACGTATCAGAATATCTCCTTGTTGACACCTTATCCAGAGTGGCTCTTTCACGTACTCACATCGCCTGCGGCCAGGTGTGAACAAGGAAAGCCACGGACTCAAAGTTGCCCAGTTGGCAGGGATGCCTGCAGCTACGGTCGCTGTTGCTCACGAGGTTATAGTGCGCCTGAAGAGTGACGGCGTCTGGATACCATCCTTCCACGAAGACACTCTCCAAGCACTTGGCAAGTCACTAACTCCCGACACCGCTTCTTCCGGACTTTGAACGACGGATATCAGTGGGGTACAACTTTCATAACAATGGACAATGACTTCACGTACACTGCTCGCGTTTTGCACACTCGTTTAGATCAGCCGCTATCCTGCATTATCATTCAACATCCAATTATAGAATAGCCATGACTAAGTTATCGAAGAGTCGACCCTTATCGATACTCTGAGTAGTCTCACCCATTGCTGATATTTGCATGGGGTTCACCCAGCGGCCTCAAAACTACTGTATAGGGCTGATATATGTCGGCGAATGCGCAGTATGCTCTTCGACGGTCATTCACATAATTAATCTCATGTTATAGCGATACGAGGCGATGAGAAGGTTAATAGATGCAAGTATCTCACAAACGGGGTAACCTAGGTGAAGTATACCCAGCAAAACGACAACATAAGAGATGAATAAACACAAAAGACAAAAAAAATTGTTCGTCATGCATCATGACCTTTTGGGACCACCCTACAAAGTAGGAAACATCAATGCATCAATGGCCGCCACGGAAAAGTCGAAGTTTGAGTAGAACTTACATAGTAATTCATCATCTGTCCAGAATAATCACCTCCCAACCCACCTTGCATCGGTACAGAGGGCGGAGGTAGTCCGGACAAATGTGGTGGCATAGATGGACGCATCTGCCCTGGTGGCAGTGTTGGCGGGACAGCGCCATATGGTGCAGGCAATGGTGTCGTACTCTGCGGTGGTTGTTGACTACCCGACGGTGGTTGTTGAGTCTGTACGTTTTGTAACAGTGCGAGTATGTTGGATGGGAGGTTGGCGAGAGGATTGCCTTGAGCAGATGGTGGACCACTTTGAGGGAGACCTGTTTGAGATAGTGGTGGAAAGCCAGCAGTGGCCTGAGGAGCAGCACCAGGAAAGATAGGTGGAGGCTGTTGTACCGTTGGGGCAGGCGGGTAGAAGGAATTCGGTGGCATCTGTGGAATTTGAGGTACCGGGGCAGGTGGTTGGGCCTGCACAGGCGTTGGCGGTGCTCCAGGCGCTGCTTGGGGTTGTTTCAGTGCGGCCAGCAACTGTAAGAAAATGATTACATTCATCTGAAGACGTTACTGAAGAAACCAACGCACCTGCTGAACTTTGCGCGCTTGGTCAATGCGGTCTTCGACTGGCTGTGAACGAAAGATTAAGGAAGTTGACAAGTATCTGAAGTCGTCTCAACTCACCTGAGCAGGCGGAGAAGGCTCAGAATATTGTGACTGGCCAGATAACCCATAGGTATTTTGGGGTGCGTTACTATATCCTCCGTCCCTACTAGCATCGAAGCGATCGCTGAAAGAGCCACGGCCACCACCTCTTCCAGAGCCGTGGTCATCATCATAACGTTTCGGACGGTCTCGATCACGGTCCCAGTGGGGTCGGCGGTCGTCATCGTGTCCAGCGAATCCTCGACCTCGACCCCGACCCCGCCCTCTACCCCGGAAAGGGCCAGGGCGTGGGGCGTCATCCCAGTCGCGATAGGATTCACGTTCGTCGCGACTAAAAATTCCAATGAGACGGTCAACATAATTGGTTGCAAAAAATACAAACCGAGATCCTGGTCCCGCAGATTCCTCCCATGCCAGCACGATATCCATCACACCGTCTTGAAGACCTTGGTGACGCAAACGATCAAATGCCTCTTCGGCAGACTTCGGCAGGAAATCAGACGTGCCCTGCGAGGATGATGCAAATGGCTTACCCTTGTGTCATAAAACTCAACATAACGTTGACTAGAGATGCAGCGGAGTGGGTGTGAGTTTCGTCAATTTTATGCGTAAAGATTGAACTGACTCATGACGGTCCCCAACTGGCCGGACAGATTTGACGTCACCGAATTGCTGGAACTTCCTCCGTACCTCATCGTCGATGATAGCCTGATTAGAGTTGCGCAAGGTCACGAGCAATGTTCCTTGCAACTCCTGCATGAACATCCAGTTATTCCGTCAGAAATCAATTGAGGCTAGATTTTACTCGCCTGATTTTTGTCACCGCCCTTAGCCAAGTTGTCATCCCGTGGCAACGAATAATGGACATCGATCTAATGCTCGTGTGAATTACGCATATTGATATAACACCAGAACACCAGAGGACTGACAGGTCGCCCACTGATCTCTGAACCCTGTAACCGTTCCCGTGCTCTTTCTGCAGCACGCAGATCATACTGCCATCCCAACTATGTCATCTAACTCGGGAGAGAAAATGTGTCGAGAACTTACAAAGGTAACAAACACCATCCCGCGATTTGCAATCAGATCAAAAAAAGTCTTGATCTCGCCGTGTTCTTCAAATTGTCGGCGAACCTCGTCGCTGTTAGTCTCATACTGGAAACGTTTAGAACCACAAGAGTCAGTTCTTCGTCATCACTGCGCACTCCGCTGTAGATGCTTTGCGCTCTGTTCAACATGACACTCGCCTTAATGTTGCGGATAAATAATGTGCGGCAGGGACGCTCGCGCTGTATACGTTCTTCAATAATAGACTCGTGCACCTTATCGTCTCTTTCACGTTTTGGACCGCGCTTGGGCGGTCGCGCTCCATATCCTCCAGGACCGCCGTAACTTTGACCTGCGTCATCTAACGAGAATATTCGGTGTGAGATGAGCCGCTTAACTTCAGAAGAAAGCCAGAAAATCGGAAAAGCAAGGAGATGGCATTATAAATGTGTGCTTGGGAGTCGCCAGCACGACGGATCACATTGAAGCCACAGAGCAAGATAATTTCGCGCACAGAACCAATCACGGCAGACGGTGCAATGACATGCTCGGTCTCTTAAACAGCGCCAGAGTTGACCACACGCATCGGGGATCGGTTCAAATTTTAGAGACGGTGGGTGTGCAAGTCAGTGGGCCGTCGGGGGAATGGACTTTGCCTCAACCGCCAGAACGAACGAACGAACAAATAAACGGCCGCTGCCTGCAGTTCACAAACTCAAATTGATTCAGCAACTTAGCGCACCTTGGAAATTACCGTTCCCATAGTTCTGATCATATCCGCCTGGGGCATCTGAGTCACTGAACTGATTCGCAAAACCACCGTTCTGATAGAACGAGTCCTGATTGGGTCCAGAATTGTCGTAATTGTTATAGCCACCCATATTCCCTTGAGAAGGTGCTTGGTCATATATTGGATGACTACTTGCAAAATCATGACTAGCCCCTGCGAAGGAGCCCCGACCTCTTCCACGACCAAAGCCCCTTCCACGCGGGGTACCATCAAAGCGATGGTATCTATCAGGACCGGGACCGGAGGGAGGACCACCTCTGCGAGGACCAAAGTTGTTGTCGTGTGGTGGGCCGTAAGGATGATGGCGACTCATAATGACTTCCTCCTCTTTTCAGAACTCAAATAGGGATGGAAGAGTTGAATGAGTGGAACTGAAGAACGACGGGCGTTAGAAGCGGCTTAGATAACAAAGCTTAGAAACGTAGAGCGAGCGAGTTTGGGACGAGAAGGGAAAATGTTGTACTCTGCAACAGGAAAGGTACGACGACGGCGACAGTGTGAAGGTGTGGAAGAAAGGAAGAAAACAGTCACTTGACAAAGCAAAAAAAATAAAATAAGGATATTCGGTTTTCCTAAAAAGGAATTATATTCTCACGAATAATGGGGGTTTGCCGAAGAAGAGGAGCGGTGCTTGTGTTATTTGGAACTGCAAGTACACTCACCTCATCCGCTCATGTCTAAACAACTCCAATTTAAACTCGTTCTGCTCGGTACGTACCATTGTCTACTCGGCTCAAGTTAGTGCTCACTCTCACTCCATTCAGGGGAATCGGCTGTTGGTAAATCAAGGTTTGTGTTTGTGTCTCTGCACTTCGCCGAACCCATTGACCCCCACGTCCTACCCTAGTCTGGTGTTACGTTTTGTGAAGGACCAATTCGATGACTATCGGGAAAGTACAATCGGAGGCTCGTTGTCTTTGCTCTTCACCATCCTCAATGACAGCTCACCTTGACTCAACAGCCGCCTTCCTCACACAAACGGTAAACCTCGAGGATGGTACTTCTGTCAAATTTGAGATCTGGTGCGCATATTCTATCAAAACAAGTTGCTTCATGTCGACCTTCTTATTCTCCATAGGGACACTGCAGGTCAGGAGCGCTACAAGGTCCGTTCACATTCGTTCGTGGTGTCTACAAAGGGGCGCTAAAGTGCACCGGTCTTTGGCGTCATTTCACAGTCTCTGGTATGCATTCCGCGCTTTGTAGTCCCATTGATCTGATCCTTGCCAAGGCACCCATGTACTACCGCAACGCAAACTGCGCAGTTGTGGTTTACGACATAACTCAGACAGCGTCACTTGAGAAAGCTCGTAACTGGATTCGTGAACTTCAACGTCAGGCCGACCCGTCCATCGTAATTGCTCTTTGTGGCAATAAATTGGATTTGGCTGCTCGGCGGCAAGTGACACAGGAAGAAGCGCAAAAGTATGCGGAGGAAGAAGGTTTGATGTGGGCTGAGACCAGCGCCAAGAATGGCGAGGGCGTCGCAGATATATTCACCCGCATTGGTCAGTCCGTGGTACTCGATACCATCGACAATCTTAACATTCATTGCAGCCAAGAAGCTTCCCACGACCGCACAGCCTGCATCAAGAGCAAGCGCTGGCCGTGCAGGTTCCACAGGTGGTAGGGCAGGGGTAGACTTGAATAAGCAGCAACGATCCTCCACTTCTCAGGATCAGTGTAACTGCTGAGCCGCCTCCTTTCTCTACTATTTCATGCTACGACTTCGCGGTCATTCTTATGGGCGAAGCTCCTAGATCCGCGTTGACCGGCCCTCTCCCTGCGTTTTCTCTCCCTGACACAGCTAGCACGTACGGTCCTCCACCATACCACTTGTAGTATCATTGCCCTTGTCCGTTGCTGTGTTGGCTCGCTTATTGATGCATGGTTTATTACCCGGACTCTCGACATCAAACCATTAATAATCAGTTCCTCCTGATGAGTTTCCAGTAATGAGTTAAGTTTGAGACAAGGGGTTGTGCTATTATAAAGAAGGCTATAAGTAATGCGTGATGATGTTGAGAGACTTCTGTTGAGAGAGACTTCAGATAGATAAGTAAGAAACACGTGGAGGAGGCATAAAATAAAATAAAATGGTGGTTAGAACCCGGCAGATTCAAGGCCTCTTTTTATGTCGGCGTGGAGAAGCTCGGTTCGTTGCAACTCATCACTTCGTTGCCAGTACCAACGCTCCCCCTTTGCGTCTGCCCGTGCCATCTGGTCCGTAATGAAGTTTGTCATTTCGAAAATTTCAGGGAGTTGATATGATTTTGCCTGAAAGCGAAGCATCTGCAATGCGATCTCGTACCACTTCTGTCGCTTCACGAAGTGGATAAGGGTAAAGTGCTGGTCTGGATTGGTTCCAGATTGGACAACGACATTGTCCGCGTGCTGCTCCTGAGCGTAGACGATATTCTTCAGGAACGGTCCAACGAAAGGGACGCAAGGCCCCTCAATAGCCCCCAGCACAACGCGATAGTAGGCATAATTGGAGGCCGGGTGGATGACCTTACGGAGAGGTTCCAGAGATGATTCCTTACTCGAGTTGAGCCACGTGAAATGCAAGCGTGAGATCAGAACGCTTGACAATGCCGCCACTATGGAACTCATCGACGAGAAGTTGTTGAGGGATCTACATTTCTGTAAAAGGTAGTTAATAAAATGGTACTTGCGTGCGGTCATTCATTCGACATACCTCAGCAACGCGAATCCAAAAGTCCAGCACGTTTGCACGCTTCCCTAGTGCATCAACTTCGAGAATGCTGCATTTCACCCAATCGGCCAACCTATCGTATGTAGCGCAGAAGGCCTGGATATTCTTAACCGTATCCCCTTCCTTGGTCTTCGTCCAGAGAAAGCACTCTTGAGCACAGATTTTCCGGTAAAGCATTGATTCAACCAGCGAAAGGTGCTGGGCCAAGTCCATAGGGTCCACACGAACCAACTCAAGGTTATCTCCTTTCCGCGCCTTCTTCCACTTCTTTGACGGCAAGACGACCGCTTCTGCTTCAAGGGCCACGGGCTCTGCAAACGTCTGAAATAGAGTCAGAATATGGGCGAAGACCCAGAGCGTTCGAGTCTTACTAAACGTTCGAGGGATTTCAGCATGAGCCTTGCCGTTAAGGCTAGCGGAGCAGGATTGATGATAAGAGACAAAAATTCTTGCAGTTTGGGCGCGACTTCGGGATCCTGGTTCAGGAGGTCATACTCTTCCAGCCACATCGTCAGAACGGTTAAGACGCGCTTTTGGGTAGGGCGCAGCTTTTCCCGTCTCCAGTGTTCAAATTCTTCCTCGGTAAGATTTGGCGGTGCCTCCAATTCGTACTGCGTGACTAGGAGATCAAAGACCTCCGTAGATGTCGCGAAGGTGCGGAATGTGACAAGGAAAGCGCGACGAAACATGTCTTGTTGGGACACCCCTAAAACAAGGAGGTTCAGGTTATGACGACTGATGTGGTAACAAGGTCCTCACGCAAAGGGTCCACTACTAGACGCTCCACGAGAGCAGGAAGAGTGCCAGCCTTAACTGTTCCATCGAACTCCAGTTGGATTTCTTCTTCACTGTGTTGATGTTTAAGATACCACGGGAGATTGGCCTGGGCTTGCTTAGCATTATGGAACGCCTGCGCGCTGTCATCTCCCGTAAGTTGTAGAATTTTTCCAGGTCGGGGGTGCGCATAGGGTAGAGAAGGAGCGGCCGACGGTGACGGAGGTGGTGACGTCTTCGGAGAGTTAACGGGGTCAGATAATTGATCGGAAGTCCGCCCTCGCATGATGGTGGACAGTCTCAGTAGAGACGAATGATCGTCTAGTAGGACTGGTCGTCGCCGTCGAGTGCGATCTTGTAAATCAATGGCACCGCCAGAGGAGCTGCGGCACAGCACACTGAACTTGGATTCGATATAACTGGAAATAGGAGTGGATGGTGTGAAGGGCGATGCAGGGAGAGATTTGTCTAGTTGAAGGGGATGTTGGGAAGCAGAAGGAAGGGCAATTTCTGTCTCACGAAGTGGAGAGTTTGGTAGCGAAACTTGAAAGTCATCTTCCGTTACGGGAAGGTTATAAGATTTGTAGGAAACGCTAGGAGGGTCCGACAAGTTAGATGACGGGGGGGATAGGTAGTCGGACGCGGCGCTCTAGGAAACATTGTTCAGCAACCGTATACGTGTCCAGCGCAGAAAGAACGTCCCACCTGAGTCGTATCTGGAGGCTCGTCGTCGTCGAGCGTTGCACCTAGAGATGACAGGGTATCGCCTGACTGAGTCGAGCACAGGGAAGTAGATGTGACGCTTTCTTGATCGGCTCCGAGGTCAGGAGCCCGTGTCTTCTCCAGGACGGTGTAGGGCCTTTCAGCTGCATCGTCCGAAAGTGCATGAACGTACGAGGCGGGAACCCAGCCTACTTCGGACCCATCACCTCGCACAGCAGCCCACCATCCTGACTCCTCCTTTCTGACAATGTTTAGAACTTCATTTCTTCTAAAGGAGAGGTGATCTGAATCTGGAGAGGCAAAATCATAGAGGCAGACCACGGAGCATATTCGTTCGTAACATTCTCCTGACGGGGATTCGTAGCCCCATGGCTCCCGTCGTGCAGCAGACGATGAGGATGTGGCGGTTACGTAATCTCGGGGGGCTGGTGGGGGGCTTATGGAAAGACGAAGAGACTGGGGACGATGGAAGGAAGGTGAAACGGACATATGTGCTGAAGCTGAAGGGTTGAGAAGTAAAGAGAGGAGAGTAGCGTGAATGGACACGGCTGGAACAGGGAGCGAATAAATCAGGTGTGTGAAGCCCGAGATGGGCCTGGCAGACGCAGGATCACAGGGGGCACAGGATGTTGTGATCTGTCAAGAGATCGCTAAACGGGCATAAATCTGCGCCCTTTCTTTGACGTCGAGAACACTCTGCAAAGGATCCCCTAGCGACCGTCGCGATACAGTCGGTTGTTTGGTCTCATACAGTAATACTGTAATGACTGTCGAGACAGCCTCGAGTAGAAATAACAAAGAACAATGCTCAAAGGTACGGATGCAATGACGGACGCGATCGGCAGGGACGGAACGATTTGATTGATGGCCACAGTGCACTGGCTGTCCATATCCGTCACTCTGAGCATCCCAGGGCGTTGCGACAGGCACTAACCGATTATCACACCAACTGTTGTGCCGCTCTATCAACGATGGCACCATGGAGCTCTACAAAGGCCAAGGTGTGACACATCCTCATCGACCGCTTGTACTCTCCTGACCTTTTTTCAGGTCCAGCTTCGGTGCGTCACCGTTACTAGCTAGGGTGCTGCGAGCACCTCATTGGTAGTGACAATCGCCTGTGTATAGCCTATCGGTCCAGCGTTTGAGAACGCTGCAGGAAAAGAAGGAGGCCCAGGCTAAAGCAGCACGGCGCGATATTGCTACGCTACTGGAGAGAGGCAAGGTCGAGACTGCGCGTATCAAAGTGGAAAGCAGTACTTCGTATTTCTTCTCATGTCAGCTTTTGTGTCTCACAGTTCTCCTCCAAGTAATAAACGAAGACATCTATCTCGAACTCTTGGAGCTTCTGGAGTTGTATTGTGAACTCCTGTTAGCGCGGTTCGGCCTAGTTGAAATGAAGTGAGCTAGGCACATATCTAACATATCATGTTTCTCATCTAAAGTGTCATCCCTCATGTTTAGTACGAGAGAACCTGACTCGGCCGTCAGCGAAGGCATCTGTAGTATTATCTATGCGGCACCGCGCACAGAGCTCAAAGGTGCGTAATCACGATGTGCTCTGTTCCGAGCTCGAGCGACCTGGTTCCCAGAGTTACACGTCCTTCGGGATCTTCTCATGCATAAGTATGGCAGGGAATTCTCCGCGGCGGTGATGGAAAACCGAGACGGTTGCGTTAGCGAGAGGGTAAGGTCCTAACTTCACGTCAATTTTTCGACGTCCAACAACGTAATACTGGTACTGTAGGTGATGAAGAAACTCACTAATAATATGCCCTCCGCCACCCTTGTGGAGGCGTATCTCGCGGAGATAGCCAAAGGCTACGGAGTACAGTGGAACGCAGATCTTAAGCAAGCTAGTGGCGATCAAAGTGACAAAGCCGAGGGACCGGTGGTTAGCGAATGCCCTTTGTTCACTTGTGGTCTGCGTGTTGGTTAACCGCTACTAACTTCTCCAGGACGTGCCTCCCAATGATGCAGCGAACCTTGCTACTCAAACCAATAGCGGCAAGACCACGCTCAGTGCTGCGGATGGGGCGCCGAAACTCCCGGATATTCCGCCAACGGAAGATGATGATGAGAAAGGCGGAAGTGAAAGCGCGGCGTCCAAGCCATTAGATGACTTCGCAATGCTAGCCAAGAGATTCGAGGCACTCAAGAAACGGTGATTTACACGCTGCAGTCAACGTCGCGTAACATGTCAACCCTGAGCGTCCACCAGCCGTACGAAGATGAAACGCGTCTACACAGACGTAACATCGGGGGCTCCTTTATACACGATGTGCATGTGTGATTAATTTATGTGAGAACGTGTTGTGATTGGTTGTAGTCGCGTGTCATTGATTGGTCTATTGTCTTGCTCTGCCGTACCGGCACAATACTGGTACAATGCTTATTCTGTTCCGTTCCTTTGTACCTTCAGTGAGAAGAAGGAGCGATGCCCGGAAGCCAGGAACTCGGTTGTCCAAATACCCGGATAACGGGTTTTGACTTCCCATCGTAAATGCAAGATAATAATTTTTTCAAAGGAAAAAAAAGAAGGGGAGAAGAGGGGAGCGATAGGAATACGTGGCGTTCAAGTTAGTATTCGCACCGAACCGGATTGAGGTGACGAACAACCTCGAGGCCGATACGGCGGTGTAATGAGGACCGCCGATCGGCCGCGTCGATTTGGGGAGCTCGGCATTTTTGGAGATGTCCGCCGGGGTCGCGCGCGCAGAGATGGTCGACTGTGATCACACTGCAACCATTTCGCGGGCCCGAGTTGTACGTGTGCGTTAATGATCATCGTGCGGCCTTTTATATGTCACACTTCCGCTCTTCGTCCTCTCTGACCATCCCCCAACGATGAACGATCACATCGACGATGATTTGCACTCGGATGTCGAATCCGACATCTTCTCTATGCACAGTGCACCTAGCTCAGCCACCTCATATGATGTCTCCATGCGTTCTGGATCTCCCGCCCCCTCCATCTACTCAGTCACAAACTCGATAAGAGCAGCTTCTTATCGCCACGAATTCGGGAGGGGCTTGAACAACTACTCAGAAGTTTACCAACTCCCAGCGGATGACGAAGAGCTCGACAGACTTGGTATTCGGTCCCTTTTGAACCTTCCTTCGATTAATCTCTAAATTGCGCAGACAAACAGCACGACATGTTTAAGAAATTAATCGGCGCATATCCTCCACCCATGGCAGAGGTTATGGCAGATGATACCCCTTGGGAAACCAAATCTGTTCTCGACTTGGGCTGTGGAAGTGGAAGTTGGTGTGTCTTCATCTGCTTCTCAAGACTGCCCGATACTACGTTGCGTCAGGATAATGGAAGTTGCTCGCGACTTCCCACACTGCCAAGCTGTCGCTGTAGACTTGGTCCCTATGCAATCTATGTGAGTGACTTTCAATTTCTTCTCTCCAATAAACAATCTTAACAACATATCTATTAGTGAAATGCCTCAAAACTGCAGGTAAGGTTTTCTTGCGTTCGCATCCACGTTCTGTCGTAATCCTCGGCATTATAGGAGCGAGGTCGACGATATCAATCTTGGTTTGCAGCATTTCTATGGCGATTTCAACGTTGTACATGCTCGTCTCATCTCATCTGGCGTAAGTTCATCCCTCAGTCCCTGCTTGGAACCGTCAGACGCGGAAACTGTTGCCATACTAACTGATTGCGCTTAAGATTAAAGACTATCCGTCGTTGATAGATCACATCAGCCAATGCCTGCGTCCCGGTGGGCTCATGGAACTTCTCGAGTTCGATTTCAGGGTCTATGATCCCGATTTCAAGCCATTTTCTCTACCCACGGGTATCATGGAACCGCCGTGGTTTCCTCGATGGATGTCCTTTTGTAATATGGCTGTTCGCCAGCGAGGTGGGAGTCCAGATGCCGCCAACATGCTGTACAGTTGGACTCTACAACACCCGGACTTTGATGACGTTGTCTATCAAGACTACTTTATCCCGACAGCACCTTTTATGTCTCCAGAAGAACCGATTACGATTTTATCAGGGGTATCTCGGAAACCTTCCGCGACGATATACAGGTGAGTGAATGCGAACGGTCCTCGTTTCAATCCATTCCCTCTTCCTCACCATTTACTCAGACTTTTCTCCGTTCTGGACGGCCTCTTCTGCTAATGAGTGGGCTTCCGGAACCACTTGTAGACGAACTGCAACATCACACGCACCTTGAGCTCAAAGAAGCACGTACCGTTAGTTATATCCGTGTAGAGCGAGTGTATGCTCGAAAAAGGCCTTAGTATTCTCTGGGCTTTTCCAGCTGTTTCCCTAGCTATTTTATATCGTGTCGGTCACCTGGTTCTATGCACCTGGTTGTATGTTAACGAAACATCCCCCATTCCAAGTACCCTATATCTATTCTTATGAGTGTAGACGGTCTCTTACTCGTCCATCACGTGGATACAGTGGGTATCGAGCATACATTACACACGTTGGAATGGTTGAGCAAACCGATACCCAAAACTTGCCCGACCTTTCAAACATCCTAGC
Organism: Lactarius quietus; assembly: GCA_015025155.1. NCBI lineage: Eukaryota > Fungi > Basidiomycota > Agaricomycetes > Russulales > Russulaceae > Lactarius > Lactarius quietus. The sequence continues at coordinate 284,445 of WITN01000011.1, forward strand.
TAGAGACGCTTGTCAGCTTTTGGCGTCCATCGGGCTGAATGAAATTCCGTCTCGCGAGCATATCTACCGTGAAATAGAACGAAGGCTCCTCTTACCCGAAGAACGCCTCCCAGACCATTGGCTCTCTAAATATCAACTGTGAGTACAACCTTATCCCCATATTGCGGATCTGATGCCTATTTCAGGTATTGGGATGAACAGATCTCAATACCGTCGTTGTTGTCTCTCAGGCCTTCGCCACCTCCAACGAGTATTACGTTTATCAGGTCAGGCCTGAACGGACGTGTTACCGGTTACGCTGAGGCAACCAACTTTCCCCTTTGTTGTACTCGATTAGATGCGTTCTTACATCGTGTTGTCAGGTCGTGAATCCCCCAACTCAAACCGGTCTGACTTCAACATCCTCTGATAGGCAGCCCGCACCGGGTGTTAACTTTGTAAGGGGAAAGTCTGGTTATGCTCCATTCTGGCCCGGGGGGTTGGATGCCATTGTCACAAAATCCGATGACGGTGGCACCAAAAGCAGTGTCTCCGAAACCAGAGGGCTACGAACTGTTCCTCCGGGACTTAAGCGCGGCCTACGGCTTTCTACAGAGCAGGATCGCGACACCATGTTCTCGGAGCAAAATGACCTCGATGGGAAAGAAATTGCAGCTGAGAGCCTCGTAGCTATCCCTCATCATCCGGAACATGCACTGGACTTACAGACCTGCAACAGCCCGAGATGCTATCCCACAGATCGAGAAACAGCATCTGCCAAACACATCACCCGCCCAGTCGGCCCCTACAGAAATTGATCATCTACTACCAGCCACGGTGATCACCACTCTCTTTGTTGTCTTTTCTGAGTTACAGAGCTAATGTCCGGGCAGAGAACACTGCTGCAACCGGTGTCGTCCACTCGCAGAACAACGAAAAATGCCCTGGTGCAAAAGAGAGATTGGGCTCATGTTGTAGACGTGAACAAACCGATGAAGAATTTTCGTACGCTTATACCGAATCCAGCACGCCAAGTCAGTCATTACCCCATCTCACTCTCGAGTAACTTAGTAATGCAATATTTAGTACCCGTTTGAACTTGACATTTTCCAGAAGGAGGCGGTCTACCATCTCGAGCTTGGAGACTCTGTCTTCGTTGCCGCTCATACGTCAGCAGGAAAGACGGTCGTCGCAGAATATGCCATCGCCCTTGCGGAGAAGCATATGACACGGTGTGTCTGTGTGCACACATTCAACCTCGTTGGTCCTTGAATTAGAGTCTATAGAGCCATCTATACGTCGCCGATTAAGGCCCTATCAAACCAGAAGTTCCGTGATTTCAAGCAGACATTTTCTTCAAACTCTGTGGGCATATTGACGGGAGACGTACAGATTAATCCAGAAGCCAATTGTCTAATCATGACGACGGAAATTTTGCGAAGTATGCTCTACAAGGGCGCTGATTTAATTCGCGACGTCGAGTTCGTGATTTTCGACGAAGTTCATTATGTGAATGACGCTGAGGTTTGCTCTCCCGCTGCGAAAGTTGGTACGTTCTGATTGTGCTGAAACAGAGAGGCGTAGTTTGGGAGGAGGTCATAATCATGCTTCCCGACCACATCAACATCATTCTGCTATCTGCAACCGTCCCGAATGCGCAAGAATTTGCTGAATGGGTTGGGTGTGTACTGAATGACCTTTTCTATATCCTACACATTACGCCATACCTTTTCAGACGAACAAAGAAGAAAGACATATATGTTATCTACACTCCCAAGAGACCAGTCCCGCTGGAGCACTATCTATATGCTGGTCGCGATATGCACAAGATAGTAAATGCGGACGGAAACTTTTTGTCTCAAGGGTTTGTGCTTTCATGGGCGCTGAGCTTCTGATTTTCGAAACTCGTCATAGGTATAAAGATGCCGGGGAAGCATTGAAACGCAAGCAGGACAAAGAGCGCGAGGCTTCGGGCCTTCCACCGCTTCAACGGCTCGGAGCTAGAGCAGCAGCCCCGCAGCGCGGCCAACGCGGTGGCCCTCAAGGCCGAGGCGGGCACAGAGGCGCTCCAGCTAAGGCTGCCTTTGTACATCGAGGGGGTGGACCATCTCGAACTCCTCATCAGGTGGACCAGGGCTTGTATATCCACCTAATCGGTCATCTTCGAAAGAATACCCTTTTACCTGTCGTGATCTTCACTTTCTCGAAGAAAAAATGCGAGCAAAATGCGGGGACTCTAACGAACGTGGATCTCTCATCGGCGGCCGAAAGGAGTGAGATACACATCACGATCGAGAAGGCCGTCATGCGACTAAAAGGTGCGCACCTGAGATTCTAGTTGACTAGCTTCAGTGCTGCAATCAATGCATAGGTTCGGACAAGAAACTTCCCCAAATCGGTAGAATGCGCGACCTGTTGTCGAGGGGCATTGGTGTGCATCACGGGGGACTTCTCCCCCTTGTGAAAGAAGTTGGTCGTCGTCGTAATCACTCTTGAGAATGCTCACCTCCTTTACCAGGTAGTTGAGATTCTCTTTGCTCGCGGGTTAGTCAAAGTGCTCTTCGCAACCGAGACGTTTGCAATGGTAAAGCATAGTCCTATATGCTGTTACCGTTTAACTCATTCATGTCCCAGGGTGTCAATATGCCGGCGAAATCGGTAGTCTTCTCTGGCATACGTAAACACGACGGACGCAGCTTTCGAGACATCCTACCAGGGGAGTACACACAGATGGCAGGGCGCGCCGGACGCAGAGGTCTCGACGTCACTGGCACGGTGCTCATCCTCGCCGGTGATGAACTTCCGGAGGTGCGTCTGTGTGCAGGCTTACAGCTCTCTTGTTTCTCATCACATCGCTGTTCCCCAGCAAGGTGTCTTGAACAACATGATTACCGGGAGGGCGGGAAAACTTGCATCGCAGTTCCGACTGACGTACAACATGATACTCAACCTTCTACGTGTCGAAACACTCAAAGTTGAAGAGATGATCAAGCGCAGCTTTTCCGAAAATGCATCACAAAAACTGTTACCCGACCAACAGAAGGACATACTTGAGGTACCGCTTTTCTCGTACTCTTGACTGGCCCCATCACGTCCCTCACCTTGCTATGTAGAATGAGAAAAGCCTATCGACGTTGCCAAAGCTCGAATGCAATATTTGTTTGGAGGATATCAACAAATACTACGACTCCTCAGCTGCCCTTGTAGATATTAATCAACAATTGTTGAAGCTAGCCTCCACGCATATGCAAGGTTTGAAGTTGTTATCTTCTGGCAGGGTTGTGATTCTTCGTGATGGTGTACGCTAATACCCTTCATATTTCGGTATCTTTATTTTAAACGACACTTCTAGCACTTTCGCTGGGCCATTGCCGTGATACTCAAGCCAACGGCAGCACGTGAACACGTCAAGTACTTCTCAGTCCTCGCTCTAGTGGATCGTGAAACGATTGGGGAAGGAAAAGGTAACATCTGGCGAAATCTCCTTGGAGACGTGCTCACAGCCCGACAGATATAGACATACAGTCTGTACCACCCCTGTGGCCACCTCCAGCACAAGGTGTCGTAGTCAATGATGGTGTGTATGAGGGGGTTGCAGTTCCTGTGACAAGCATCGCCCTCGTAACTAGCCGGACTATCAAGGTGACGTCTGTGGATAACCTGATATGGCGTCCTTTCACCAACGTCAACAGATTGACGTCGATGCCATATTGGCGCAATCAAGATCTCGCGCACAGGACGCTGCCACACAACTCGAGAACTTGGCGAAAGAATGTGCCAGCTCGGGTCACATTCCGGAGGTTGATTGGGCACGCATGCGTTCGTTTGATTTTCAAGAGCTGCTTAGCCGAAGGGTTTCACTGGCCAAGGGTCTTGAGGGCTTATCGTGTGTTCTCTGCGAAAACTTTGAACAACACGTGCGTTCCATGATACTTTCTAATTCCTCAGCGCCCAAATGTGTTTCAGTACCAAATTTTGCACGCGCACCGTGTGTTGCGAGACATCATTGCAAATCTCAATCTGCAAATCTCACCTCAGAACCTCGCGCTGGTACCTGACTATGAGCAACGTGTCGACGTCCTCAAGGAGCTCAAGTTTCTCGAATTGAACTCTACCGTCTCGCTGAAAGGCCGAGTCGCTTGCGAGGTTGGTCTTCAATCCGTTCCCACGGGCCCCCACTTGACTTTGTTCTCAGATCAACTCCGTCAATGAACTTGTTCTAACCGAACTCATACTAGAAAATACGTTGGCAGCCTACGAACCCGAGGAGGTGGTCGCGCTTCTTTCCTCGTTCGTGTTCCAAGAGAAGACAGCCGTGGAGCCTGTTTTTCCGCCGAGATTGGAAGAGGGACGCGATGCGTTGCAAACTATTTTAGACAGGGTGGCGCAGGTACAGGACAGGCACAGTGTTGTATCTGATGAGCACAGGTGGTCGCTGAACTTTGGACTGATGGAGGCTGTCTATGAATGGGCTAAAGGAATGGTTGGTCTTTTGTTTATATCCAATTGAACGAGGACTAAAAGGAGATTCAAGCCATTCGACCAATTAACAGCTCTAACTGACGCAGCAGAGGGAACTATTGTTCGTGTCATTACACGTCTTGACGAGACGTGTAGAGAAGTGCGGGATGCTGCCCGGGTGATTGGAGATGCCGTGCTCATGAAGAAGATGGAAGAAGCTCAGATGAAGATAAAGAGAGACAGTGAGTGATCGTTGTTTCGCACATATCGCCACCAACCCATCATCGGACAGTTGTATTTGCAGCCAGCCTGTATTTCTAGTGAGATTCATGACGTCATTAAATGGGATGATGTATACGTCGATTGAGAGTTCCCACAACAGAGCAATCTTCTCTTATCCTGCGCCACCTAGCATTGTAAAATGTCCTCCTCTATAACCGCTGTTCAGTCAACATATTTGACTGGAGAGACCACTCTTTGTGATAACGATAACTCCTGCAACGTGCGACCTACGTCATCCGATCCGCCGCCGCGCCTGGACTTGGGACCTCCTCAGCGCCGCCGAGTCAACCCTGAGAGTTTAGCCGCTCGCCTAGGCCCGGAGCTTGTTGCGGAGATGGAGAAGCATATAATTCCGGGAAGCATCGAGATGCCACCGTTCAGCGTTCGTCGCGACATACAAATCAAGTTTGGAATCGACAGACGCCACATCTACGATTTCTTCCACAGTAGAGGGCTACGATGTCTGAATGAGAGAGCCGTGCGTAACAACAGTGTCGACGTAAGTATCAGCTCTGAAGGCATTATCCTACTCGCTTACACGTTCATTGGCTACAGACGAAATTTCCAAGACCCGCTCGAAACGCCGCGGCACTTCCAAGCTATCCAGAATCGAGGAAGCGCAGAGCCGCCATCGCAGCGTCAGAAGTTACATCCTCTAAACGTAACTACGCTCCAAAAAAACCAAAAAGTCGGCAACGACGACTGGAACGTCGGTTGTCTCCAATAGGTCGGGACGATATCTGTTTCGCTGAAGAACAGTTGCTCCTCGGACCAGACTCGCCTGGGTCGACTGAATTCGATGTCGAAATTCTATCGCTTGATGTTGGCCAGGAAACGGTTCATTCTCCGGATGCTCTGTGCTTGGTATCTGACGTCGACTCTGAACCCTTTTCTGGACAATTTTCTGTCTTTAGCTTGGAACATGAAGAAGCGGAAAGCGATATCTCACTCTGTCACTCCGTCTCGTCACTCTTGGACTTGATCCCTTCGATATCTACGCCCAACCTTTCGGCATCTTCCTCGATGTCATCAATGGCTTCGTCATCTGACGAAGTCACCGAACCTCAGACTAGAGCATTACCATTGACATCGCAAGAGCGACAAGCGCACTATGCGTGGTTGGATGGAATCATAGGACCTGCTTCCGGAATCCAAGAATGCGTGGGGACGTACAAGGCTTTCATGGAACATCGAAGGGAGGTTTATTATGATCGACTCTGCCTGCTGACCGAGCAACCAGTCCGAGCTGCGGTCTCGCCAACCACGAAAGAGTTCAAGTCCTGGGTGGGAGGAGACGCTTCAAGGGGTAAGGTACCCAAAAGGAGTGATCCTTGCCGCTATTTTCGGCGAAGGACCTTGTCCGCAACAGGGGACATGTGACTTTGATTTCTCGACCAGTGATACACGCTTCTCTATTCACTTCCACACGATACTTCCAGCGACTCGGATACCTGTCCCGCTCTACCCACGGATACCTGTAAGCTAACTTAGTCTAGATCGATAATCATCATAGAGCGCGAGCGCTCCCCCCTTTCACCTAATTGGGTATATGTATGAGCGTTTGTCACATAGTATCGTTCTGAGAGAAGGAACAATTTTCATGTTGCCACGCCGCAGTCAGAACGTTCAAACGAAGTTCTATGATTTCAGACAGGTCATGCCCAACAAGGCCAAGTCGTTTATCAAAGTTACTCATGGGAAATCAGAGCACACTTCATCTGGGCCAACCTTGTGCCGACTGTAGAACATCGCAGGGGAACTAAAAAAAACTGTGCAAATCCGGTGTTGAGCGGAAACTAAGGGGGGACAAGTTGGAGAAAGTTCTACGGTCACAACTGAATGCAGCTAGGATGATTATAAGAGAGGGCAGCAGTCAGCGATTAGTAAGTGTACCTGCGGTGTATCGGCGCCAACGACTACGGATTTCCCGAGGAAGGGGATAAAGGGATTATGAAATAATTATTCCATGAACCACCATGTACTCGCGTGGTCGTTCAAAAGACGTGTCCCCCGTCGCACTCGCTCGCCAGGCCTCCGAGGAACGACGTCGCAACAGCACATCCATCATGGCCCACTACCCGCTCCCCACTGATTCAGAGAAATGTAGCTTCTTTCTTCCGCGACGTCCTCTTCACCATCCCCCCCTGCTTCCTCATTCACTCTCACTCCTCCAGATCCCACCCCACTCCCTTCCCACCCTCGTATCGTCCACGGAGATGACTCGTATGCTCCTATTGACCCTCACAAGTCGTCATCGTCCCAGGTGATCAATCTGGAGCCCCTCCCTCTTTCCGTTCACCCCCACCTTTCCCACTCTCTGCCCTGTGATCCCCTGGGAAGAAAGCCTGTGTTTCAGGTGCGAGCTGTGCAGCGTGAGCGCGATCGGGCTCGTGCAAAGTGTCGCTATGAGACTTTAGCTCGCGCAGAACAAGTCTTTGCTACTGTCCTTGCTCGTTCCCGCCGTGAGCGCCTTTCCACCGCTGTGCTGCGCACGCATCACAAAGATGAACTGAAGGAGCGCACCCGGGATCGAGAGCATCGTCGTTCAACCAACCACGCAGACCGTGTCCTTGCCCACGCCACACATCCCACGCCCGCATCACAACAACGACCAGCCACCGATCGGTTCACCTACGCTTTCCCCGTTTCCTCTACCTCTACCTCTCCAAATTCGGCTCCGCTGCGGCAGCAGCAAGGTGGGCTTAAGTCCCGTTTGGGGCTGGCGACCATGGCGAACCCTAAGGCTCCAATAGCGCAGCGTTTCTTTCGAAGACATACGTGCAAGCATGGGCGGTGTGCTATTTCCCACTGCTTCGGGGGAGTTAGCCACCGCAAAGACACGACGCGAGTCTGAATTACTCGGAACATTACTGGAGGCTGTCCGTTGGGAAGAAGGCGAGCGCTGGCGGCAGATAAGTCGAGTCAAAGCATCGGCTTTGCTGTTACCAGAGATGGCTCTCGAGTGTGGAGCCTGCGCGTCGGCGTCGCTACCTCTAAACGGTCTCGCACCGCCCTCCTCCCAGGCTATGTCGCTTCCATCTGATGGCTTTGCGGCCAGCTCAGCTTCGACCGCATCTCGACCTGTCTCGTGGCTGTCGTTCGGTTCACGCAAGTCAACGCCATCCATCAGTACGGCACAGACTACTCCGCTTTCGGCGATCAAAGAGCTGCCACCGTTTACAGATAGTCCCACTCCGCAGCGTTCATGCGGTTGCGGGCGTGGCCAGAGCCTCATGGCCGTTGACGTCAACGATACTCCTTTAGGCTCGAGCGTCGAGCCATCCCCAACCCCAGCACCTTCTGTGACGAGTGTGAACGCTTATCACGGACCTAGTCATCGGCGTTCACGCACGACCAGTTTGTCGATGCGGACATGGCTTGCGTCCTCTGTGACCTCTTTGTTATCAGCAGCCACACGCTTCCAGCATGTGTATGTCACGGCAACAATGGCGACTGTTATCTCCACAGACTACTCCACGCGAGGACAGATACTGGAGGTTCAATCCATTGGGGCACCTTCAGAGTATTCAATGCGCCTTCCGTATGGTTGGCGGGCACACCACAATGACGTAGCCAAGTTCACTTCAGGCACACTATCTGCGAACCAGATTACTGTTCCTTATCGCCTTTTCAACCTCGTTGACATACACTCGCCTGTGGCTGAGTCACCCATAAATGGCCAGGCCCAGAACACGACGATAACCCCTAGTACTGCTGACCGCCATATCTTCAACACCAACCGTGTTCATCTCCTGTCTCTAGCGCAAATTAATTCATGGCGTCTGCGAGGCGCGCCGGGCGCTACGCCCGCACGGGTGTATTACCGCCCAGAGCTGTATTACCGGCTCGAACACGGCGGCGGCTCCTCCCGATGTGCGAGAGGTGGAAGTGCACTCAAGTGGGGCTGGCAAGTCGTATGGGACACTGAAGGCAACGTCGGGTAGTAACTCCCATCTTTCTCTTTCTCTTTGTTGTGATAAAGTTCGCGTATTTTATTTGCTTTAGGCTTTTGCTGTTGCATTGCTGTATCCATGTTCCACTCTTACGACACTTGTACTATTTCTTCATGACTCACTTTATGTACTGTGCATAGGTGTCCCGGCACCATAGATACAGGATTAATTACTCCCTAACTTACCTTTCGTATACCAAGTTTCTCGGGCTATGGCTATGGTAATGTCGTTGGAGAGTATTGTAGAATGTTACCGGACTTCCTCTTCCAGATTCACAAGCGATGAATTATGGTACCGTCGTCTGTCGTAAATGGATGCCTATGGCACGCTACCACCCCACACTCCTCCCGCGTCCCCCAAACAGCACGCCCCTCCCGCGCCCAGCACCGGGACCACCCCCAGGGCCTTGCAATTCCATATTGCGCGAAAGGCCAGGCATTCCAAGTGGAGGCGGGGGAGGTTTTTGTTGTTGAATCTGACCCGCCATTGGGCCCTGTCCAGGCAGACCAACGCCAATACCTGTACCAGCACCAGCACCATTGCCGTTTCCGGCGGCGGCGGCGGCAGCAGCAGCAGCCGCAAAAGGTCCCCAAGAGGCACTGACAAACACGCCCGAGGCGCGATTGACCAGTGCCCCGCCGGCGCCGGTAGTGGCAGTGGCGTCAGTGGCGTGGTCGGGCGCGTTGGGCGGCGTGAGCGTGTGCAGACGGCTCGGCGTGCGGCGAGACCGAGCACGCTCGGATCCTCGCGGAAGCCGACGGTGAACGGGTTGGTCGGCTCGGCGCCTCCGTTCGCCCAGGCCGAGGAACCCGCCGCGACGGGGGGCTGCGCCGTGCTGTGGAGGAAGAGCGACGCCATCATCGCGGGTGGCTCGGGGTCGATGTCGGGGATGCCTGCGGCGGTGAGCGAGGCGGGGTCGATACCGAGGAGCGCGCGGAGGCGTTCGTTTTCGGAGCCGAGACGGACGATCTCGAGTTCGCGCGCTTCCGCCCAGTCGACTTCGGGCACCGGTGGCTCCGCGTCCAGTTCTGGCTCCGGCTCCGGCTCGGGTTCGGGTTCTGGGCCTTGTTCTGGTGCTGGGTCTGGGTCTGGCTTGGGCTCGATGGGTGAAGGTGATAAGGGTGGTTCTGTAGTGGAATCGGTGGCGTTGGCGCTGTCATCGGAGGTGGCGGTGGAGGTGGCAGTAACCGCTGTGGAATTATTGGTGTGTGTTTGAGGTCCCAGCGGGGATGACTGGGTCTGGGGTTCAGGTTCAGAGTTTTGATCAGTTGCCGTATGTGGTTGTGAAGATTGGGTGACTCGAGATTCCGCATCCATCTCATCTGAAAGAGGTTGTGGCTCAGACGTAGGGGGCGCAGGTGGCGGGTGCAAACCCTCCGCCTCTGCGCTCGCATCTGCGCCTTCCGATGTCGGCGGTGTCTCTTCCGGCACCTCACCTCCAATAGAATGTAAAGCAGCTTGTAACGCTCGGTTGAGGCGGTGAAGCGATACATTCAAGGCCGGGTTGTTGGTTGGCTCTGCAGGAGGCGGTGGTTCGTGGGCGAGTAATAAGTCATAATAGTCAGTGAGGGAACTTTGGTGCTGCTGGGCAGCGACCTGTTCCACATGCGTGAGTTGAAGAAGCCGCGAAGCAGTGGGAAAACGTACAGTGTGGCTGCGAAACTTGGTCATGATGGTCTCCATGGTCTGCTCATATTCTTTGAGCAATAGACTCAACTGTTTGTTCTCCTGTTGGAGGGTATGGTTCTCGATGATGATCTGGGCGTTGGTACGCTCCAGCTCAGACTCGAGGGATTCTGCAAGGAAAGCATCAGCTCAAGAGAATAGTTACGACCTCACGTCACGGTGCGCACCTTTGGAAATGTCCACATTGAATCTTCTCAGAGTAGATTCGGACTTCAGGTTGCCCGCATCAGACTTGGGGGTGGCAAGGACGCCTCAGCTGGGGACGCAAGCGAGGTGCGGTAAGCGCACCTTGAGGGACTCCGCCTGAGAAAGCAGAGAGGACGCGAACTTTTGGTTGTGGGCGAGCTGGTCGCTGATATCACTGATTATTTGCCATGCCCTGAAGATAAAGTCGCCCTCGACGTCGTTGCCGTACATTTTAAGGGCGAGCACGACGGACGGAGTGGTATTATAAAGTAAGCGTGTGACACGGGACTGAGTTGCCAACTTAACTTTGAACAACACACAGACCACACAACCGTACTCGTATCCTGCGTTTAGTCGTTCTTATAGTCTCTACTCTTATTTCGTTTCTTTTTCTCAATGGCGTCGTCGCTCTCTCAACTCTCCGCATCAGTCACGCGTATCCTATCTTTAACTGGTTTTCCAAAGGAGCTCAAGACACGCGATATTCAACTTGCCTTTTCAGAATGGGAGAATGCTAATGGAGGTTTCAAAATTAAGTGGATAGACGACACGAGCCTTCTCGTCGTCTTTGCGGACGCTACAGTCGGTGAGCACCCTATAACCACCAAGATCTGCAAGCCCATCGCCGCCTCGGCGCTAACGATGTGCTTCTTCGAACAGCTAAGAGAGCATATCTCTCCATTATCGCGAACCCCCCCGCGATATTTTCATCGCCGACGTCGGAGACCTCTGCCATCATTCGTCCTTACGATGGACCGGATGCGCAAACGATCATCCAGAACGTCAATTCGCGAACGCAGAATCCGACCCGGGGACACGGCCAGCGTGCTGCATCCATTGCAGTTCCGAATCACCGTACACGAAGCAACGGCAATGGCGCCAGTCTCGGTGGCCTTGCGGTGGGGATAAACGGCAACGGGGCGGCGGACGTGCAGGCAAATGTCCTTCCCCCTTTCTGGCCCCCCCATTTCACCTGTCGGTCGCGAGGGTTCGCCTACGTTGCCGAATTTGCCTTCACACCCGACTCTGGACGCGTTGATCAATTCATCATTGGGCGATGGATCTGCGCCTGCGCCCACACCCCCGTCTGACCCGGCTATTTTGGCCATCAGTCCCCAGGCGTCTGGACCGAGAATTGGTGACCCTGGTAAGCGTATGCTGGGAGCGGCACTGGGAGTACGGCATCCAGGGCTACAGCCGCGCCAAGTGGGGAATGCTGAGCAGGCGATGAAGGAGATTCAGAGGGCGATGGGTGGGCTGACCGCAGCCGAGTGAGCGCAGGCGATATTGTTGTGGGTACTGATGTACACGACGGTCGCCGCGCGGGTGTTGTGGATTCGTTCTTTAGTTGAATTGTGTTGTTATCAATGTTGTTCCAGTAATCGTGACCGGTGACCGTTGGCCTGTGTTTCGAGTGAGTGACGTGATTGATTTCCTACAGTCCTTCTCCTCGGTATCGGTCCCAGTGCGCGACGTGGTGTTCTTATAAATCTTCCCCTTCCCTTCAACCCATCCTAGTATTTTACTATGATCCCCTCCCCCATCTCTATCCTCCCCTTCAACACTACCAACCCCTTCTATTCTCTCCGTGCAAACGCACAATCTTCCACGCCCTCTACCTCCTCCATAGACACCCCCGTACATGACCGCTTCTGGTGCAGCCATCCCCAATTACCGCCAACGAGTCGTGTCAGACCCATACGTATTCGGGTCAGGCGGTTCATTCGTGCCAGTGCATGCCGTTAGACCCTCTCGATGGTTTTCCTATGGCTTCCTCGTCTTCTAAACCTTACCCTAATGGAGAAGGCGCAATCTCTGGATATCATCAGGCGCCCCCCTCGGCGCTTCCTAACCCACACCGCGTGATGGGTAAGTGGGAGTGCTGTCCACCCTGGCACGTAATTAATCTCCTTGCAGGTCAATACTCGCAGTACCCTTCTTTGGCTTTCTGCCCTTCTCATGCCCAGCCCTGTCCCTGTTCTTCCGGCCCGCCTGCTTTCGTTCCTCGCACATGTCATTCCTTCACTCTGGCTCAAGCTCAAGCTTCTTCACATGTTTATCCACCACCACCAATCTTGCATCACCACCGGCAAGAAACGACCATGAACGTTGTTTACGATTTGACAACCTCCACCCAAACTAGCATGACTGTACTCCAGACCGGATTCGCTTCTTCATTGGCACCCGATCCCCATCATTCTTACGCTCCAACTCATTATGCCCCCCACAATCCCCCCCTTGTACGGTCTAGGTTGCCCTCAAACGGTTGGCAACCCCCAAACACATCATCCTGTCATCCATTTAATTCTTACGTGGCACCTGCACCCCTACCCACATCACCCGTGCCATCCGTGCCTCTGTTTCACCCAAAACCTGTGCATCCGCTTCCAGAATGGACAAAGAAGTCATCTCTCGTCCTAGATGAATTTTTCTGTGAGGAAACTCCCAATACCGATTCCCCTGCGATCTTGGCGCAGGCTGTAGCTCCCCTGCCAAGAGGAACCGATGAATACTGGAACTATGGACCACCCATCGCAAACGAGCAAATAGTCGATCCCCAAGACAGCAGTCACCACGCTGATGATGATGACTGTGATGATGATTTTGATGACGAGTACGACGACGACGACGAAGATTATGAGTATGATGACGACGATGGCACAGATATGGAAGAGGATTTTGAGACAGAGGCATTCTCGGGAACTGACTCGGCAATGCCTGAATTTCACGCTACACCATCCGATCGTCCAGCTCCATTTTGCGGAACACTCTTATCCGCGGCTGTCCCTTTGTCCTCTTCATCACTTCTTTGTCAACCCCTCCCCGATTTTGTGCAAAACCAATTCAGGGCCTCGGCAGTGTAAGCATCCGATGACGTGCATTTTATGTAGTACTACCTTTTGTGTCTTCTTGCGCCAACCGCTAGAATGAACGTGATGACTTTGTTTTCGTTTCGTGTATCCTTGGGACTCGTTTTCTTGTCATTTGTATCATGTAGAACATCCTGCAATATCAATATCTTCCCTCCAAGCGTGTTCCCGGATCCCGGCCCTCGAGCCGTCGTGAGACCTTGCCGCCTTGAACTCACCGCATTTGATTCCCTCGTCTGCCATGTCGCTCAAGGCTTTGGTCTACGCCTATGTCATTGGCGGCATTACATTCATCCCCTTGCTACTTATCTCCGTAATCGCGTTTGCTTTCTACACATCCGTCCCCGTCAATGATACAGACGTGTCCAAACAACTCCAGGAAAATGCAGAGCTCCTCGACAGCGACGCTGCGGAGGCAGATGAATCCTCCTCACCAGACCCACCCTTCGATTTAAACGATCTCCCAAAGACTCGCAGGGGCTGGCTCACGATGCGACGCACGTTCGAGGAAGTGGCGTTCGACGGCTCATATGTCACCCTCATGAAATCCTTTTTGGATTCGCGCTCCAAAGACCCCAAGCGGTCGCGTCCGCGGGACATGTGGTACGTGGTACTCAAGGGGAAGGTGCTCTACCTGTACGAAGACGAGGGCATGACCGAGTGCGAGGCCGCCATCGAACTTGGCAGTCACCACGTTGTGATCTACCCAGAAGGTCTATCCGATGGCGAACTCTTCACCAAACGTCATGCCATTTGCCTCCGGCCGAAGCAGGAAAGGGGAACGCCCATCGTGGCCTCCGAGACACATCTCCCCTCCCAGAATGTGATGAAAAGCCAGAGGAACGCAATGGCAATAACACAAAGAAGAAGCAAAAGGAGAAGGAGAAGGAGCGGCCCAGCGAGCTCGAAAAACAGCGCGACCTGGCGCGGGAGGCGTCTGACCCGTCTGCCCCGTGGTTCATCTTCGTACGATCCAGCGTCGAAATGGAGGATTGGTACTTTTCCTTGATACACGCATCCGACAACCCCGCGAATTCGTCGACGCTCTCCCCCCTGCAAGCCGTCTTCTATCCTGCGGACATGAACCACCTTGTGACCACCCTTGACGGACAGCCGGATGTCATCCCCATGCGCTGGCTTAACGCTCTCCTGGGTCGCATGTTTTTCAGCTATTACAACACAGATGCACTCGAATCATACATCATCGGGCGCCTTATGAAAAAGCTGTCCAAGGTGAAACGGCCGAGTTTCCTTTCCGAGGTCGTCGTCACGAACGCGAACATGGGGAACAAGCCAGTGATGTTTAGCAAACCAATGCTAAAGGAGCTCACCAAGGAAGGCGATGCTGCTCTCGAGTTACACGTCCAGTACAAGGGCGAGATGCGGATCACTATCAAGGCCGTCGCCACCATATCACTTGGTTTCAAACCGTACACGGTCAAACTCGTTCTGGCCGTAGTGTTGCGAGAGTTGGAAGGCGACCTAGTAGTTCGGGTCAAGCGACCTCCTAGCAACCGTATCTGGTACGCGTTTACGCATATGCCAAGGATGGTTTTGAATGTGGAGCCTGTCGTGAGCGACCGCCAAATCACATGGGGCATGATTCTCCACACCATCGAGTCGAGGCTGAAGGAGATTGCAAGTATTCAGTTGGGTTCCTGCGATATCACCATACTGATATGTCCTATAGATTTTAGAATCCATCGTCCTGCCAAACATGGATGATATTGCGTTCTTCGATAGCTCGCCCTATTCCCGTCGAGGTGGCATCTGGCCTGAGGCTGGCCGTCGCGAGAAGCCGTCCGTTTCTACGGTCCCATCTGCAGCCGACGACGACGTACCCGCTACAGCAGTCCATCCGGAGGTGGACCCCTCGTCTTTACTCACTCCAAGCGACCTTGACAAGGGTTTCCTCATGGAAGGGGGTACTAACGTAGAAGCTAATCACTCGCCGATACCACCTCCACTACCACATCGTGCCACATCACTATCGGCCAGTAGGGGTTCATCCCCAACTCCCACTCACTCGCTTAATCATGCAAATGAGCATGATCCACGCGCCGAAACTCCAGATTTACTGACAGAGGTTGCGCCGCTCGTCCACCGTCCCCCTCTTCGCCACCAAAGCTCCAGCAGCAGTGAGAAGAGTAAGAAGAAGCGGTTTCTCGGCGTCCGTCGAACGAGCCGCTCCCCGTCTCCCAGCGTTGCTTCGAATTCTTCGTCCCGTGAACTATCTCCCGCGCCGTCGTTGGAAAAACTCAGGAGCTCGAGTCCCGAGTCATTGCCTGGAGGGAGTAGTCGTGCCTCATCACGCCTGGGCAAGTCACCCACTTTGTCCGGCCAGTCCTCGCTCCTTTCAACACTAAAGTCTCGCGCTGGAGACCGGCAGGCGTTGAGCAGTACAGCTAGGGAGACGATGCGCAAATGGACTGTCAGTTGGGGTGGCTTGAAGAAAGACCGTGATTCAAATGCTGCGCCGTCTGAGGATCCACGCGACGGTCGAGAGTCTCCGGGTTCTCAGAAGGCCAAGTCTAATTATGCGGATATTCGGGCGGCCGTAGATGGGCGCAGAGAAAAAGAACGTCGAAAATCCGATGTTCCATCTGCGCCCATACATATACCCGACCGCGGACATAAAGGGCGAGCAGACAGCATCTCATCGTTGAATGGCAGACAGGGGTCTTCGTTCTCATCACAAGCCGAGTCATCTCCGGCGTCGTCGTTCGTTGAGAGTTCTGTAGACCCACCGGCGGACGAGACTGCTCTTCCAGAGCAGCCTATGAAACCGTTGCCAACGATTGATGTGGACGGCGCGCAGGTAGACTTGGAGGAAGCAACTGAGACAGATACCACGCCAGTGACGGTCGTCTCACCTCCAACACCGGTTCCACTTCCACCACGCCCGATCCAGTCTCAGCCTTCGCAAGGGAAGACGATGACAATACCTAGCATTCACGCGCGCCACCGCGGGGAGGTCATGTCTATGGGTTATGTTCCACCTTCTCCAACCCTGCGGAGGTAAAGACTGGCGTTTCGAGCGTCTATCGTCTGTGGAAGCAGTCGCCCACTGCCCAGTCCGAACCTGCGGGCCAAGATGACGAGCAGGCTCACCCGCCTCCCCCGCCAGTTCTGAACGCGGACGGGGCAGAGTCCACACCAGAGTCACCTCCCGTAATTGCGGCTCGGCCTACAGCCCCTCCCCTACCACCACGGTCGCCGCCTTCGTTGCGTTCGGTTCCGAGAGTTCCGTCGAGATCGTCACCGGCGTCTGAGGCTCTGTTGTCGATTGCGTCGCGCGACGAGCAGTGCCGTGCTGGATCCGAGGACGCGCAACGCGACGACGGTGGTGAGGGTGGTGATGGTACTACGACATTGACACCGAACCCCCCTGCTCCTGCCAGTCCCAAACCGCCACTACCAGCACGGAAGATCCACGCTTCTGCTTGACTTAGAGATCCTTCTTGTTTTTTGTCATCATTCGGACTTATTTATGGCTTGTCATGTACATTAAGTGGGATATCCTCCTCCATTGGCACTCATTTAACTTACGCGAAGGACACGTGACTTTGCGCAAGCGTGGTTATGGTAACCACGTTTCCTTTTTAATCACTGATCAGAGACAAATAAAATCACTGATCGTCCGTCCACCCAACCCTGATCAAGCGCATGCGGCATGCCTCCAATGTAAGCCTCAAAAAGTATAAGCGAAAGCAGAGAGAGAGAGCTGTCGTGTTCTTCGTTCTAGCCGAGATAAATTCACTATTCATTCTAAAGCTGTGGTGTGTCAAGATGTCGAGCTCAAGGGCGACATTACCATTGGCTCAGGTATTTCCTTTGCTTGGGTGGAAGAAACGCTTATTCACTACCGACAGGGACCATCGTACATCCAAAAGCAACAATTTTTGCTATTGCAGGGCCCATCGTGATTGGAGCCAACTGCATCATCGAGGAAGCCGCGATCATCGTGAATAGGTGAGGACGGTGCATCGCCTCTCACGTGTTAGCGGTTCACTGTTTCACGCAGACGCAAGGAGGTCATGCGAATTGGCGACGATAATTTATTCGAGATCGGGTGCCGTGCGTCCCCATCGCACAGCCCTGAAATGTCGGCCTCATGTCCGTATATTTGCAGGTATCGAATCACCGAGTGTGGGCAACTTCAACACGATCTCGACACGAGCTCGCGTGCATCACACCGTGAGAATATCCTCGTACTGCGTTATCGGCGCTGGATGTCTCGTGGTGCCGGCCGATGATGAGGTCCTCGACGAGTACACGGTCGTCTATGGGCCGTCTGCGGAACGACGGATCTGGAGTGGGCGTGGACGGGTACAAGAGGGGGATTTGCGACGGAAACACGCAGAGTACCTCCGGGAGACATT
Source organism: Lactarius quietus (assembly GCA_015025155.1). Taxonomy (NCBI): domain Eukaryota; kingdom Fungi; phylum Basidiomycota; class Agaricomycetes; order Russulales; family Russulaceae; genus Lactarius; species Lactarius quietus. The sequence goes on from WITN01000011.1 coordinate 302,244, forward strand.
GCCCAAGTTCAATCGGCTTCGGAGGGGGGAAGCGCAGGCGTGATCGTTCGAACCGTAGAGACGGTTACGGTGGGATTGCCGAACCGGTTCGGTGGTGGATGATAATATTATGATGGTCCCCAAGCAAAGGCTTGTCGTCGCCTTCGTTCATGACGACCATCCGCCAATCTTCTTCTTGTCCCACACCCCCACCTTATACCCAATCTTCTACGATTAGGATTAATACAACAGTGCTGGTGCGCGATTCGATATCAAACATCCATATCAGGCTCATATCTCTCCCTTTAGCCCGAGCCCCCCGGAAAACCGCCCCTTCCCTCAGCACCCAAGCCCATCTTCCGGCGTTCCCTACGTATGGAATCGTCCCACGCGCACCACGCACCACTCTCTTCCCCCGTGACAGCTGTCGACACGAGTCCACATGAATTATTCGCCTTTACCGACCAGGTATTCGACCGACCGCCCACCACGAACGTTCTCCGTCCTCGGGAGCGGGCAGATCTCGTCAGAAAGTCCCGAAAGTTGACCCAGCTGTTGGGGGAAACGCCCTCCCCGTTATCGGTCTCGTCGCTCCGAGCACCGGCGAGGGCATCCTCTGTGGAGCCTTCCTCTCGGGCAAGGCGCTATCGCCCCGGCATCGCATCTCCGACCAGCGCACTACCCGCCGACCTCATTGATACCCTTCGCAGACACTCATCCCCACCCAGCCCAGTAGAAGCCCAGTCGTATGTGGAGCTTTCGCCGGCGGGAGAGGGAGGGGGACACATGGATGGAAAGAACACGAAAAGAGGCAACAGAGACCGTCCTGATTCGGAAGCCGGCAAAGTGATCGACTCGGCTTCATTTATGGATCTCTCCCTCTCAGACGATGAAAATCCATCTTTCCAGTCCCCGCCCCCCTCTCGCCCGATTGACTCACCCGACTTCATGCCACACCTTTATTCCCCCGAAGACGAGCGCCGCCGGAGGAGGGAAAAGATCGCCAAGCTCCATCGTTTCCTCGGATCTCGTGTTCCCACTTCTCTCGTTCTTGGTCTCAATGACGTAGATGATACCCTGCCGGCTCTCGATCCTCCCATCGGCAACATCAGTTCTCGTTACCCAAACCGGCGCAGAAGTAGTTCTGCCGCCGAGTTTAAGAGGAATTGGTTTGATGGTGATGATCGAGTGAAAGAGGAGCTCGACGAACGCGAGAAAGCTATCAACGTCCGCAGGGCACTCAAGATGGAGAAGGTGTGGTCTGTCTTACTGTATTCTCTCTGATCCGAGTAATTTAAAGTGTTATTTCTGCCCAGATGTTCGGCGTTCAACCACCCCAGACTCTGTATCACACTCGGCATCTGCCAAAGCCGACAGACAGGGTCCACTCGACTGAGCTTACCGAGCGAGAAGCTGTTCGACCTGCCGGTCGGAATGTCAACCAATCCTCATATATGAATAAGGGTGGCAAAGTGAAAAGACACCGTGCAGGGAGCCACTCGGAATCAATTCTCCCTCTACTTGATGCTCCTGGCTCGCCGGGCATACGTGCATCCTCCGTCTATGTGCATTACAGACATTCCCTTGACTCTCTCACTGAAATAATCGAACGCGTGAGTCCTCCGTCGCCATTACGGGCACGAATACTCACACCGAGGCCACAGGACGACAGGGAGTCTCTGGCTGAGCTTCATTCAATCTTAACCAACGATCAGCCGGGGGCCGAGGGGTACATCACCCCAACGCGCGAAGGCGACGTCAAGAATGTCCGTACAGAGCGTCGACGCTCGCTGCCCGCTCGATCATCCAACCTCTCCCTCGCCTCGCAAATCAATCTTAGTGGCCCTTCTTCCCCCGAAATGGCTTCATTCCAAGCCCGCAGGAGGCAGGCTGCAAAGCTTACACACTTCTTTGGCGTGGACTACCGCGATCTTATTGGTGATATTCTCGAGAGTATTGAGCACGATGTACAAGAGGAGAGCCACAGGGGCAGTCTCCGCCCCGAGGAGATTCAGGTTTGTCCTTTTTTTTAATTATTATTCTTAGCGGGAAGGATTGACCCGAGGCTGAATTTGAATCTGCGACTTGTAGGACCTTTTGGTCAAGCTGCGCACATTGAAAACGAAGCGTTCTGCGGCAAAATGAAATGCTTGATGTACTTCTCATGGCCTTGCTGTGTACAACCATGCGCATCTAGTATACCTGCCCGATATCTCGACTAATGATCTCATATGAAGTATATATAGCCCAAACCATTATGAAAAGACACGACTGGATGTAAAAACACGAATATATGCATGTGCTACAGGACCACCAGTTCTCCTCTGCATGAGTGACACCAGAAAATGTGAGACTCGTCCAAAAACTGGGATCGCTTGTGTAGACTGTGGGCGTCATTGGTTGCATGCGGATCCAACAAGGGGGATGCTTTGTCTGACCTGCTGCTGCGCTTGCATGGTGATGTGAGAGAGGCGAGGTCGCACGCGTCGCAGGGACCGAGGGTATCATCGCCGCGGCCATCTCACTGTCAATCCGGGCCTTGAGCATTCCAAGACTGACTTTACGTTTGTGCCGCGTTTCAGCAGACAGATTCGCGCCGAATGCCGACATGGCAGACCCGCCGCTCGTTGTAGCCGGTACGCTGCCACCACCACTGCCTCGGCGCTGCGATAAAGACGCACGCCGCAGCTCGTCCGACCGGTTCCGCTGCCGACTAGATGGCCGAGAAGGGTGTTGCTGCTGTTGCTGTGCTTGGGGGGAGAACGGCCGGTGTGCTGCCACGTGCGTCGACGCCGCGCGCAGCTGGGCGAGCTGGTCCTCGGACTGGCTGAGCTGTTTCTGGAACGAGTGCGCACGGGCTTCGGCTTCGAACACGCTGGATTGGAGCGCCCGGATCTGTGACTGTGCGGCTGACAACTCGAGGCGGTGTTGCTGTTTGAGGGAGTTTATCATCTCCTTGTCCAGGGAGGAGGGCGATGACGGCGATGCCGGGTGTGCGGCCGCAGCGGAGACCTCAGCACGAAGTTCCTCGATCTCCTGGACTTTGGCCACCAGATCGGCCCGGAGGGCCTCGACGTCTGTGCGCGCACGTTCCAGAAAGTCCTGCTGCTCCACTTCGGCTAGCTTGCGCTCCTCGAGCTCCCGGTGCAGGGATGCGAGTTCCACTTTCTGGCTGTGCGAGGTGGATGACATGCGTTCGAGCTCTTCCACCTGCTTGCTGGTGTGCTGATGCTGTTCTGCCCGGTCCACTTCCAAGTTTCGGATGCTCGCGAGCGCGTCGGACAGCTCTGTTTCGATTTGTGCATATTCCCTCTGGAGCTCGTCCTGGGTCTCTTGCGCCGACGACCTGTCTCTCTCGCGCACTGTTTCAGAGTCCAATAGCTTTGAGGTCAACGACTCGTTTTGATCCTGCGCAGCTTGAAGCGATGACTCCAGCTGAGCAATCACGCCGTCCCGGTCCCGAACTGCGTGCTCCAGGACGGTATTCCTCTCGCTTAGCTCGAGTTTCGCATTCGTGAGTTCGACTATTTTTGGACGCATTTCATCTAGAGAGTGCATTAGAGATGAACCTTCATTTTGAAGATCTTGATGGGTGCGTTCGGCTTCTTCAGCGCGCCGGATGGCATTGCGCAACTCCGCGTGAGATGTGCGTAGCTGCTGGTTTAGAGCCTCCTGATTAGCTGCGAACTGAGAAGCAGCCTTGCGCAGACCGGCAATAGTACCGAGATGTTCATCGTGCTGAGATTGCAGCGAGGTCCTCTCCAGACGCAGAGCCTGGTGTTCCGCGGTATGAGAGGCCAGTTGTTTCTGGGAAACCGCATACCGCCCCTCAAAATCGGACAGCTTCGCAGCCAAAGACTCCGAAGACGCAGTTCGCTCCTTGAGTTCATTGTCAATTCTGTCATGGTCAGCTTTGAGCGAGACGTTGACCTAGACATTTGTGAGATGTGGACTGGAGCAAGAAATGAAGTACATACTTGCTTGGACTTGGAGAGCTGAAACTCGAGCTCACTAGCCTTGTTCTGGACGTTCCTCAGCGAGGCCTCGAGCTGTCCAACGCGATCATCCTGAACCCGCTCCTGCAATTCACGGACGAGACCCTGCGATTGCTCCAATTGAATTTTCAGCCCCTCAGTGGAGTTCTTGGTAAGCTGTAGCTCCCGTTCCTACCACCAAGTATTGTAAGTGACCACTTCGTGTCACGAAAGAGAATCCTTACTTGCTCTCGACACTTATCTTCCAACACTTTCTCCTTCCGCGATAACCTCTCTATCGTCGCAGAATGCTGTTGGGATTCACCATCCTGATGCAGAATCCGCTCTCGGAAGGATTTCGCAGCGGCCCGTTCGTCTTGGAGGAGAGCTTCCAATTCGTTAGCCCCTATCATCATCACCAAATTTCAATCGGACAACGCGTTGTAGATTTCGGGAATGATCGAACGTACTACTTGAAACGTCAGAGAGACGTCCCAAAGATGTGCTCAACGACATCTTCTCCGAAACGAGTAACGCGATAGTTTGTTGTTGGTTTTGCACCTCAGCGCGTAGACTTTCCAGCTCTTCTCTATTGACATGAGACGGAGAATCTGGCGGCGGTGACAAGGACGGCACCGCGCTTAATAGCGGTGAATGATCAAGAGGTGATACAATAGATGGTGTCCCCACTCGGGGCAGCGAGGTTAGCCATTCGTTTTCGGACACGTCTTGCGCCGGTAGACCTGTGCCCAGTCTGAAACGTATTTTCAATCGTTCGTACTCGTAGCAAACAAGGAATTCGATGCTCACAAGTCCGTCGCGTCGGTCTTGATATCCTCCGAAGGATCCACGAGTGCAGGGGAAAAGGATCTGACCAAAGGCGAACCTGGTGTTGGTGTTGTTGATGTGACTGCACCAGCGCCCGCACTTGGTGTCGAACTGGGACCAGATTTCTTCTGCTGTCTCTTCTTAAGCTGAAAGAAGGCGACGTTAGTCGCATCTCGTCTAGAGCGATTGAGCTGGCAACACGAACGAGAGCCTTAGCGCGCGCCGCCTTGGCTGTACGGTCATCGTCCGACATGTAGCTTTAGTACGCGTCAGGCCGTGGTGGATTCTTGGTATAATCGGTTAATGTGGCGCCGACGCTGCGCACAACGAGGACTGGTGACGTTGACGACCACGAATGGCATACGCTCAAATAGTCTCACGTGATTCAGACGGAGGCTTCAATCAAGCAAAATGACAAGGAAAAGACCAAATATTTCACAAACAATATAGCTATAGGACTATGGGAAACAATTGCAAAAACATACTTTCAAGCACAGGGAATGTCTACCAGCGATGAAAAGTTAAGCTAAGGTAGCACAGTAATGACAGACGCGAAGAGGCCCAAACGAGCCGTTTCCGAGTCGTAGACAGGTGAGAAGATAGGGAATGACACAAGATACGACCGCAAAATAACGAGCAAATAAAACCGAGCACGGGCGCGGCGCGTAGTCCAAAGGGTATGAGAAGGTAGCGCCACCGATTTGGCATATCGCGGTCAATTTAAGCCCAGACCTGAGCAGAGGTGAGTGCCCATCACTTTCGAACACAGACGTTTTCTCACCTTGAGAGTACTATCCCAACTTCCCGTACAGAGAGCCATCCCATCCACGCTCACGCCTAAACAGCTAACCCGGTTTTCATGACCGGTGAGAACACCGACACGTTCGCCCTTCAACGTATCCCAAACATTGCAAGTCCAGTCGTCGTAACCACCGAAAAGGATGCGACCCGAGATAGAAAACGCCACAGAGGTAATACCACACAGTATGTTGTCGTGCGTGTACGTATTTAGCTCCCGATCTGCGCGTATGTCGAACAAGCGACAAGATGCATCGTCGGACCCGGTGGCAAACGCATCTCCATTTGGGAAAAATCTAAAAGAGATACTATAAGCTCTATGCAGAGCGAGAAGCGTCGAAGAACCCACTGGACGGCGTTGATGTCTGACTCATGGCCAGTAAAAGTCTGAGTAGCTTTCCCGCTGCGAATATCCCAAAGCTTGGCGGTGGCATCACAAGCACCTGATACGAACAAGTTTGGGTTTGGGCCCAATGAGAGGCTGAACAAAAATGAGCATGATCAACTCGCGGGCATGATGTAAATCGTACCTCATGACGTCGCCAGTATGGTCGCTAAACTCCACGCTGCGCGATCCTGTCTCAATATCCCACAGCATGCAAGTCATATCACCTGAGCTGGTGACAATTTGACGGTCGTTGATAAACCTGCAGCAACTGAGGTAACCAGAATGTGCGCTCAACTCGCGGGCGCCTCTGATGCTATTGCCTTCTTTGCTGTGTAAGTTATAGATGGAGCAGATATTGTCAAGACCACCGCAAGCGACAAAATTTCCAGAAGGGGAATAAGCACAAGTCATGACCCAGCTGGAGCGAAGTGGGATAGCGTGGACTTTGTTGGTGGTGTATGCATCCCAGACGATGAGTTTCCCGTCTTGGGATGCAGAGACAAGATGTCGCTTGTCGGTAGCCCAATGCATTGCGTATATTTTGGCGAGATGACCCCTCAGAGCACGACGTGGCTTCATGACGATGCGCGGCAAGGGGTCGACCTCTGCAGCCATAGCTCGGACTGATGGTGGGTTGACGGTGGTTAAAAACTGGGCGGGGATAGAGTATGTGAATACTGACGACTCGTATCCGCTGAAGACTCTCGTTTTGCCCTAATTCGTTCTCTTAAATTGTCCGCCTCGCGACGAGCAGCGGCGATTCTTTCTTGGATGTCACTCTGGGCTTGAGACATAGTTGTTGATGGATTGGAAGGAGATGATGATGGCAATAATCAGAGCCTATTTTTGCTAATAAGTATGAGGCAAGAGGTGCGATGAAGTCACTGAGACGGACCAGGAATGTGGGGGAATGGGTTTCCTAATTGATTTTGCAGAGCGAGGGGAGGAGTAGAGATCGGGGGAGAGGGGGGAGGCCCGGAGAGTCCGGTGGGAGGAGTGAGAAGAAAAGAAGATAGCAGAGGAATGAGCAGAGAAGCGTGGTGCCGAGGGGAGACGAGATGGCGACAAGGAAGGGACTGAGGAGAGCGCTGAGGCGACCAACAACTCATCGCCGTGCCCACATCTGTCCTTCCGGCACTACCCGCCATCAATTTCATTCTCCGATACCCAATCACTTCCCATTCCCACGTGCCAGGCTCACTGAAAACAAAAAAAACAACCAGGGATGCTCTCCTCCTGCGACTGTGCAACACATAGTCCAGGGAAACTACAATGACTTGTGGGATGCGATGTCCTCACACTGATTGGCGCCCCCCTCTGCGCTTTTGTTTGTCTCGGCTTAGCCAAATTCACTGCGCCCAGAATGTACAGCAAAGTAACTCATCGACCCGACTGTATATCATATTTATTTCGTCACTCGCCGCACCACGTACCCCATTTACATCTCGAAACAGTTCCAAGGCGCTCAATGTCAACATAGCAAATAGGCGCCATTTACGCTCGAGTCACTGAAACATATACACCGACTACACCGATCGTTACAAACCAACAAATCCGTGCTCTTGACAATGATTCACAATTTTTTCTAGGGCTTTTACCGGAGCTTCTAGCTCCTTTCATCATGTCATCCAATCCAAATATCCAACTTGGTCTTGTCGGCTTTTGTCTCAACGGAACTTGCTACTCGTATCGTTGCCTATCCTGCCCTTCACTTGTCGGATCTTGGCTGCGGCCTGTAGTCCGTTGCCTCCGAGATTTTGTTACATCCCCTTTGATCTGCCGCGTTGCGTATTGCCGTACAACGCCCAGCGTTAGTAGCAACGTTTCCAACCAGCGTACCCTCTACGTTTCCAAGGATCGCTTGACTCGAGCCTCATACCCACCTTCGCCGTTTTTGGCACCATTGTGAGGTGACTGTCCTTGTCGCAAAGTCCATTAGCTCACCGTTCGCCCGGAATACTGTGTCGGGTCGGAAGGTATAAAATGTCCCCCCTCCTAACTTCGAGTCACCATCGGTTCAGAACGCCCTTTACTCCTCGAAACACATCCGTTACGACTTCCGAGAAAAGCTACTATGTCTTCCAACCCTGGTAGGGTGCACACTCCTCCAAGTCACTTTTTCTTACGCCTAGTTTGTGCAGACTATATTCTCATCTTGAACAATTACCTCCAACGCACTGGCGAAGCGCATCTTTTGAGCTGGGAGTTCAGCCAGATCGGGCCTGAACATCAAGCGACCCATACAGCTGTAGCGAAGCGTACGTTCTCTCCTCAAATCTTAGCCTGATGGCCCCGCTCATGGCCCGCAGTGAGAGGTTACCCTGTCAGCCAAGGTACCGCCACAACCAGAGCAACTGCGAGGCAGATCGCTTCGTATCATCTCCTCAAAAGCAGAAAACAAATCTAATACGTTCGGTGTTCAGGACTGAATCTTTGTCCTCGGACGCACGCTGAAACTCAACTTTTCTCCCCTCTTCTTGTCTCGAATGCACTGTTCATTTACTATGTTGTTATATGTTTCCTCCTACGGACACGAATTTCTGCTACAAACCTAGCCTAGACGTACAAATAATTGGCTATCTGGGGCGATGCACACACGTCAATAGACCGGGTCTGTCACAATCGCTTGTATGTATCAATACTAGACAATACAGCCAATAGCTTCTGGACCAGAGACGACGTTGTTGGAACTGAACAGTTGTAGGTTTCACGAATAGCCCAACTAAGATGCTTGCTACGATGTTTCCAGTAAACACACATTGCTCCCCACTGTGGGAGCCAGACACCGAGGAGTCACGAGATTATTCGGTGTGTACGGGAGGGAGAGCTCAAGTGGCCTGAGGTGCGAAAGGGGATGGGGAATAGGGCCGAACAGGACATGCACAGGCAAGGTGTGAATGAATGAGCGAGCCGTACAAAATGAATGTACTGTTCGATTAAGCGATTACTCGATTACAGTATTACAACCCAAATTTGAAATTTGAAATGGCGCCACGGTGGACGCGGTGAGCGGTGCGAGGACCTGACTTTGACGGACGTCACGGTCTCGTCCGGAACGTGTGTGGCTTCCCTCCTGCCACCACACACCCCCATTCATATTCAACACCCCATTCATTCCACCCGGCCGGCCCCATTGTAATATCTTCCTTCTCCGGTGCTAGGGTTCAAAACACACCGTCCTATGTGCTGCGTGTCAAAAATGTAGAGATTAGATACGACAGCACTCTTTGACCCACGACGGACTAGCTGACGAACTATCTTGTCGTGTCCCTCCGCACCAGAAAGCCACTTGACATGGGCGTTACCTCGCGTTCGCACATTAAAACTCCGAGCTATATGCTGATATAGCGTGGAGCACTCGTCTGGCTGTGACACCTTGCCTTTGGCGTGCCTAGTCTGTCGTCTTTGCACCTAGACAGCCTGAAGGCAACTCTCGGAAGCAAGAAAATGATCAATTTACGCCGTGGCGCCTCGAGGTCAACCGCCGCCTAGCATTTACGATCGCTATTCCTGGCTCCGACGTAGCATCCGACACCCATAACATGCGAGGCTCGTAGTACATGCACCAGCCTTAGAGGTCTTGCTTCTCTTCCCACCACTTGGAGCCGCAGATTCAGGTACTAAGTTATTTCCGAGACGTAGTTGAAAGTTCGGGCTTATGACTAGTTCTCTTGACTGTGCACTCCCAAGGACGCCTGGCCATCGTTCACATCACCGTTAATAACCTTCTACAGTTAGGGGCGTTTAATTCTTGCGTCCCTCCTGGGTATTATCGGTTCGATAGTCTGGACCTCACTGTAACTCCGAGACTGGATGGCACAGAGGAAACCCCTGACATCAGACTCCACCCTGGATCGATGCGCATATGCACCTGGGATGAGTACCCTTGCTCGTGCGTTCCCCTACGGGACACTTGATGTTCGTGTTGACCCATTGGTTCTTATAAAACTGGTTGCATTGAGCTTTGGGTTGCAGACAACTTCTGTATCATCATGCCTCCTGGTGAGTCCTCTGAGCATACCATGCCCTTGGTTGGACTGACTAGTAGCGTAGCCACTGGTACCATTGCTTTGAACAACTGTACGAAACACTTTTGTGAGGTAGGTATACCTGAACTGATTACTCTCTCAGTTCTCCAGACCAAGCATAGGCTAGCCTCTCTCAGTTGGAACGATACATCATCCGGGCTCGCACATGCGCCTGAATGGTTATCGGTCTGCAGGAGTGCGTAGCTGTCACAGTTCATTATTAGAATGATTCGTGAGTTTTTCCACAGTTGACGGCGAAGACATTTCGTCTGGCACTGGGACGCATAAGCATCTCTCGCGCGATGCTGCGGCCGACAAGGCGTTGCCCATCCTAATAAAAAATTGGGAATGATGCGGTGTTTCGAATCATCTTCCCTTTAGTATGGCTTTGATCTCTGGTTGTTGAACCTTCAGCGCTTCAGTGTTTCTGTATTTATTTGCGTGCAACGTTAGGACTATCCTCTTTGTCATTTCTACGTTCTATTTATGTAATATTCTCCTTCAATACATAATTTATCTTACCTGCCTGTCTCCATCATTGAAACAGGCATACGGGACTTCAGTCGCACAGGTAGACCCAGGATTCTGATGAGACGTCTTCGAAGTTGCTGATTGCCAGTGTCGGGATCATATGTTCTTTCTCTGCTTTTCTGATAAGCCACGTCAGGCACATTGAAACGTCAGCGCTTCACCATCGAGACATGCTAGAACTTCAAGACCCCACCACCGGATTTCGGTTAGGAAACCATTGTTCATCGCTCAGAGATGTCGTGATTTTGTGTTCGAAACCTGCAGAGTACAGCTTGCAATCGTGAAGCATGAAACATTCGTGATGACCTGTACGCCTCCGAAGCAATCACATGCTCTGGCGCCTAAAAACCAATGGTGCTAACAAGAGTGTTGTAGGCGGCCAGATCAATACACCAGGATGTCTGGGAGTGTTCAATGTATTCCTTACAACCTGGGGCACATTCAATACCCCCAATGACGTCCCGATTTTTGCTGATGGTGGCACTCTAGTGCTATCCGATTTCTATGTGATCCGAGCTGGAACGTAACCGCCGACACAGAGTGAGCACAAATCAGATGTATCCCACTTGTAAACTGTAGCATTAACCGTCTTAATCAGCCAATCGGATACTTTGTTGCACGCTATGATGCACCAGTCGGACGAATATGTCACTGCCTTGACGGTTTGCACAATGTTTCTATGATCAAGAAACGATGTCAGATCAGCAGATACAAACCCTGGTCGTTACGACGCTTCTTGACTCCGCGACTGGTATCATCGACATTTCCCGTGATGTGCTTCGGGTCATGTATCTATGCCTGTGGCACAGGAGCGACCTACGACATACGGCTACTCCAGGCTCTCGGTTATGGCGCTATATCGTGGCATCCTACACTGAGCGGGGCACAGTAGAATGAGGCAACCTGGCACGCCACCAGGGCCCCTACAATGCTACCTCGCTATAAAACCTCTGAGTCTTTTGGCGTAAGTCATCAATCCCCCAAACCCAAGTGTCCTCATCCAATAAGCCTTGCGAATTCTTAGTCCTCATGACCACCGATCTCCGTGCGTGTTCTGAAGCTTCCTGCGCTTTCGTCTCATTCATAAATCGGACTCATGCTCACATTTCGCGCTCTGTAGCACCGACCGTTCGCCTCAACAACCGTCTGTTCTTGTTCTATCTCTCTTTAGCCCCCACTTAATTCAATACACGCAGATTTCCAGGGTTTAAACCGACTCTCGTCAATTAGCTATCAGGGAACGGACCATGGTCCAAATGTTCCGAACAGATGGACCGTCACCGTGAAGAGTGAGTAAAATTTGCTTTTTTTAACGCCCACTCTTACTAAATGGCTCTCCGTGGCAGTCGACGGGCAAGTAAGGGGATCTTATAGTGCGGCACGCATGGCCACGGCCAGAGAGACTGCTGCCCAACAAGTCTTAGATTATTTGGGCATACCGTGAAGTCCCGACACTCCGCCCACTATTCTTGGCAAAGTGTTGGGTCGACATTTGCAAGGAGATTTGACTTAGACAAAGCCGTAGAGTGTTTCTTGGGATATCATACAAGTTATGAATGCTATTGTAGTATCCCAAGGCCCCGATATATATAAATTGTGTATAAGACTTTAAGGTGGCAACTGCTCAAGCAACTGTGAGTCGATCACGCCACGGCGCCGGAACATAGGTTGACGCTTGCGCCGCGCCAGTCTGGTGGGCGCCGTGGCCCTTGGCACACGTAGCCGCCAGTGCCGCTGCTTTGCCTGAAAAATGTCGCGTCGTCTTGTGCCGCACGTTGTCGCAGCTTTAACTGGTGAGTGGGGCTACAACGGCGCCCGCGCCAAGGCCCGCGCTACTTCTTCTCACTGTAACCATTTCTGGCCATAGGAGTCGTGTCTGGCATTTACATATTCAAACCTCTTGTGGATGACGGAAAGTCAGGATCGTCGTTGGCACACGAACAGAACCCGATGTTCGTTAACCAATGCTCTCACTAGATTAGGTACCTGACGCTTCTAATTCGCAGTACAGTCGATCACTCCGGACCCGGTCTCACGGCTTTGGACCAGTCGCGAGCTGGTGATACGAAATGACCAAACCATACCTTGGTCAAAACTGAACGTTGAACACTGAGTACCAGCAGTTCGCGTGCTGTCTGAGGATAGTAGTGGTCACTTATCACCTAACGGCAGCAAAAAAAAAGCGTGCGGGAAATGATTTGTTGTCGGTACAAGTGACTATGTAACGTCGTTCTAATAGCGACCATACGCGTACGTTCTATACATAAGCCATATGGGTCAATCCTTTCAATTATCCGCCCTACTTTGCCTGCGTTCCCAGATCTGAAAGACGGCGATTAATACTAGAGCGACTGTCGCAGGATGGACTTTGTACCTCTATGACGGTTTCGCCGAGGAATATCATTTCTTTTCGTATCTCTTCGACAATAAGGTCCTGGATTTGGAACCATTTCTCGTTTTCTCCAGTGCCGTATCCGGCACGTAGCTGGACCTTCCAGACGGTATTTTCTTTATCCCGGGTAGTACCAGCAACAGATTCGTGGACGACATTTGCGATCAGATCGTAGACAGTGGAAGGGTGCTGGTCAGCAGAACTTAGATCTGCAGGAGGTCGTCAGCGTTTTTCTTAGCGTAAAATGAATGTGTCTCATTGAAACTGACAGTCACGAAGGTCAAGGCCTTTCAAGGGAAAATTTACGATGGTTGGATTTTTCTCTTCAACAAAGTTGTTCTTCGTAAACCTCTTGTAATGAACGATAAGATATGGTGGAAGTTGTTGACAATTGAATCGACGCAGTTGACCCCTCGATTCCTGAGCGTAAAATTATACCGTGGGCACACATACATACCATGAATCAAACGAACCTGTGTCATGACACCATCGTATTTAGCAAGCACGGTATGAATCCCAACCTGAGGGATGATATTTTTCTCCACTGCATCTTGAAAGAGGGGTGGCGGCGGGAGGTCGACGGCGAGAAAAAGGAAAGGTGACGTTGTTGCCTTGATTTCTAACAAATGGAAGGGTAAGGAGCTGTTGTGATCAAAAAAGCGCCATTCGCCTGCCTCTGTCGATGTCAAATACTGGCTTCTGATTTTCGGATCCATCGGGCCGTACGACCACCTGTTGGGTCTCCGCACGGACCTGTCCCTGAAAAGTGGAGAATATAATGCCTACAGAAAAAAACGAGTCTCATCAAAAGTTCCGCATTTTGCGAGGGTAGATAAGACTAACTGGAGTTTTTCTTCTTTGTGCCCCCCATATCCTTGTGCAACTCGTTCAGAAGCCACCTCAGGAATTCAACTGGGTCCCCCTGAGCTTCCAGTCTGAATTTGCCGCCGCTAGCTCTACCAACTTCCTGCAAGAATTCGTGGGGGCTGACCTGACTTTTAAACAATCGGGGGTTCCATAGTTTCTTTGCCAGGGTAGCGAATCGCTTTACCAACTCGGACTGTTTTCCACGGAAGCGTGAAAGCAAGAGGAAATCACGAAGCGGTGGTACGTGAAGGAGTGAGTGAATGATCACATTCATATAATCGTTTCTTTTGATGTCGTTCAGACCTACGTAACCTGGGATATATGGCTTAGAAGATAAGTCGTAGGAAGGTTTCGACAAGTGGGCAGCCGTGGAGAGCGAGGCGATGCCGGAACGTGAGAAGGAAGGTGATAGCACAAAGGCTATGTCTTCCAAGGAAGGGTCTGAGACTGGATAGCCATCTGGCAATACATATACCTACAGAAGACATTGGCCACGTGGATTCGGGAGAAGCTCACTGCACGAGACGCACCTTGGTAGTTTCAAGGTTGATGAAAACGTGATGGTCGTCGTGGATGGAATGGGCATATGCATAAGAATTGCGTCCCCTGCCTTGAAAGTATTTCCCGCATACGAGGCAGCCGTAAACGTTGATATTTGAAAGCGACACAGAGCAGACTTTCTCGAAGTCAAAGTCGAGGGCAGCGCGATTTACCTGAGGAAGATCTGAGTTTCTGCAGATGCGCAGACGATATGATTCGTACTGTGTCTAAATACAGGTCAGACCCATGGGCCACGCTGTTTTTTGTAACAACTTCAAGTTCTTCCGTGTCAGAGTCTTCGTTATTATGGTCGGCAGGGGGGCTAGTTGAGGTATTTCCCACCTCATCTCGTTTAACCCGCTTTGCTGGCCGTTCGTGCTCCGTGGCAGGTTCCATGTAAAGTCTGTCTGCAGGGGGAGCAACGATTGTTACATAAGGACACGCGCTCTAGGCTCATCGCGTCGCTAGCCACACGACTCGGACTGAGCGTGATGATATGCATACGCCACGGCACTGGGAGGGCTCTGCGCGCGATATCTTTCTTACGTTCCTCATTATTCTCCTCCCATCAACCCAATGCACCTCTCGACATTGATGAATCATTTAGGGACATCCTCCAGGATATTGGCAATTCCGCCGTGGATCAAAAGTTAAATGCACCTCCTCGTATACACGAGTTGACCGCCTACCCTACTGACTCCGAACCGGATAAGTTGACGCACCTGGATGACGAACCCCACACCTCAATAGACCGCAAGTCTCCGGCAGCTCTTTTTGGGAGTCAACGAATAGGTGCCGTCGTCATCCCCCAGGAGTTACAGCAGACTATCGCTGGTTTAATATCGGGTGAAAACGCTGTAATGCTCATTGGTTTTCGCGTTCACTTACTCGTCACATGCAGACTCTGACAAACACCTTCTACGCCGTGACGTGAAACGGCTCTTCAATGAGCATGGTGACGAGGATAAATGGAACCCTGCAATGAACGTCCGTTACAAGTCCTACAAGCAAGCACGTCACCACGCAGAGCGTGATGGCACCGCCTTCGCTTCCATTGTGCTACCCGCGCACTACTCCGCCATTCACTCGGTTCTATGCCATGTCAGGTTGAGGCTGGGTCCACAATGGTCGGTGCAGAACGTATTTGATTGGGGCGCCGGAACAGGCAGTGCACTGTGGTAATGATACAAGAACATTTGCTGAATAAAACCTGACACGCATATCGGTGTTCCCAGGGCTGCTTGCTATGCCTTCCAGAATCCTAGTTCTCCCGACGGCGAAGACGGTCAAATGGCTTTGTCTTCCACTGCTATTGTCAAATATGTTGGCATCGAGAAGCGCAGCGGTCTTGTTAGTATCGGAAGGCAGCTCCTTGAAGGTGGTTCAGTATCCGGCCCTCAGAGAGCTATCCGCTTATGAGAGTTCAGGTGTCCCGCATGGCGGCATGGATGTATCTTGGCAAAGAAAGTTCCACTCCGACAATATCCCGCAGGTTCATGATGGAAGCAGTACAGTTGCAATCTCAGCATTCTTCTTGTCGACATTGAACACACAGCTCCAACGCAAGGCGTTGATCGAAGAAATATGGGAATGCGGTGCAGAAACCATTGTGATCAGATCCCCCGTCTTCACCCTTCTGTTCTAATGTCTGTTATTAGGTCCTTCTCGATCATAGCAACCCAGCCGGGTTCCAAAGCGTCGCCGAGGCCAGAGAACTTCTCTTAAACTTGGGCCGGAAAGAAGCAGAAAATCAGGGGTCAGAAGAAAATCAGATGGCCGGATCCCACGTCCTAGCACCGGTATGCTACTGCCATGCTTTTATGGGTTGACTCATTGATGGCGACAAAGTGCCCCCATGATCACGGTTGCCCGATCCACTGGTCCGAAGTAGGGAAAGGGAAGCTCGTGTGTGGATTTTCTCAACGAATGGAGCGCCCTCCATTCGTCCGTCGTACCAAGCATTCTGGAGTTGGTCACGAAGACATTGGATATTCATACGTTGTCATCAGAAGGGGTCCAAGGCCGAGAATCCCCGATGTCAAGGTTGGTCGGCTGGGAGAAGTTGGGAGGCGACAGATACAGAACGAGGAAGCCAAACGCCAACCAGTTGAGCTAGAGCTGCATGATGGTGATTCCCCGGCCCCTACCCAACTTGCTAACGCCAGTGTGCTGCCAGAAGAAATAACGGAACCGCGCGCCCACAACCCAGCAGAGATTGACAGTCTATTGAAGGCAGAATCTTTTCACTGGCCACGCCTGGTTTTTCCTCCTCTCAAAAAGAGTGGACACGTAGTAATGGACGTTTGTGCGCCATCAGGTACGTTGGCGTTTCTCATGCGCAACACTTGTCAAACCCGATGTACAGGCAGTATTTTACGGATGACCGTCCCAAAGTCTCAAGGGAAACAGCCATACTACGACGCCCGCAAGTCCGCTTGGGGTGACACTTTCCCGCATGAGCCCAAGAATCCACCCCAAGTTAGGTTCCCTCAATGCCCGGACGAAGCTGGTAACAGCCGACGCACAAGGCCCTCGAAACGCACGACAGACAAGAAAAAGGCATAGAGTGGTTACCGTTACCCGTGAAGCTTCGGGTAGTGTTGCTTTTGCAACAGTGACATTAGGTCAAAATGAAAACACCACGGGACGCCCTCATTGTTGCTTGCCCTCTCAGAGTCACTCTAATTTATCATCTTTGAAATTATAATCTATGCGACACGAACTCGCTACTATATGCTCTATAAATCCGCAATCTGAATACCTGGGCCTTGCCTGGAGCTGATAATCACTTTGTTAATAGCATTTACTGACGTTACAATAAGCATGACATCAATGACCAAGTTTGGGTCACTCACCGGGCTTCGAGCTTTGGTCTTTGTCGGCCGATTGAGGTTGATTTCCAGTCGCGCGTTTCACAACATTGATAAAGTGACGAACGTTCTTAACGACATCCTCAACTGGGTAGTCCAACTAAATTGGTGATGAGACAAATCGTGCCAAAACCTGCATGATAGACTCACCTTCGCGATGGGAGTTCTGATTGTTCCTCTTTTGTCGCCTTTCCACTCTGTGGTCCCCTGTAGGCGGCGGATGTATCCTGCGACATCATCCGTGACTGTTCCTCGACGCTCGGATGGCATCAGGCCACGTGGACCAAGGATGCGACCGAGGCGCTGAGATATAGTTTTGATGAGAGATGGGGTTGAAAGGAACAAAGTTGCTTGAATTCTGCCGCTTGCCACCTGGAGTACGTGAGCCTTGCATTCTCGGATCAGAGTTAGCTCTTACCGCCTCGACGAGCTCTGCTCCACCAACTATATCGGCACCAGACTTCTTCGCTGCTTCAGCAGCCTTCCCGTCAGCAAAGACGAGAATTTTGTCCTTCGCCTTGGCTTTGGGTTCTCTTGGAAGGGAAACACGTCCTTTTGGGATAGTTGCGTTCCTCGGCATTGCGGTCTTAATGGTCAGTTCGTACGTGGCGTTTGGAGAGCCAACCTCGACAGCCTAAAACATGGTTTCACAATAACGCGGAAACACGCGCATGTATATTGAACGCACCCGTAGAACGTGAATCGCGTCCGTGAGAGTCATTTTCTCTGCATCGTAAATACTCGGCTTGATCTTCCTACTCGATGTCCGAGGTTTGCGCGTAGCCCCAGCGGATTTCTTAGCCTGGCGAGCCCAGAGAACGTTGCTGGTGGAGAAATCACGGAGATATAATTGGCTCCCCTAAGAGGAGTTAGCATCGGATGCGATGATAATTTAGCAACTGACTTTTGCCAAAGCCGCTGCCGACCGATGTGTGCAAAACTGAAGGAATGACATAGCAGAGGCAACGGCAGCAGTGGACACTCGATGTGGTGTAAATTCTGTGTAAATATTATTGCTTGACAACTTGACAAGGTCGTTTCCCAGTGGGAATTACCTAAGCAATGTGTGATTATGTCACAAGGGACCCAAAGCAAAACGTTTCCACACTTGAGCTTGCTGTGATTTTTATGCCGTGTTCGCTGCTGAATTCATGGGTTTTGTTTGAGGAATGTTGAGCTCAGGTGCTGGATTGATTGTATGGCATGTCACGTGATCGCGTACAGTGTTATTGTCTATACAGTTCACACCGCCAAAGGTGTTCCTTCATTCATACACTCTCCAAGTACCAACCAACTCGTAGCGTATTGCCCTCGCATACATCGCTACGGCAGCGATTCTTCTGTCCAGGCCTGATGCCGCTTGGTGAGTTCCGCAACAATATCCTCCTCGATCTCCTTCGGGTGTCCACGCGCGTTTACCGCGTCTCCAGAGATACGCAACCAGTTGATGCCTACGTCTCCCCCAGCGGCACCTCGTTCGCGCGAAACGAATACCACCTCATGCTTTCGACGATGAAGGTCGTTTCCAATAACGAGATGGTGCCCATAACGTTCCAGCGCGGCGCGGGATTTCGGAATAAGTAGAGCAGAGTCTGTTTCGAGCTGGAAGAGTAGTGAATACGATGATGAGCCAAAATAAATGATTTTGAACCTTGAATGAGACGATGAAACCATCGGGGGTCCATTCATCTACCATTGGCTTCAGTATCTTGGGTACTTGATCCATCTCGATTAGCAAGCTCCCTTTGCCCGACTGGATTTTGTGTTCTGACTAAAAATCAATGGACTCAATAATCTGTCGATGCTGGTGAGGAGGGACACACCATCTTCTGCCTAGGCAAAAAGAAGTCGCTAACCGCAGCGGCAAGGTAATACATTACATTCCGACCAAGTACAGATAATTCCTGGCTGACGGCACGAAGTAGCCAGAGATACTCGTTAATGGTGACGAACGTAAGGGTATGAAGCATGCCGGATTGCTGAACTGATTTGTACGCCGTCAACACCTCAAGCAGATCGTCACGTTTGGAAGGCGTCACGGCGATGTTTGAGGGACCGGAAGACTTGTCTAGGTTTGGTTCAATCTCAAGGAAGTCGAGAAAAGGATTGGTGGAGTGAGAATAATGGCGGCTGAATGGCTGAAGGCTGAACTGTCTGTGCATAAAGATGACAGCATAGCCCGCCTTAAGGAAGTACTCGGCGGACGTTGCACCTCGAGTACCTGGACGGTCCACCCACAATCGTTAGGCGTCTGACGCTATGAACGCATTCGAGGTTGACCCACCGGCACTGAAGTTATCCAGGAAGCGAACCCTAAGAGTATTGCATAGGCGTAAGCCCTGGCAAAGAGTGCTGTACATGCTTACACATTGAGTTCCAACGGGACAGTTGTCCCGCCGCTCTTGGCAAAGACATGAGCCGACAAAGAAAGAATTGGGGCAACACTTACGGTCACGAGCACCACTTTCCTATTGAGATCTCGTTGTCGATGTACGAAGGACCTAATGCCAGCCGTGTCGTGATCGAGGGTGGGCGGGGGTAATTGTGTCCTGAAATATGATTCAGCTGAGAATAAAGACTTATCATTCAGTGTGGTCATGGTTGAGCACTACGGGGATGCGAGTGGGATCCTGAAGATCTATTCCGGCCGGTAGTACTCAAAGCGGGTGGTATGAGTGTGCCGAAATGGACCCGCCCGTTGTCAGGATTACTGCAACTATATTACAGCATGGGTCCAGGATTGCGTCAATTACCCGTACATGCTAACTACCATAGTACCAAAGTCATACGATTATCTCAAAAGAGTTCGTTCATCGCACTCATCACAAGCTCAACGTCTAACGCGCTTGACATCTGTGCTTTCTTCAATAGGTAAATCGCCAAGAGGTGCACGTCTCCCACTATTCGTAGACAATCGTTGCTGTTGTTGCATGTATAACAGAAGGTTAAGATTTTGCAAGGTCAAATGCGGGTGGCTTTGTTTCAGAAAAATATTCTTCAAGAAAGTGGCCTGGTGTGTATGGTTCGGAAAACATGATGTCTGGGTCGTGGCTCCACCTGGAGCGCAGAATAAACAAGTGGAAGATCAGAGTCGACGGGCGTAACCAAGAGTCACTTTCAAGTTTGACGCGCGCGTCTACTGAGGATCACGATCATTGGACGTGGTTCGCCCGGGCCGGAGTCAAGGTGCCAACTGTCTGCTACTGCTACAACCCAAATGGCGTCCTCTCGACTGGCGTCTCGCCAACAAAAATTCCCTCTCCGAATTTCAGGGATCTCAGTTCGGCACTCAGCGAAGCGCGAAACGGCTGTAGATCCCACCAAGGAGAACATACGCAAAGCTCTCTACCCTCCTAATGTCGCCAACAAACCCACCCCAACCGGCACATGGCGTCCCGACGTTGCCCGCGCCATTCAACTTGCTATCCCTTCAAAGCAAGCCCATGATACCGTCGAACGCGCTTGGCTGCTTTACCAGCGCCACCAGCGTTGGAAGCGGGAGGAAGAACTGGCTAGGAAATACGAATGCATGAGAAAGGCGATGGACGAGCTGGAGAAGATTGACCCCCACCTCTTCAGGGAGGCAAACCGAGTGGAAGATCCAAGACAGCGTGGTGTTGCAGAGGCCGAGTTGTCAAAGACTCTCCGCGGGGTCGAGAAAAAGGCTTTGGAGTCGCGGCTACCTGGGCTGTTTCCTAGGGAGCTGCGTGTACCCACCGACACGCCAGCAAGGGATGGTTGGAACTACGAATGGAGACCAGTCGCTCGCAAAGCTTGATTTCGGTCAGGAGCGAACTTGCTTTTGGACGAAAGGATACTAACGCACCTCTTTACAGTTTCTATTCACCTTACCGCATGTTGACGCTATTCTACCTCCTGGAATCTTCTCATACATATATAATCGGGTTTTGGTAGTGATACAACAAATGATTTAGACAGTGCGGGATCATACACGTTTGGTAGGCCTAATCACCAGTATGAACCTTTCAGATTTCTGGTAAGTCTCTGCCGCCATTTGTCGATGACTTCGCCACAACAGCCCCGTGGACCCGTCCAAGTGCCCCTGTCCACCTATCTAGTGCCATGTATCGCCGCCGCTCGAGACTTTGACTGCAAAACATTCAGAAGGTGCACATCATGGCTATGCAGAGAAAGCGTACTGCTTGTCTAATTCCAAGCGCATATTCACTTGATCGATCTTGCCGTCTATCTTACCCTCAAGAATGAGGTCAATCAATAGCTCCTCCACTTCGTTTGCATCGACGTTCAGTTGCTTGAAACGGTTAGTTGTACGTTGTTCAAGCTTCTCTATAACCTATCACAAACCTTGGCGAGGAACGAGAGCTCAAGTCGGGTGTAAGGCTTGATGAGGTCAATCAAATATTGAGTCCTGAGACTACGGAGAAGATCGCCAATGTGTGAACGGATGAAACTGTCGTCCATGATGGTAGCGCGATTATCTTCACAAGGTGATGTCCATTCGCCAATGACTTATCCAGACATCTTAGGACGCACCTCGAATAATCTTTTCGGCTGTATGGACCTCACGACGTTGATAGGCGTCCACGAGATCTGTCATTGCCTTGATCTGCGGGTCGTTCTTATACCTGAATGAGCGAGGTTCGAATCAACTCAGACGTCGAAAAAAGGAAAACCCACGGTTTGGTCTCCTGGCTATCGAAAGGATTGACCTCGCTTCCGGTGAGCATGTTCGCCAGCACGAGATACTTGAGTACTTGGATGCGTTGTGGTAGACCAGCCTCATCGTAGTTGCGGAAGGACTCGAAAAAGTCTTCGCTCGCTCGATTCCATTGACCTACCAAACGCACTTAACCAACCAATCGAATCTCATGCGATGCTGTGACAAAACCAACGTTCTCCCATCCACATTTTCCCCCCGCACTCTTTGATGATGCCCATGATGCGTGGATGCGGTATCGCGGAACGAATGCTATTAGAAGCGTTGTAGATTTCCTGAAAAAAGTTCGCATCTGAACAGGCATTGAGTTTGAAACGGCTACTCGCCTTTAACTTCTTGTAGTTCTTCGTTTCATTATGCATTTGGATCTCGAGTGCATAGATTTCGAGTAGCTGAGTGCCTTTTTGAGATTGGTCTTCGCCATTTGCTGAAGTCTCTGTCACAGAGTGAAGTTCGTGGATCAACTGAATACACAAACAGATAAGAATCAGATGACGAGTGCAATAATACAGCAACATACCTTAGATAATCGCGTATACTCTCTGCGATCTAGCCAAAGCTTTGCTAACTTCAAATTGGTTTTTGCAGACAATCGCTTGCCGGGGCGTTTAATCGATACGAATACAATGTATGTATTGAAAGGCATACCTCATTCCTTGCCTCCCGGAGCGCATCTTTCGTTGCTTGATAGAACCTTTCCAGCACCATGACTTCAACAGGGCCACCCTTTCCCCCACCGACATAGTCGAGGATGCCATTGATTGTCTTCTCTGCGTAGTTGCGGGTGACCGTAGACTTTGTATACGTCAATAAGCGCATGTACGATTTGAGAGCATCGTTAGGTCGGTGGAGAGTGAGGAATAACAACTTGGTGGACTGCTTAAGTGCCTTGAACCCCCTGGAACGCATCGAGTTGAGATAGATACTCATGGAAGATACATCGAGGTCGTATACCAATCACTCTTCGGTTCATCTTGGTCGACGATTGCGGCGAACTCGTTCAGAGCTTGCTCAGGAGACTCTTCTTTTTTCGCTAGGATCCCCTATAAGAGCTAAGGTCACAGAGGAAGGGTGATAAACACGAACACTTGGCGGTGTAGTACATGTTTTCGACGTCTACAGTCCCACTGTCGTCGCCATTTTCTCCATCTGAATAGTCAAAGCCGTAGTCCTGTCTCTGATGGAGAACATAGCAAAGGCGAGGAGATGGTAGACGAACCTCATCGTCACTGCCTTGCATGTATTCAGCATCTTCATCGTCCATGATAGCTTGTCCGTTAAGATCTGGTGGATATTAGTATCTGATGGTTTGGTGGATACTGTGCTATGATGAGTTATGATATAGCTGGCAGATCGTCACGTGGTCTCGCGACGCGCATGCAGACGTGAGGCATGACGGTGAGGGTAGCACCTTCAAGCTAGGCTCTAGCCATTTTGTTCAGTTGCCGCACCATTACTGACTCTTTGCATGTAACTTAGCAGTGTTTTTGTTTATGTAGCATTGAGAAGTATAAAAAAGTGTACTCTAGTGCCACCAACACTGTTGACGCTGTGCTGCGTTTGGGTGGTGCTTGTTCAGACTGGTACCATTCCCCCTTCCCTGGCGACCATCTTCCCCAGGCTGGGTTCCTCACTAAGGCCGCGGTGTCAGCCACTGACAACTGAAACAACCGTCTCATCAGTCCTACTACGACGCCTTTTTTCGTTTTGCTTTGGGCTTGGACGACGCGGCGTCTTCTCTATTGCGCTTGTGCTTCTTCTCCTCTTGCTTCCTTGCCTTACTCTCTGCTTGTTATGTCTTCCTTTCGCGTTCCGCACGGTGTCATCGCCCGACTGTCCTGACCAAGCAGGCGCATCCAATTCCTCGTCGTCGTTCTCTCCTGATTCATTGGGATCGGGAACTGGGTGTGTATTTGAATCTGGCTGAGGGCTTCGCACTCGACCTGGTTTGGCTTGCGGAACGTGCTCTGGAGAGAAGGGGTCGGGTTGTATGGAACCAACTAAGGAAAGCATCTGATTCGCGACTGTGAACCTGTCTATAATATTGAGAACACACCCTTCGTCGAAAATAGAAGATGAAAAGCGTACCCGACTACTGTGAACCGAAGCCAGCGATCCTTTCCGCCGAGACGATCGCCAGTGACCTTGTGCACCCAGCGGCCGCGTTGATCGGTAGCTTGTTCGTCGTCTTCGTGTACGCCTGTGATGGTATCGACGTCCATTCGATCATCCCCACCTCCGAATTCAGGATCGTTTTCCGCGGGCCCATATTCGAATTCCCACTGATCAGCAGGGATGTGATGTCGCGGAATGGACACGTTGAATGTGCGGTGTACGAGTAATGATACATGATCCGGGGAGGCGAGGGTGACACGCCCGTCTAATGCCATTGTCATTTTGTCAGTCCAAGGAGGTCAGTTCAGTGAAGAATTGGATAAGGAGAACAGAACGCAACACACACAGAGTGACATGCCGCGCTGGGGGCTCCAGACAAGCGCCTCGAACTCTACATGGCAAATCGCGAATGGGCTATCTCCCTGGAGCCGCGCGACGTGTTCGAGGAAGCGTACGTTTGAATGTGCAAGCACAACACCATTCAACGTAGGTTCGTACCTACGAGATACAGATCAGGCTGGTACAGGGCGGAAATGGGGACGCACGACCCGTAGAGCATACCTCATGGTCATGGTGTCGAGCATCTCCTCTACACCATCCCGCAGCCGGTTTGCAAAGATGGGAGGTACGGCGAGCACGACAGACGCTCTGACCGAGCGAAACTCGCTATCTGTGTTTTCCTTGCCCTTCCCTTTGTGTTTAGGCGCTTTCTTCGGTGAGCTTTCTAGATTCATGGTGGGTCTGCCAGTTTTCTTGAGGTCTCGCTTCTATTTTCTGGCTCTGGGACTGTGGGAGTATCACGCACCTCGGCTAGCCGGACCGGATAAGTTTTGACTGGCTGGCGAGGACGAGTTGGAACCACAGTATCTGTAGAGGATTTCCCTCTCTGATCCCATTTCACGGCATTATAGACAAATGTTAAGTTATATTATACTATAAGTTAGCTGATGTGTACCAAGGAAAGACAAGGAAAGACACCGAGCCGAGTTAACTTTCATTTGTCTTAGTCAGCCTTCGCCGTGAAGCGCTGGAGCGGAAGCCTTGAGGATTCTAGCTTGGTATCCACCTCGACGATGTGCACTTGGTCCCCCTTTGCAAATCCTTGATCAAAACATGCGATGGAATCTCCTTCGGCGACCACATTTCAAGTAGGGCTACCTGATACGTCATCCTTTTTGGCCAGCAATCGACCACAAGAAGATGTGGCGAGCTTGACATCGTTCAATCCCTTTTCCGAGGAAGATGAACACGATCAATCATCTTACGCTCTTATGACCTCGTTGTTTTCCAGGGTCAAAAATACATTTACCACTCCCCTATCCTCAGCACCTCTGGTTTCTACCGGAACTGGCGCTGCCGTCCCTTCCAACAACATCCCTCCTGAACGAAGACGGCCTTCGGCTTCGGTTGTCCAGAACCACCTCAACGATTCTTCACATTCTTCTCATGAGCGCCCCCCGTCCATGAGCGTCATCTCATCTCATCTTGCCCCTCCGCTCGTGTCTTTGACCCCAGTGGTGTCTGAAGGGCTGACTTTTAACAGTGATTTTGACCTCTCTCTCTCCCGCGCAGCGTTCATCAACCCGTCTCCCTCCGATAGCCTGGATGGTGGTCCTTATGGCACCACCATTCCTGGTTTCTCGATTCCCGAAGACGCCAGAAGCATTAGGACAGCCCCCAGCATCAGGCGATCTGCTTCGGTGTCCAAGGTAATTAGGAGGATAAGAGGTGAAGGTGAGTCTAAGAAGGGTCGATGTACTTTACATGGAGTTCTCATAATATCTAGGTCTGTCGAGAGATTATTGGATGGACGATAAGACATGCAAGGAGTGTTACGATTGCAAAAGCGTTTTCACTGCTTGGCGGCGGAAGCATCATTGCCGGATATGCGGTCCGTCTGGGTTGTTGATAGTAGCATTTATGCCATGGCCTCAATTAAGTTTACAGGTCAGATATTTTGCTCCCGCTGTGCCTCCAATATCATCAAAGGATCGCGGTTCGGGCATGACGGTATGATCCGTGTATGCAACTTATGCTTGGAAAAGCTGGCGAACGAAGATGAAGATGACGACGACGATCGCCGATCTATCTCCAGTGTCGTTTCTCCATTCGCGGCTCACCAATTAGGGTCCGACTCCTTGTCCCTGAGACATCCACAGTCCCCATTTGCAGCATCACAGCTATTTAGCCGCACGGAGGAGCCGTTCAATTTGTTCTCTATCGCAGAGACTAGGCGATTCATCTCAGGATCAGATGATAGTGGTTTATCGTCTCGGCCGATGACACCACTTGGTCCCTCTCAAGAGGATTCTTGGGGTCCACAGGCGTGGAAAGCAGCAGCTCCTTTCCGACGCGGTCTCGTGGATGACGATAAGGATCTCAGCATCGTCACGGACACCTTCCCCCAGGTCGGTTCGCCTATGGTTTCTGGGGTCAAAACTCCTTTGGACTTTCCGTCGACTATTACCATCCCCGGTGGTGCTCTAAACTCCATACAGTTTCCCATGAGTTCCCCAGATCGTGTACCCGACAGCCCTGGGCCCCAAAGCGTGCCACGGTCTCGCTATAACTCCTATGCAGATTTTGAGTCATCTACACCATTCATTCGTAGTCGAGCACCAAGCCGGCTCACGGACTTCATGATGGCAGGGGATCCTGGATGGCGAACCAGACGTGAAAGCACAGCGTGTGTTTTCCCATCACACATATATATATGTATGACTGATTGATGTTCTCAGATACGCCCAAGAAATCAATCTCGTTTCCATGTCCCACCTACAATTAATGCTCAGACAGATGCTTACAAAGGAGGATATACCCAACGTAATGGAGTGGGAGGAGACACTCCTGAGGTTAGCCTTAAGGATCGCTCGAGAGCTGACTTTCACCGCCCACCCACACCGTCAAGGTCCGGATATGGACGTTAGGCGTTATGTCAAAATCAAGAAGATTCCTGGAGGTGCTCCCAAGGATTCAGAATACGTAGACGGTGCCGTCATTACCAAGAACGTCGCTCACAAGACCATGACAAGGTCTCAACGAAACCCTAGAGTTATGTTGGTCACGTTCCCATTGGAGTTTAGCCGCGTGGAAGGTCAATATATGCAGTTCGGTCAAATCGTCCGTCAGGAGAAGGAGTACCTGGGAAACCTCGTCAGCCGCATCGCGGCTTATCGTCCCCACGTGGTCCTAGCAGAAAATTCTGTCTCACGATTAGCTCTTGATGCACTCGCAAAACAGGGGATAGCCGTCGCCAGGTCTGTCAAGGCGTCTGCTGTACAATTTGTCGCACGGATGACTCAAGCGGACGTCTTTTCCTCCATGGACAAACTGGCGTTGGAGCCTCGTCTTGGACATTGTGCTCGTTTCCGTATCCAGACGTTCGATCACCCTCTCATCCCGGGCCAGCGAAAAACATACATGCGTTTTGAGGGATGCAACCGCGAAATGGGGTGCACAATTGTTTTGAGAGGCGGTGACCGGGAGACGTTGCGACGCATCAAACACGTAACTCGCTTTTTGACATTCATCGTTCGCAGTCTAAAACTCGAGACTCACCTTTGGAAGGATTCTGTCATCTCCCTCCCTCCCCTAACTGCGGATGCGGTGCCTTCGAATTATCGTTTTCGCCCCAGCGTCAGTGGATCACCTTCCCGTCGCGATCTTTCGGCGCCGTCCTCCTATTTGATGCCTATGAATCATGATGTTGATTTACCAGACGACGATGCGGATCGATTGCGTCTTTCGCGTCGTATACAACAGGTTTTGGATCCATATCTCACCAC
The DNA here is from genome assembly GCA_015025155.1 of Lactarius quietus. Classification (NCBI taxonomy): domain Eukaryota; kingdom Fungi; phylum Basidiomycota; class Agaricomycetes; order Russulales; family Russulaceae; genus Lactarius; species Lactarius quietus. Next base: position 330,038 of record WITN01000011.1, read on the forward strand.
CTTTATCTCAGTATCGGCGACTCTTCGTTTCATACCACCGTATCCCTTAAGCCGCATGAAGGAGCTAGACGATGAATTAACCCGCGCCAAGCACGCATGGGAGGATGAAGTCGTCAGACGTGAGGAAAAGCAACCATCCACACCTAGTTGGGGATCCACCTCCACACCTCAGCTCTCGGATCACGATGATATCAAAGCGCAGATAGAGTTACTGTCTAGCCCAGCTCTAGCTATGACTCCGTCACCTGGAGAAATGACATTTACGGAGAACGAACTGGGATACTTCGACTATAAGCCAAGTTTTGCCTCTTCTCAAGTTACCTTATCTGCTTCACTTCCGCCGGCTCGAACTCCCATCGAGGAACCTTTGGTGCTCAAATCAACCGAAGATATTGCCTTGGAAAGTCAGTACAACCTCGTGAAGTGGCAGCATCAAGAGCAACAACGCATATGGGAATGGTACCTCCGGAAAAACGCAGACGACTTCATCGTGGAGAAATATCAATGCATCAGCTTGCGGGAATACAGCTTTTCGATCGAAGAATACGGTCGTCGTGCCTCTTGTTTTCCTCCGTCCCTCCGGTACATCACATACTATGGGGAGAATGACTGTACGCTTGGCCAATTTATCGAATCGTCCACTGCGGATACTCTCTCCTGGATAATGAATCCAAAACCGCCAATATGCACTGGCAAAGCTTGTAACCAGCCACTGGCACGGCATTGCAAGATATACGTTCATAATGAAATCAAAATCTTCGTGGCAGTTGAGCAATGGGATGGACAGATCGTTGGCCTTGGCCCAACGCCCGAACTCACGACAACATGGAGCGCCTGTCGTATTTGTGGTTCGGCCACCCCGTTCATACCTATCTCTGAAGAGATGCAGCGTTATTCGTTTGCCAAGTTTCTCGAACACCATTTTTATCCTGCAGACGTGCAATTGGTTCATGGTGCTGGGTGCGAGCATAACATCTATCAGCATCACATCCGTTATTTTGCAAAGCGTGGGATGACCGTCCGATTCCAGGCAGACCCTATCACGCTTCACGAAGTTGTGTTCCCTCCCATGCGTATTCGAGTTCGGCCAGAGACACAGCTCCGTCTCAAAAATGCCGATTACGAACGGTTGATGAATCGCACTTCTCGGTGGTACGCGGCGCTGGTGCACGATCTGACTCTGATTAGGACGGATGCGGCAACAGGCGACGAAGAAACCGATGCGAAGCTTACCTCTGAGCTCAACCAACTCATCCTTAGGGCCGAATCGGAGAGGGCTGAAGTTGTGCGCGTGGTGAACGAGATATATCGTGACTCGCCGTCTACGGACACACTTGCTCTCAGTCAAGTCCGCTCCTACCTTCAGGATAAGATCGTCGCTTGGCAGGTGGACTTCGACAAGTTGCCCAAGCCCAAAGGGGGGCGATCAGACAAAAGCAGTAGACGGACCTCGACTTTTGGAACCGTTCGGGCAATCTGGCCCAGAAGGTTCGATCTTCCCGGAGCATATGATCCCGCAGTCCCTTCGTCCAACGTATCAGAGGCAGAAGAGACGACTCAACCCACCAGCATGCGGCGAATGACGGGCGATTCGTTCGTGTCACCCTCGTCCGCATCAGAAGCTTCGGAGACAGAAGGTCCACCCGCAACAATCAAAGTCAATGAGACACAACCAGGGAAGGCATTTGAGCCAAAAACGGGCCCTTCAACAATCCCAGAGGCTACGTTGTTGACGAAGTCGGATCCCGAAAGCGATTCGACCATTGAAGCTCCCAAAGCCGGCTCAATAGCGAGTGGCGCAGTACCTGAGATCTCTACCCAAGTCAGTATAGTCATTTAAATGCGATCCTCCGATTGACATTGTTGCTCTAGGACGTTCTGCCCACTGATCAGAATGCCCTTCCCGGAGCGATACCGAATTCAAGACTTCCGAGACGCCAGATTAAACGCCCAAGTGTTGCTGAATTAGTGAAGAAATATTCGGAATTCTTGCCCTCACAAGGCGTTGAAGAGTTGGCGAAAACGGCTCTATCCCCTCATCTCGATACCGCGGAAAGCGAACAAGATTCTGCGACTCCCTGGCCCAAGCCCCAGGCCGGCAGGAATAGACTAAGACGTCCTTTGGAAAGAAGACCCTCCGCCTCCGATTTCGAATCTAGTTATGCTGCGAATGTTGCCCCCAGGTATCTCCTGCATAGCCGAAGAGCAGCGCGACGGGTTTCACAGTCCAGCCGAATTCCCGGTCCAGTTGGCTCATCCAACTACACTTCTCGTCAGCATTCTCCGGAAAAGTCTATTCTACCATTCGACTCAGATGTAGCAACGAGAACGGGTATTGCCAAGGGGTTTATCCCAAGCGTTGTTGGGAGAGGTCTTCCCACCAAGCAGAGTCGTAATCTCGGGAAAGACAAATCTCAACTACGAACCGTTTCTAGTACCTTGGGCAAGGGCGTCGCGATGCGCCGCGGGGTGGCTCCTCCGGGGACCAGGGTCTCTAATATCGCTAAACACTTCGAACGCATCAACAAGGATAACGAACGCGCGAATCGCAGATATGCAGTCATCCGTGGTCGACGAGCACGCCCAGTTGCTTCATCCAGAGCTAAGGTCGAAGTACTGGATAGCGTGAAGGACGCCATACAGGACGAATCAGAGAGTTCCGACTCCTCTAGCGAGGCTGATGATGAAGGAGGTGACGACGAGGACACTAAGCCATCAGTTAAGGTGTCGCCGGAGGTATCCGGCACTCTCTCGGCGCATGGAGCTGGCGAAGAACCGAAGGACCCGACACCAGCACAGTTCTCAGAACTTAACGCCCCTCCTAGTTCAGCAGAAAGTCCGGGAGTATCATCGGAGTCACCACTGGAGTCGCGGAGAGAGACACTGACTTCTACACCTTCATCCCATATATCTCATACACTGCCGACACAAAAGCTCCTACCCCTACGCCGTCCTACGACCTCGAACTTGGTCCACCGGGTCATGAACGCAATTCGCTGTTCAGGGCACTCTCTGGTTTCTGGCCTCAACATGCACCTCACCGGACTCGTGCGGACGATGAAACGGACGACCCTAGATATGACCCGGAGCACATCTTCAGAGATTCTTCAATGGTCGTGCGCACAGACGAACCTACTTCCATCATCGCTCTTGCTCTTAAGTCAGTTGTATGATATAGTTGTGGTGGTAGTGGCTGACAACAAACCTCCTTTCATTCCAGTTCTCCGCAATATCGAGACATGCTCTCCAAATCCAGAGCTGAGAAACGTCAGTCGAGAGAGCCGAGATTGACCGAAGGTAGCGAAGCTTTCATGCCAGATGACCGTTCCGTGGCTGGCTCGACATCAACCTGGGGAGTTGTTAACATCGACCCATCTGAGAACGGGGACCCCACAGATGAGCTAAGCGCGCCATCGTCGAAGCTCCCATGGGCTATCAGTATGTCTCTCGTTGTCGCCGCCTATCCCTGTGAGCTGACTATCGCAGCATTCGAGAGTGGCGGGCTGACCATAAGCTGCACTGTCCTTTATCCGGAGCAGTTTGATGCTCTGCGCAGAACATATGACTGTGACAAGAGCATGATTGAGTCTCTTGCTCGATGCGTCAAGTGGAATGCAAGCGGTGGCAAGTCTGGATCTGCGTTCTTGAAGACGTTAGGTAATCAAAAGAGCATCGAGTTGTAGCGATTCGCTGAAGCATGAGACACCTCTCTAGATGATCGCTTTATTGCAAAGGAGATGTCTAGGACAGAATTCCAGACGATGGAGTCATTTGCGCCAAGTTACTTCGCGTACATGTCTTCGGCTGTTTCCGCGAACGTCAGTCCGTGTAGCTTTCCCTCCGCTTTCGCTAATTAGACCACGTAGCGACCGACGCTCCTTGCAAAAGTGCTTGGCTGCTATAAGATTTCGTTCAAGAAGTCCGGCAAGGATAAAGGTTCAGGTCGATGGAAGTCTACACAGATGAACTTAATTGTCATGGAAAATCTATTTTATGACCGCCGATTTTCTAAGGTATATAAACCCAGCTGCGTAATCAGGAAGTGTCTTGACATTTTGTCACAGATATACGACCTAAAAGGCTCCACGCGAAACCGGCACGTAAAATCCACAGGGAGAGAGAATGAGGTCCTATTAGATGAGAATCTCGTCCAAAGTAAGCCCGGGGTGTCAAAAGAGATTCCGGTTCTTACCCATGAATTCGCACCTTTCTAGGTGCCCACTTGGCGCCCTTCTACTTGCGTGAACACTCTAAGCGTATCCTACGAGGCGCATTATACAATGACAGCAAGTTCCTCGCGGACATCAACGTGATGGATTATTCATTGGTAGTTGGAGTTGATAGCGAGAAGAATGAATTAGTTGTGGGCATTGTTGGTATGTGACATCTGATGTAGCCTCCCTTCTTAGACCCTAACGCCCCTCAGATTATGTCCGTACCTACACTCTGGACAAGAAATTAGAAACTTGGGTGAAGGAGTCCGGCTTTCTTGGTGGCGCAGGCAAAGGTGAACCTACGGTGGTGACACCAAAGCTATACCGTCAGCGATTCGTCAGTGCCATGGAGCGCTATTTCCCGCTGGTGACGTCTACCTTCCTTGGGCAAACTTGGCTGTAAAGCTGATCATGGTTTTCAGGTCCCTGATAGATGGTCGAAACAAAAGGATGCCCCAGAAGAAGAAGGAAACATTCTGTCGGACCTCTGTCCAGATTGGTGATCGACAATTTCTACGATATCATGCTCTATTCCCATCCGTTACGCTATCATTATAGTCAAAGCCAGTCTATATTTTGGAACTAGTCGCGATACCTAATGCCAATCATACTTGCACTGACCTCGGGGTCAAACCCATATCTTGCGTACTAGCACAACTGTATTTGCAGGTTCTTGCGACCATTACTTTACGGCAGCAGAGAACTCTTCTTTCTCATTTTTCTCGACATGACGTGCTGGTCTCGCAGTCTTGACTGTGATTAAGGGCGGGAACTCATTCTGAAAAACCTCACTTGGGTGCCTAATGCGACAAGTATTTCTAAGTTACAAGTACAAAAATCAAATTTCTTCGCCAAAAATACAACAGGGGAGCCCCGCAACTACGACGTACTTCTGGTCCTTCCTCACAATGTCTGGACGCCACCATCTGCGCCCAAAAAAAAAAAATCACGATTGGCGCGCATTGCCATTGGGAAGCTGGTGTCGCGTTTGCACGATGGACTAACAAATGGAACGTGAGCTGCGTCTCGTTTAAACGACGTGAAGAGCCACCTCTATATTCTGCAGCGCTTTGTCGGCCTCCTTGGCGTACTTCCTTGCGTGTCTCAGTCGTGCCAGCAGAGACTGGCCATCCTCTGGCCGGAAATCCTCAGCGCTGCGACGGGGTGATATTTGAGCATAGCTGTCTTCGCAGAGCGGATAAGAAAGAGCCCACTACTCACTGCTGCAGCCATCCTTCGGCCGCCGCTCGGTCGTGGGGATTCCACACGTAGTCAAGAAGGTACTCGGCGCCATGCATTCGCCCATCACCAAGTTCTAGAAGTTTTCCAGGCATCCAGTTATCGAGCCCTTTCATAGACGACAGGGCCAGTGTTAAGGTGTTGGGGAGAAAACAGAGGACACATCGCCTGACCGCGATGCCGCGAGCTTAAATAGGCGACAGCACCGCAGGGATTTAGACCGTAGAACAAAGCGCAGAACGTTGAGTGGCCTTACAATTATGAGCAAATGAGACCTCCGGCCCCAGGACCAAGATTTAGGACCGATTTGGTCTCGTCTCTCTCGGGCCCAGCTTGCTGACAGCCCCGCGGGGATTCACCACTGATTCACCGCCCACCGAATAAGGGAAAGGTTGACAGTTCATCATATGGAACATTCGGGGAACATTCGATCAACGACTTACACGGTACGATCCGTTATGCGTCAAGTAAGGTGGGCTGTGGCTTGTGATGTGATGCGGGGTCGCGCCAAGAGTGGAGGTTCAAAGCCTAGAATAGCTCTATGGACAGGGTTCATCGACCAGACAGATGTGCGCCCATTTACAGACAACTGGAGTTATTTACCCAAAGCGAGTATTTTTTTGTCTTGGCCACTGCATAACGGCATGTCGGGCGAGCCGTCAACGACCAAGGCAAGAGAGCATATGACAGTGGCAGCGCCAGGGCAGTTTCTGTCGTCTTTGTGCTACCGGTAATAAAAATACTGTATGCATGCCTCAATCCGGTAAACACCTTAGACCGCCGCGGAGGTAAGCAGATGAGGAGCTCTGAACAGGGAAGCGGAACTACACAGTAGTGACTGGAGCCTGAGGCAATGTTAATGATGGCGTAACCCAATCAGAGAGAACACTTCGGTGAGCTCTGGCAAGCACAATCCAAGAGGAGCCTCTTGCGGCGCAAGGACAGCAGTGTATATGAACCGAGTACAATAACTAGAAGCAGGTCATATCGAGCGCTAACTTGCGGTCGATGCTGTGAACTAATTAATGACTAGGCCGACCTCAAAGCGCAAGTCGTCAGGCAGGCAGAGCTCAGCAGCACACAGAAATGATGATTTGGTGACCCTCTACTTCATTGTCAGAGCCATCAGACGCGTTAATACCGGAAGAGAAGCATTTAAGTCACTTGCTGAACCCGGCGCCACGGGTCCCAGTGAAGGCGGTGTACTGTATTGATACGAGGAACGTACAATTTATTGATCCAAAAAAGGTGTCATTAGATGTGTTTGCAACAATCAAGATTGCCCTAAATGCTCTCCTAGTGGAGGATTATTAGTGTAAGACAAAACGAATACAAGCCAACAGCGGAACAAAGACATACTATAACCCCAGTAGGGTCTAAACATTCGTTTGTTGATAGCAGGTGTCGTGATCGTGAAACGTCATGCTCGCGTGCCGTGAAGCCGCTATCACATGATGACGCGTACGCCACCATACTCGGCTAACTCCCATGGGTGGTCCCGGCCAAGCGAAACTACACACATTCGGCTTCGTGGGACTTCTAGGATGGGAGAAGTTGCCTCAACGAGCTGTGTTTGTTCGCTCGTTTGTTCGAAATGATCGAATCAAGTCTGGACTCACCGTTGGGTTGAAGCAACCTGAAACGAACGCGAGACTGGAAAACAAGTCAGAAAGATGCAATAGGTAACAGTTAAAGATAAGGACTCGACAGTGATTGTTGGGAACGCTTCGTCTAGGAGACGCGCGTTCGGATGGAGCTCACTGGGTATCGCATCGATAGTTCTGTATGCATGGACGAATATGACCGTCCGTGCATCCGGCACGTTTTTCTGCACGGAAAGTAACGCGCGAAGCATGACATGGATCTAGATCAAGGTGCTATAGCAGAACGGATGCAGACATTCAAAAGAGAGACGCACGTCGTCGTTCTTTATCCACACACAGACACGGGCAGCTCTATGCGCCTTGTACCACGACACCAACCGGCCTTGCCATCCTCGGGTCAACCTCCATTGCACAAGCGGGCTAGCCGAGTAGAATTGCAGAGAAAGCCTTAGGATAGTTGGCTGAGCACTTGTTGCGAATAATGCGATGAAAATCACTGCGAAAGACGCAGAAAAAACACCAAGGGAGACGGGGCTGTGCGCGGATAATGGATAAGCGATGTGAGAAACAGGCAAAGGACATCCGCGTACGCGAGCGCGATATTGCCTGCCCATGTCACGATGACCACTACAAATGCCATCAGAAGTGTGAACATTCCCGAGTGTGGTGGGCGGGACAAGCTGGGGCGGTTCAGCCTGAGAAGAAGACAGGATACCGCGAACTGCAACGCAGTCAGACATGATCCTACGGCAGTCGATGTGACTCACCAGAAAGAGCTGGAATAAGAAGGCGACAGAGAACACGTATGAGACGGTCAACAGGCTCATCCCCGACGCAACGTAAAGTAATAAAGATAGACCCGTAGAAAGTAGCGTCGCGATGTGTTGGGTTCCCGTTATGGGGAGTCGCAGACTAAACCAACGTGGCAGGACATAGTCGCTGCGAAGGGCCGCACAACGTCAATATCTTCGATAGACACATAAACGCACTCAACTCACTGGGACATCCGATCGAGTAGCTGGATAGCTGTGACCGTTCCGGTCATCACGCCACCGAGGAGTACGGAAACGGCATCGATCAAAACTAAAACGCGAAGCCATTTCCCACCTGACAAGCTCCCAAGGGCCGACAGGACATTCGAGCCATTCACGATATCGTCTACCGGGAGCAACGCGCACGCAAGCAAGGAGAGCACGGTGTTGAGGACGGCCGAGACGACAATCAAGTTTCGCAGTATGGCGGAGTAGTCTTTGGGGTGAATCATTTCGATATAGGACGGCGTGCATTCAAATCCTAAAGGGTCGATCATATATTATATCCAGGGTGAGGTATCTCCACGGGCCAATTGAATACAAATGCATACCCGTGACTCCAAGAAACGCAATGCAAACGCCGTAAAATATTGCACGTGCGGTCTCGATCGCAGTGCCGGGGCGCAGGGCCCAGTTTTGCTTCAAAATGGTAGAATGAGGGTCGTGGATAGCCCAGTACACGATAGCCGCGACCGCTAGCGCCGCCATCGCCAGAATCTGGAGAGTATTTGGTCAGGATTTAAAGGACGCGGAGCAGGCAAGTGACGCGTGCATGAAATACGAATACAGCCGCTGTTGCAGAGGCATTTTCTCTGATCCCGGCAAGGGCGAGAATGCCAAGCGCGACAAGGAATAGGACTGCCAATGTGCTCGATGAGATGGGCATTGAATGGATTTCGGCGCTGAGATAAGCGCTCGCTGTCGCTGCAGATACCGCAGATGTAGCCACCGCGTCTAAAAGCGTCGCTGCCGCTCCAATAAGGGCTAGAGTCTTCCCTGATAATTGTAGGAGGTAGATGTAGTTCCTGGAAAATGACGTGAGCTATATGTTGGCGCACGCGCGGAGGAGACACACGATCCGTTGATGCGAACGGTAGAAGCGAGCTCAAGCAGGACAGGTCGGAAAAACAATAGGAGTAATGAAGCCGTGAGCAAGCAAAGCGGTGAGTATATGCCTGTCTCCAAATCGTCAGACAGACGGATGCTCAAAGAAGGAGACTTTACCGGCAGCAGCGACGACGAGCGGAAATGCGTAGAAGACGCTTCCAGAGACGTCATTCCCGGAAACGGACATCGCAGCCAGATGTCCGAGTACTTGGCGCGGGCCACTCAGTCTGCTTTCGGCGTCTCTCATGTCCTTGAGGTTGATATCTAAGTAGCGCATGGAACCCCATCCCTAAAAGCAAAAATGGTTTTTTTAGGAAGACGAGATGAGATGGAAGGAGCTGTGTTCAGTTACAGAAAACTCCCACTCGGCATTCAAATGGGGCACGCGAGAGTGCGAAACGGTCATCTTGAGGTCGTTGTCTCCTCGCTTGCGGCGCTGACGCCGGACAATCTGTGCTGAGGGGTCAACACGTGCACGCGTAGATGTGTAAAAAAAAAAACATAACTTACCGTGTAGAACTCGCTCTGAGCGAACGAAGGCAGACGCGTCTGCGCCCGTGCGGGGCCCTCGAGCGACGGCTCGACGTTGCTCCATTGGTCGCGTGGTGGAGCCACTGGTCCGTCACAATCACCCTCAGATGTAGGGAACTCCTGAACACCCGATCCCAGTTTCACCGATCCCGAGCCGTCGTCGCGTGAGCGTTTTTCATCATCGTGACACCCTTGAGCAGACGGTGCCACGTCTCGCTCAAGCGCGGAGAAATCTTCAGGTTTTTCCGAGTCGGTCATTGCGAGGGTCACTGATAAAGTTGTTCCGGTGCGTTACTGGATGAAGCAGGAGTCGTCAGGAGCGGACGAAGCGGGACCAGAGCCACTCAGGTGAAAGACTGGCAAAGGGGCAATATCCCGATCTGACACAACTTCCGGTACCGCCGTGCAGGTGCCACACTGCTCTTGTTGTCCCCGCAACGGAAGAACCTTTAACTCCGATCATAATGAATTACTGTATTCAGCCCGCCACGCTGCAATGAGGCAGAGAACGCGACGATCCACCCAGGGAGGCAGTGGAAATTGGGGCACGACTGGCACGGAGGCACAGAAAGAAAGTTGTGGATTTTCAAAATTCTTCTCACCGAACGAAGATCTATCGTGGGAAGCATCTATCATGGGAAGCTTTCGTAACTGTGTCTAATTTGGCGTTTGTTTATCTTTATTTATATCGGCGGACCGTCCGGGTCGGAGAGGTCTTCTGCAAAATGTCGGAGAGCATGGGGTATCCAACGACCACCACGGCTGGCGGATGTTTCAGCCAACGTCGCGAAAAGTGAAAGAAGGACATGCAGGAGGGCAGTCAGCATCAGCCAATTCGATTGCAGAGTGTCCAGGTATTTGGTGCCTGATTTCATTTAGGCGGCAGTGCTGGCCCAGGGCTACCTTATCGGGCGACAGGAATCGACAGCATCTACTGCAGCTACGCACCCACAAAAGAACATACACAAACAAACTTCCTCGTCATCACAGTTTTACGCTCGCATCGTGCTAAAGCCCACGCAGTCCATCCACTTAGGCGGTTGCGGCGTTATTACGGATTGAAAGGTTCGCAGTGGCCTCTGAGAGCTCATCTTGGCCCTCAATAAGCCTCGTAATCTAGATATATAGTCAGACAGAATCGATTAGTCGGGCACTCGTGCGAACCTTTCCAATTGCCACAGTTTTCCCTGCACAAGAGAGAGAAAAGGTTTTAACGAAACGGCGCGAAGAAAAAAAAGACATAAAAAAGTACCTTCGTCGCGTAATGTGAAGCGGCCAAGTTGGGGGTAATCGGCGAAGCGTTCTACACAGATCGACGCTGTGGCCTCTATCAACGCGACGATACGCTGGCCCCTCTTCGCAAACTGTGGTGGCTTGCGCGATTTGCGACCCGTCGTTTTGTCAAAGTAGTGAAGCAGTGCCTATCCCTTTCGTCAGAACGGATCGGAGGAGCAGGCCCTTCCAAGGGGGGCGCACGTACCGAGAGCGTCACTTCCTCCGCGAGGGTGTGCACGTGCATGACGGCCGAGTAGCCAGCGCAAATGATGTTCTTGTGGTCCAAGATCGCGAGCTGCGCCTCGAACTGACGTACAGCGTGTATCGGTTTCATAAGGCTCGTGAGCACGAAGCCCGGGCTGATATCGTCGTCCTCGGCCCCGCGCAGGCGGATGCGCACGTTGTCTCCAGAGACGGCTATGTTCACGTCCTCCTCCAGCTCATTGTACATCGCTGCGACCTCAACTTCGTCCCTGTTCGGCATGAGCAGGAGCATGTCGCCTTTGCGGATATGGCCAGACTCGAGCTTGCCGACCGCGATCGTGCCCATATCCTTGTATTTTTCAGAGATCGGAATCATCACCGGTGAATTCATCTTCCGATCGACCATCGGCAGTTTATCGAGGTGCTCGAGAAGCGAAGGCCCACTGCGAATCAACGTTCACCTACGATAGAAACCGATACAATAAATGATAACGCACTCCCACCACGCACAGATGGACTTTTCGACCCGGTCCTTGAGATTGGCACCGGTGTATGCAGATACGGGTATCCAGGAAATGTCCGTCTTGACGTGAAACCCAGCGCCCCGCACAAAAGGCGCTAGTTTCTCCTTGATCTCCTCGTAGCGCGCCTTCTCCCATCGGACCGTGGGATCGTCCATCTTGTTTATAACGACAATGATCTTGTTCACGCCGGCAGTTTTGACGAGCATGATATGCTCGCGTGTCTGCCCGCCCTTCTCGAAGCCCGTCTCGAACTCGCCTTTACGCGCGGAGATGACGAGAAGCGCGACGTCTGCCTGTGCAGCGCCGGAGATCATCGACGGCACGAACGTCTTGTGGCCTGGCGCGTCGAGGATGGTATATCTCCGCGCCTTGGTCTCAAAGTACGCGCGACCGACTTCAACAGTCTTGCCCTTGGACCGCTCCTGTGGCGTAGAGTCGAGCGCCCAGGAGAGATACCACGTCTCGCGACCGGCCTCCTTCGCCTCGCGCTCGTATTTCTCCATCGTGCGCTTGTCGACAGTCCCGCTCAGGAAGAGGATGTTCCCGCCCATCGTGCTCTTCCCAGCATCGACGTGTCCGACAAAGACGATGTTCAGGTGTTCCTTGACTAAGCCCAGCGCACATCGTCAGCGGGGAAGGTTTAAGGAGGAACGAAGGGGAGTGGCGCACTATCGCCGAATAGGTCATCCAGCACTTCCTGGTCGGCGACAGTAGCAACCTCCTGCGCCACCGCAGCCGTGTCCGTCTTTGCACGTCCCAACGTGAACGCTTTGGATGCTGGTGCAGGAGAGCCATTTCCGGGCGTCCGTGTCGGCGTAGAGGAAGACGATGGGGGGACTGCTTTTGCTTGCTGCATTGGTGGTTTTGTAGCAGGTGGTGGAGCAGCACGAGGAGGCTCAGGATCCCGGGCTGCCGCCGGCGGGGGTACTGCTGGGGGAGGCTTGGGCCCCCCGATGTTGAGGCTGATTGTGGGTGGAGGCGGGGGTGGTACATCTGGTTCTTCAGGACGAGAGAATGGAGGGGGTTGAGGTTGCTGAGGGTGCGGTTGTTGTGGGGCAAACCTCTTTCCTGGAACGAATTCGAAAGCAGAGGCGTTGAGTTTGCTCATCGTTGAAGAAGCTAGGTAGACGTGGCCGAGGAGGTTCACAAGGAAAATAAATGCGTTTTAATCTTATGGTGCACCGGCCGGTCGGCGGCGGTCACAGCACGATCCTCGCGATACAGCAACTCTATACTGCTACAGTGACTCGAACCTATAGTGACTCGAACGCTCTGACTCGATACAGCTATGCCCTTGCCTTTCGTGCCCAGGTGTCTATCACCTCCTTATCCAAAATAATACCATGTGCAGCCCGCAAGTGCCGACGCAAGTCATACGCGCGTCCGAAAACGTACTCACACGGGGTAGCGTCTCCGCCCCACAAGTTCTGCCTGTCCGCTGGCAGTGCTGACGGAAGGCCCTCCATAGCTGGGTGTGGGCACTTCAATGGTGCTTGACCGCTAGAAGCCCGTTTCGCATATGCAACTCCGGTGATCTCGTCGATGATTGACGTGCCATGCAATGGTGTATGTCGAGTCTTCCGTTTCTTTGGCGGGGTCCGGGACTGCTCTTCCTCGCTGGATTCACCATCTGCGTCTACATGTTGCTCAGCGTCCTCGTCCTCGTCATCATCAACGTGGCCGTTGCAGTGCCCACGGGTTTGATGCCGTTGTAAGATGTGCTTGTATCCAAAAGCTTGTCCACAGCCCTCCACAGTGCAAACGAAATCCCGTTTACCCAAATGGGTAATGGCATGGTGGGTCGTGAGGGCCTTTTTCTGTGAGAACCGACGCGTCAGAATGGCTACGAAAAGATCAAACAAGGCGCACCGATTTAAAGTCTTTCGTGCACTCCTCCACCTCGCACTTCCAATCGCGCCCTACCTCGCCGCCCCGCCGGCGCTTCCGCGGTAGTGCATCCTCCTCGCCCTCCGAACTCGCGTGCTCTTGCTGTTCGATTGCCTTCTGCTCGTGTAACCTCAGATGGGCGCGAAGGCCCTTTTGTGCCGAGAACGTCCTGCCCGCACACTCTTCATAGGGGCACGTTGGCGGATGCGTCGTGCGGATATGATGCTGTAGCGCAGTCCAGGTCGGGTAGAACGCCAATTCTGGACTGACGCGGCAAATAGCATCCACGCATGTATAGCGTTTTTCTGCAGAACAAAGGGTGAGGATAGTCAGACTCGTGCAACGGTGTAAAGCGTACCCTCGTGCACTTTCAGATGGGCACGAAGTTTTTGGTTTGTGCCGAATGACTTGGTACACTCCTCATGATCACATTGGTATGACTTTGTCCCCGGCGAAGCGTGTTCGCTCGCCGTATGAGCTCGTAACTTGTGATGTTTGAGGAACGTAGCTGTGCACCCTCCGTGATTGCACTACACAACGGTCATCTTGTGTCGAAAGGAGAAAAATAAAGGTCCCACCTTGAATGGTTTTTCGCCAAAATGTATGACATCTTTATGCGCTCTGAGGTGCTGCGCCGTCCAGAATCGTTTGTCGCAGTCGGACTCTTCGCATATAAAGGGTCGTTCCGACTTGGGCAAGTGAGAGCGTACATGAGCTTGCAGATGGGTTTCGCGAAGATATGACTTATTGCACGTAGTGCAAACGTACGGGCGCTAATCGCAAAAATTATCGGCGTGACGATACGGAAGTGTGTGAGATCGATCCGCCTTACATCGCCAGTGTGAGACCGCTCGTGCTCTTCCAGACGGGAGGGCTTGGTGTAGGATTTATCGCAGCCCTCAAAAGTACATTCGTATATGCGCTTAGGTTTTAGCAGGAGCTTCCCATTCACGATCATGGGTGCGCGAGATGTACTCGCGATGGGTTTAAAGGCAGGCTCATTTTCAGATTCTGAGGTGGCAGAGAGGTGTAAGACGAGGGGATTGGGAAGGTTGCCTGCGCCGAGCACAGAAGTAGCAGAAAGAACGGGTGAGAGTGACATTTTATTGAGCAGATGCGATCACGGGATCCAGTCGCCTCTTTTTGTTGCGGTGTGTTGACTCCTTTTGCCGCTGATGCCGACGTTGCTACTTGGGGCTAACAAGGCTATAGTAGGGTCCGGGCTGTAATTTAGTGCCTTGTGCTCTTGTGCACCGGAAGAAGATAAAAACAATCTACTGCCTCTGTCCAGACTGGTGATCGATAAATTTTGACAATTTCTACTTAGTCTGCCAGTATTAGAACACAGTAGCTCGAGCTTGAGTTTTGGTACTACTACACTCAACTCTCCGTACATTGAGTCACTTTGAGAACACTCAAAGAAAGAAATTAAGAACCAGGTATCGAGCCTGCATCCCGGGCCGTGGAACAGTCATCCGATGTTTACATCGTGTACCTCACGCCTTCAGGCTTCCGCAGTGCTTCCGCCTTCACAGCTTCACCAGGGGACCCGGGACTCCCAAGAATATTACGAAAAAAAATGAGAGGCTCAACATCATCATGCTTGGGCTCCGGGTCACTAGCGGCAACGACATCCGAGTCAGAGCGCTGGTTATTCGAGTTCGGGCATTTACTCTTCAGCTTCAACTTCGAGGCGTGGATGAGATCGCAGGCCTGTTGCTTGATTTTTTCCACCGCGACAGAGTCACGTGCAGCAAGTGCATCCAAGTCGCCGCGAATGCTACGAACAAATCAGTTTCGGGTATCACGAATAAGAAGAACAACGTACCCTAGGGGTGCAGAGATGACAGGGGTAATGACGGCGGAGGCGGCGACGACAAGGATTGCAATGAAGGACTTGTGCATTTCGCTCACAGAATCAAGGCGTATGGGCTTGAGTTTGGTTTGCGGGAACGGAAGGAGAATGCGGGGTCGAACGTTGAACGGAGATGATTCGGGCTGCAGACGTGTTAGCAACTTGGTACGAGTGGATGGGACTCGAAAGTATCACCAACCAGTGCTGTTGCGAGAACACAAAAGTGAATAGGAGCTCAGTGAGGATTCTCATATCGAAATCATGGCACTTAAATATGTCCTACATTCATTGAGGTTAGATCTCGTCTCTACCTCCTACGATACGATACATATGCACTGCTTGCGACAGTATGTTGAAACGTATCGTGCACATGGTTCAAAGAGTAAAAGCGTATCTTGCATCAAAAATTCGGATGCACGACAGTTTGATCTAGAGCCCGATTCATTGCTTGATCTGTTGGGTGAACTTTGGGATTTGAAAGACTCGGAGGACTGACTGGCATTTCCACTGGTCCCATGGACACTAGAACCGGCCGCTTGAGAGTCCGCCAGTGAGGGTGAAAGGGATACATACACCCACACCCGCGGAGCCAACTCAAGAGGAGTAGCACAGAGTCACGGAGTCACGGACTAGCCAGCAGAGAGTAGTCATGCTGACGCATTCGCCGGCTGTTTGACGTTCAACGTTCAACCTTAGCAACAAATACGAGGACTCGGATTCTTGGAAGAAAAAGGCTTTACCATTGGCTTTAATTTCGTAGTTATAATAGAAATTTGTCGTTCTCAGGCTTCGAGTTCTTCCTTCAAGTTGTTTCGTCCATTATGCATCAAGCTCAAGGCCGACAGGAGGCCTTTGTGTCACGTACATCGCGGCCAGGCAAACACACTGCATGTAGCGAAGGTAAAGTCGGACTTGACTGCGAAGACTGCGACTCGGGTGCAGACTTGTTGTGATCGCTGAGCAGATCAAACCGACGGTATGGAACCGTGCGGTGTCAAGACTCAAAGAAGGAAGATATGGTTCCGGGCATTTCCCCTTTTGTCATGTCTTTACTGTGCTACAACTACGCTGCTACCTTCACTTCACCTACGTTGAGATTTGAAATTCTCCTACATACCCTTATTTGCCTTATATTTGAGGTGGATCTTTCTACTTTCTCGATGAGTTTACGGACCTCAAGTGCCAAATAATGCCAAAGCGGCAACAACTTGAAGGTGGCAACATTGATTTCCTAGTGGAGCCATAAGCAGAGTTGCACTAAAGGTCCAGCCTGAACGAGTGTGTATCATAGTCCATAAGTTACAGTCTTTGAAGTGGTTCTGTAAAGCTCTGCGTAGGCTCCGAGTATGCACATATTATGATACCGTAAAAGCATTAACTGATTGTCAACTCGTGAAAGGCGAATTGTTAACTCGTTACTGCTACAGTAGGACGAAAAAATCAGTGATGTTTTTTGTCGGGATTAAGCGACTGTGAGAACATGCCCATGCGGGAACTTGAACTGTTCAAAACGGACGCTCAGATTTTCTACGACTGTTCACACAGCCACTTCCCTTGGGCGAGACATCTCCAGGATGGTGCATAAAAGGACCAAAACACGCGGTCCCTTTGCCTAGTGGAAAACTGGATCGGGTTTGTCCGTCGACGAGATCTCGCATGTCGGTACCAAAAAAAAAAAAGGGGGGGGGGTGGCGTACACAGGCGAGAGGTTGAAATTTTAGATAAAACTCGCCGTGAACTCCGTCAGACAGCACGCGAGGTTGTATCAGCAGAGTCTTCAGATGAAAAGTGGCACCTAGGAGAAAAGAGGTGCCACCAACCGGGTAACTCGGAATAAACACTACGGGTTATCGGATATCCGCGAGGTGGGCAGTGCTAGTCAGGGTAGTAACTGATGAAAGGGTCTCTACGAGCTTCATTCATGATCGCATACATCTGTTGCTGCACCACACACAGGCCTAGTTCACCGCTTCAAGAATGGTAAATCAAAACCTGTGTACGAACACACTGTACTTGCACCATCATCAGTTACCCATACCCGCAGCCGAGTAGAACGTAGGCGCACCTTGCGACCTGACCTGAGCTCATAATTCACAAAGAAGCTCTTGACAAGCACCGAGCTGGCCGTCTTCGCCGCGTCCCACTTCCAAACGCTGTGCGTCTCTCACAGGTTCCTGCTGCCGCGTCAAGCCTTGCGATCAAGTGAGGTTGATGAGTGTTCGGCTATTACACCATGTGGGTATCGGGAAAGATCGCGTCTAGCGGTCTCCAATAACCGGATAAACCCCACAGATGAGGAAGCTCCGTGAGCAGGAGGCTGAAATCACGCCAAGTTAATTGATAAGCGTAAGCCCCGATGGGTCAGACGATGGAACATCACTCGAGGTGAAGTTAGGATGTCGAAGTCGCGTAACGAGGGGGTGGGTTCGCATCAACTGTGCGCATATATTGACTACGGGTGGTGGAAGACTGGCGCAGATCAAAGGAGTGAGGGTGGTGAGGGTATGGAGTCGGGACAGGAATGCACCACGAATCTGACCTCACCAACAAGGTCATCGATGGCGCGGGCGAGGCGACCAAGCCTTTCGCAGCGCCCTGTAAGAATGTCTGTACTAGAACACCACTGTATGTGGGGCTTAGGCACGAGGGTGTCGCTGGCTCAGAAGGACGTCCTGCAGAAGAGCGGGCGGCCACATCACTAGCGACAATTAGCTGACGAAGGAAGTGGTGGCGAGGAGAGAGACTCACGCTGTCTTATCACAACGAGCGCTTGGAGATTTGTGTCCCGCCTCTGTGCACTCTGCTCTCCTTGAGCGCATGCTGGCGAAGACTACATGTTAAAGCATCCAGGCGGACCCGGGATATGAATGCCGTAAGACCATATTGTGAAAATAACAAGAGGACTGTGCGTAAGTATAAAAGGAAGACGCATCGTCGTATATACGTGGTTTCAGCGATAGCACTGCGTCGGTTGAACGACCGAGCGCCAAAACCGCAGGAAGCTTCAAGAGGGGACATGGATCCAAAAGAATGCTATATCTCATCGCCTGCAGGGAACATGGTGCAGCCATTGTTGTCAGGCTATCATGATAGGTAGCAGAAGAATGTCAGAGCCCTCTGCAAACACTGGCAGGTGCTACGAACAACGAGAACTGCCGCGTTGTTCGTCTGGCATCGTGACGGTGACAGAATAGCTTCCGTGAGTGAGTAGGCGACTAGGCGTCGTCGTTGCCGACTGAAACCTTGCTCGGATGTGACGGCAAGCAATCGATCGGCAAGCAGGCGTTAGCGTTACTTGTGTGACCGATGCGAACGCTCCTGTCGGAGGGCGAGTAGGAGGCAAAAGCACTTTGCGTTTAATATGGCGTGTCTGGTCGTGCAAGGTTTTGACAGAAGTTATGACTTGCCAATGACCTTGCCACAAAGCATTGCCAAGCGAGGTGATTTCTACGATATCATGCTCTATTCCCGTCCACCATTGTTCAAAGCTATAGTCAAAATCATAACCTGCGTACTAGCGCAACTGTTTTCGCAAGTTCTTGCGACCGTTGCTTTACGGCAGTAGAGAACTCCTCTTTCTTCTCCTTTTTCTCGACACGACGTGCTTGTCTCGCTTCCTTGACTGCGTGTTTGCGCTCCTTTTTATCCTCTGCAGATTCGCCGCGCACTCTTCGCGTGGTAAGGCGTGAATCTAGGGTTGTGTTCGCCCACTGAGACGACGAAACAAAGTAGGACGCACCAGGAGCCTTCTTCGGAGGCAAAGACCGGGGAACATTCCGTTCTGTTGTCGGGGTGGGATCGCTTTCAATTAGCGGGAATCCCGTCTTGGGATCTAACCGTATCTTTGGACCCTTTCGTGCCTCGAAAGCCTTGATCAAGCGTGGATGGTTTTCGAGGTTCGTGTATGTCGCTTAGAAAACAATGAAGGATTGGTTTTTTTGCGTCAAGATACGGCTTACTCAGGACTGTCTCCACATCCCAACGTTCTCGTTTCTCTTTTCCCTCAGTTATGGAGTCAATATCACCCTCGTCACGCTCTTGTTGGTCGACCATCACACGCTCGTCACGGCCCATCGCAAGACGGAGCGATTGTAGTTTCTCTGGACCCGAACCCTGCAGCGAAGGTTTCATCTTGCCGCCAGATACTTCGTAATTGAGCAGAAAATCGTCCATCAGGGCCTCGAAATCCTCCCGTGACGTGATGAGCTCCGGAGTTGAGTCAGAACTATCAGAACCAAGAGGGTCGTTCTCGCTGCCTTCGTCTTCCATGTATTCTTGTTCGATCTACGAACCTCGTTGATACATAGATAAGCAACGCGCCGAGCATGCTCACTTTATCAAAGCGATCGTCGAGGTCTCTTAGACCTTCAGACCGAGAGATAGATAGGCTGCTCATGGAGAGACCTGATGCATCCGAAGTTTCTCGTCGTCTACGCCTACGAGCATGAGTGGAAATTTCGGGCATCTGTCCAATGGTGTCCCCCGTCTCTGAGCCGCTTTCGGAGAGGGAAGGATCCATCGCCTTGCGACCGTGCTGTTCCTTCTGGAACGCGGCGAACCTAGCTTCCCACCCTGTCCCATCTTCGCCATTGCTTTCGCGCGCCGCGTTGGTATCGCCACTACCACTGGCAAGCAATCCATCTTCTACGAATTCGTGTTTGAATGGTTCGTTCGCCTCTCGTTCGCCATCCTCGATAAGTTCGTCAAAGAAGTCGTCGCCGAGACCATCGTCCACATACGCGTCATCCTCTAATGCTTCCAGAGTCTGCCTCAGATGAGGGTCCATGTCCGGCTGCAGCCCAGATATCGAGCTTTGAATGGCCGCCTGGCTCTCGAAATCGCGGGGAAGCTCCGAGGCCGAAGGAAAGACCTCGGGGGGCAGATCACGAAGAGGGATAGGTATATCGCCAGCTGCTGTTTTGGAGACGGTCCGTCTTTTTGGTGCTTCAACTAGAATCGACTCGAAACCATCGTCTTTCTTGCCAGTTGGTTTGAGATGCTGCATATAGTCATACTCTGTATCATCAAAGTATACACCGTAGAGGGTCGCTTCGCCAATGTTAGGTCGCTCGGATTCGAGCGTAAGGTCTGATTGGCTCTCAAGTTCTGCTCTCGACTTTCCCTGTAGAATGGTATTACTCAAAAGAAAGAGTAGTCATTTCGGAACAAGTGACCTTTTTCGCATTTTCTCGGACGACTGGTTTGAGGACGTGCTGGCTCGCATCCGGGTCATTTATGAGAGGATCTCTTTGGGATCTGTGGACAACTTGAAAGTGTTGGGCTCCTGGCTGTCTGAAGATCGACTTGGATGGCATCGCTGCTGCAGTGCTCGTTCACACGACGATTGAAGTGATCTTGAGCGTGATTAAGCGGCCCGGAACTCGTGCGCTGTATCACGTGATCTTCGGTGGCAGGTGTGAAGAGAGCTCCCCGCTCGCGACTCGGATGCTATTGGATCCAACCACGCAGAGTTATGCACCGTGAAGATCTACGTCGGGGATTCTCTATATACGTCCTCTCCTTGCATTCGGTTCTTCCTCCCAACTTACTCTTCTCTCGTTTCTACTAGCCACCAGAACGTTGTTCTTGAAATAGACTTCGCCGGGGCTCTTTGGGTATACTTGTTTTGCCTTTTGCCAACTATTCTCCCTTCTTACTTTTCTCCAGGGATACACAGACATTCTTATCGTACCAAATGACAAGTTCCTTCGCACCCTTCATCTCCATTGTCGTCAATGCGGTACGTGGCGGGGATAGACTCGCCGCCGCATCAGTCTGACGCGCTGCTCTAGTCGTCCATAGCGTGACTGTTGCATCCCATCGCGCTGAATTTGTACAATACGACCCCCTAGCAAATCTGACAGTGTCGACTCCTCAAGATGTCCACACTCATCCCGAACTGAAGCGAAAAATCTACTCGGCCTTGGCTGAAGGCGACGAGGGCGAACTATCGATCGCAATTCCAAAGGACGTCCCGCTGAAGGTGTCGGGAAGTTTTCATACCGGCATCGCTGCCAGCGAAGGTAATTATTCAACTCCCTCGTCACTTGCGAGTGCTTAATCGCCAATTCTAGCCGCGACACCTGAGCCACAGACTCCTGGAACATCAGCCCTCCCAACCGTCGAGTTTGCTCCTATCATTGTTCATATCGAATACAGCGTACGTAATCCCTCAGATGGCTTGGCCTTCGTCCGGCCCTCAGACGCATATCCCCACGTACGTCCGCAGTCACGTTTTTGGAGAGACTCTACTAATTGGCCACAGCGCGTACCTCATGTATACACAACCCCGTCATCTCCGGACGCCGCGCGATGCTGGGTCCCTTGCGTTGACAGCCTCTGGGAGCGTTGTACCTGGGACTTTGAGTTTGTAGTCCCACGTAATCTCGAGGATTCACCAGGCACGGTCGACGGAGATGTCCAGAGTGAGCACCCTACTCTGGTCGTATGTAGTGGGGAGCTCGTGGAACAGGTAAAGTGCGTTTAATGCTAACCTGCAATTACTGAATCCTTTTGAACGAAAGGTGGCCCACCCATACAACTCCAACAAAACCATTTTCACTTTCTCGCAAGCGACACCCACGTCGGTGCAACACATCGGGTTCGCAGCTGGTCCATTCCACCTATTACCCATTTCCGCTGGGGACGTGTCCGGTGATGATCTAGGCAATTCCTCACAGCCCTTGATGCACTCGTTCTGTTTGCCGGGACGCGAGAGTCAACTTGCCACCTCTATTCCCTTCGTTCGACAAGCCATGACCTTCTTCACAACAGAATTCGGGTCTTATCCTTTCGGATCACATAAATTCGTGTTCGTAGACGAACCTTCGACGCTTCGCTTTGACACGTCCGGTCTCACCATTGCCTCGGTGGACCTGCTGCATGGTGACGATGCCATTGACCAAGTGTACGAGACCAGACAAGCTTTGAGTCACGGTCTAGCTTGCCAATGGATCGGGATTAATATTCTTCCCAAGACTTGGTCTGATTTGTGGCTTGTCAATGGACTTGGCTTATACATCACCGGACTTTTCCTACGCAAGCTCTTCGGAAATAACGAGTACCGTTTCCGCCTGAAGAAGGATATGGAGCGAGTGGTCGAATGGGATCAAGGCGCCATGCCGCCGCTATGCCAGTCTCAGATCCAAGACCCTCCGGATTCTGCGGTCCTTCCTTTCATTAATCTCAAATCCCCACTAGTCATCCACATTCTAGATCGTCGTCTCTGCAAGTCAGGCACGTCGCTGGGATTGTCTCGTGTTCTCCCCAAATTGTTCCTTTCTGCAATATCAGGGGAGCTTCAACATAATACATTGTCAACGTCCCACTTTCTCAGGACATGTAGGAAAGTCAGCGGCGCAGATCTTACATCATTTGTGGACCAGTGGATATATGGCAGTGGCTGTCCCGCGTTCGGTTTTTCAGCTAGCTTCAACAGGAAGAAAATGGCTGTGGAAATCACGATGCGACAGGACGCACCGGCTTGGAAGGGCTACGAACATGATGAAGTTCGAAGAACTCTTCTGAACCCAGTGCCGTTCTTCGAGGTTATTCCTCATCACTTTTACGTGAGAAACCATTCACAAGTCGTTCAATTCTAGGGTCAAATGACTATTCGAATTCATGAGGCGGATGGGACGCCCTACGAGCACGTCCTCGATATCCGTTCCGTGTTCAAGCGATACGAGGTTCCGTTCAATACAAAATACAAACGGGTCCGCCGCAATACGAAGCGTTACCTTGCTCGCCAAGCTGCTGCCCAAGCTGCAGCAGAGGGTGATGCTGAGGCTGCGGAAGCCATGGGCATGGTCGACATGGGATTTGGGCTGGAGATCTGGGAGAAAGAAAAGGAACGAGAGAACTGGAAAGTGGCCGACTGGACTGAAGACGATGAACAAGTCATGAGCGGGGCAACCTATGAGTGGATACGAATGGACGCCGACTTCGAATGGATTGCGACCATTGAATTTACGCAGCCCGATTTCATGTGGGTGTCCCAACTACAGAGGGATAGGGATGTTGTTGCGCAATTGGAGGTGATGTACACACTTTTTTCTATCTACCGCTCTAATTTACCCGGTTCTTCAGGCGGTCAGGGCGTTATCAAAGATGCCGAATGCCATTGTCTCGAGCACGTTCACAAAAACAGTGCTGGTGACGAATTACTTCTACAGAGTGCGCTGCGAAGCCGCCCTAGCCCTTGTGAAGGTGAGCAAGCAATCTCGTCAGGGGACAAATTTGCTCATATGAACCCAGTGCGCTTATCAGCAACTTGATTTTCTTGGCCTATTTCATCTTTTCAAGCTCTTTCTACGATACTGCTATGAGCCAGAGGATCCTCAGCAAGATCTTTTCACGCACTCCTATGTGCCGAGACCGAACGATTTCTCAGATATTTCAGAATACTTCGTGCGGAGAGTGAGTACCGAGAAAACGCAAACTCTTCGACATCGCTCAGCCCTTTCAACAGGCGATCGTGAAATCCGTTTCGCGAGTCAGATTCGCAAACGGCAAATGCCCCACGATTGTCCGGCAGTTCTTGATAGACCAGTTAAAGTACAATGACAATACTGCCAACCCTGTGCGTCTTGACTTCTGTCACAGAGGTGCATACACTTACCATTCTCAGTACACGGATGCCTTCTACATATGCACGATAGTATCTGCTTTGGCTTGTGCAAGTGTCTCCACCGTTCCCCCAGAGCGCGGAGAACTGTTCCCAACGGAAGTCAAGAGTGACCAGACACTCGAAGAGGCCAATCTTCTCAAGCAGTCTTTATCTGAGGTAGATAGGTACCGCAGCATGGACAGGCTTATTCCGTCACCCCATAACGTTGTAACAATGGCAACGCTCGAGGTGAGCTTAATCTTCTCGGCGGCCGGCTTGTGTTTGACTTAAAATAGTTCCGCCTTATCTTGAGTGTTGCGGGTTTGATTCCCAATGATCCCCGTGTATACTTCCCACTTACGCGGTAGCTAACGTCTCGTCTCGTATCTCCCCGGAGCTATCTCACCCTTCTTCACAGAGAGGGAAATTACACTCAAGTCCGCATCGCGGCCTTTGATGCATTGTTCCTCACCAAGTGGTACACCTCCAAGATCATGCGTTACATTCTAGCGGTTGCTGCAGGCGATTCGTCACGAACAGTACGCCGGCACGTAGCGCGTAACGCGTGCCAGTCACTCGCGCTCTTGGTATCTATGGGCGAACTGAAAAATTCAGTCAAAGAGGCGGAGTCTCTTCTTATCGAAGAAGATGGCTCAGCTCAGGACAAAGTCAAGGAGGCTAAGAAGAGTGAAGTGGATTCCCTTGTCAGGACCCTCAGGAAGGATAAGGAGGTTGGTAAGAATGAAATAGTTCGGGAGTTTCTGTTACCCATCGCTCTGTAAGTCTGCTCGTTGCCATCAAAAAAACCCAAGTGACGCTGATTCAACCATTTTAGCGCACCGGACATCGACCAGGATGTACGATGGTCTATTATCAAATTGGCGGACGTTCTTGTTCGAGGTGCAGAAGAAGCTCCTCCGAAACTTTCTATTCACCTACCGCCTCCGACTCCTGTCACCGAGACAGCTCCTCCCCTTCCGTCTGTCAAGATTCCCCTCCAGCAGAAGCCGTCGCGCGGCATCAAATCCGGTGGTCCAAGAAACACATCTGTATCTACCCCAGTCACCCCGAAGATCCGTCTCGTTCCGTCTGCACATGTGGACGCGACTGGCCTGCCCTCCGTTTCTACTTCCGTCGTTGGGCAGTCCAATGTTAATAAACAAGGAGCTGCTCTCCAGACACCCGCTGGAAAGATCAAACTGAAACAAAAGAATAAGGACACGAAGGCTGTGCCAAAGGCACAAAGCGGTGGAATGACGTCTTTTGATCTCAAGGCGTGTCGAACAGCTTTACAGAAGCTAAAGTCGAGTAAACACTCTAATTTGTTCTTGCAACCCGTCGACCCTGTCAGAGATCGTGCACCCAAGTATGCTTCCGTGTGATAACCTTTTTCTCACTGACTTATACTCGCGATAGTTATTTCGAGATCATCAAGAACCCTATGGATATCAGCACTATGAACGCAAAGCTCGAGGCTGGGATGTATAAAGAACGCTTTGCTTTCGAAGCAGATTTCCGTCTCATGATCCGCAATGCGAAAACCTACAACATGCCTGGTACTTTCGCATACAACGAAACCCTTGCTTTGGAATCGGTCTTCGACAAAAGTACTTTCACCAGTGATTCCGCTGCCTAGCTCTTTTTTTTCTTATTATTTTAACAGGTTGGGCGCGCATCAATAACACTATAGACATGAAGTCTGCAAATCAACCCAAGTCAATGGCCCCTCCCCCAGTTCCAATCCAGGCGAAGACGGTGGTAGGCTTGCCCAAGCCAACGGCCACACCTGTTGTACCGACAGCTGTCTCAACACCCACCCCTAGCCTGAAGTTGAAGATTGGAGGTAACTTCACCCCACGCTCTACCCCTCCCGCGCCATCCAACGGCTCTGCTCCACCGAAGACGGTTATCACTGTCAAACCCAAGGTGAAGAAACCCAAGCTAGTGGATGCTGTACCAGCGTCTGTCGTGGACGATGGCTCCTTTGAACTATTGGAAGAAGTTATCGCCATCGAGAAGGAGAAGGAGAAACTTGTTGCATCAAAGAAGCAGCGTCCATTTGCAGCTCCACCAGAGGCCCCTGCTCCAGTGAAACGGAAGAAAGACCTGTTGGATGAGTTGGAGGAAGACGAAGAGATCTTGGCGTTGGCTTCGCCGAGCAAGAAGCCCAGTAAGAGCCCACAGCCAGGTGCCATCGAGAAAGAATGGCGCGCGATATCTCCCGCCAAGTTCTCCGGATCTATCAAGATCAAGAAGCCTCCAATCCCCATCCCAGAGCACACCCCGAGTCCCGAGGTCAAACCGCTTGTAGAAAATCGCCAACAAGCCGCGAAAGGTAAAGAAAAGGAAAAAGAGGTAGTTCCTTCCGCACCTAGCAGGTCCTCCGTCGCATCCGAAACGCCTATAAACAAAGCCAGGGCTCGTGAAGTGTTGAAAATCCTGCTAAAACTACCTGAAGCCGCTATTTTCTCGCGACCTGTGGACCCAATACAGGATGGGTGTCCAACGTACACCTTTTACTCGCCCGCATATTCGACCAACGCTGATTCCTACCCGCAGGTACTTCGACGAGATAAAGAATCCTATGGATTTTGGCACGATGATGCAGAACCTGAACTCAGGCAAATATTCAACGAGGGACGAGTTCTCTGGCGACGTTGAATTGGTCTTCCGCAATTGCAGACTTTTCAATCCACCAACAACATACCCAGTTCAATGTGCGGACGTTGTAGAGCGGACCTTCAAGAGGGAGTGGGCTAGGGCTTCTGAGAAGAAGATGGCATGGTCCGAGAAGCGAAGCCTGCAATCTCTGATGACCACACTCGTGAAGGACCCCTTGTACGTCTTGATTCAATGACGCAATTCTGCTGCGCTGCCCTAACCCTCGGGCTTACTCAAGGTCGTTCGTATTTCGGGATCCCGTGGACCCGATCGCACTAGGGATCCCGCAGTATCACGACATCATTCCTCGCAAAGATGCGCGAGACCTCAGGACGATACGGCAAAAATTAGACGCGGACAAGTACGAGACGCTCGAGGGATGGGAAGCTGATATGGACTTGATGGTCCGTAATGCTATCCACTTCAACGGGGAGGAGTCCGAAGTTGGTCAAATCGCTGTGGCATTCCGCGAACGAATCAAGGAATCGAGGGCGCAACAAGGGCAAAAGAAGAGGAAAGAGAGTGAGAAAGCTGGTGGCGACCAGCCCGCGACGAAGAAAGCTAAGTTGGGTTAATCAGTTCGTGATGAGTCGATTTTCTCTGGGTGATATCTTCTGTCTTCTGTGTTATTATGTTATATGGACTTTGCTATCATAACTCATTATCATGCAGTTCCTCTCGGCGGAATGAATCGGAAGAATGATGACGACGATGATGCTTGGCCTTCTTGGCGTTGAGCTCATACATCCCACACTTATAAGACTTGCCACGCGTGAACTCCGACCCTTCTCTGCCTTTTCCACATGCCTTCATTAACACCTAGTCTCCTCTTCCTGACTATTTTTATCGCTTTACTCCCACTGCAGGCTAGCGCCTTTGGCGCAGGTGACATTCCAGACTTCTCGTTCCTCAACGGTTCGTCATATCCTATTCACCATTCGTCATCGGCGCGCTAATGAAACGCATGTTATAGATAAGGCGTTCCGTCATGGCGACATTGAGAACATCTTGACCAATCTTGCAAAAACTTCTGGTGGTCTCGTGACTGGTGGCGGAATACTTCAGCTTGCTCATTCTGTTCTCGCTGCTGGATCTGGAGGTTCCAAGTTCAGCAAAAATGACGTCAAGAAAGTGTACTTCGCAAGTCATTTCCGAGTTGCCTTGCGTTGCCGTTGAGTTAATCACAGAACCGCACTTCCATAGGGGAACTGGCTGCGAGACTATTCCCAAGTGAGGAACCTGCTTTAGGGGGTGATTGGCTTTTTGACCCTATCCGAATAGGCAATGGACATTGCTGGTCTCTCGAAACTGTCCTCAGATACTCTGGTCCTTGTGGTAGCAGTCTTGGGCTTCATGGTCCGTATGCCTTATGTTCTTTCTTAAAGGAGTCGGATACAGCCGAGTATGTTAGACTTTCGGCTTCGCAACCGAGGAATTTGAAGTCACCGCTGAAAGACTGGGGGTATACTTGCCCGTGGTACGGAATCTCCCGAATCGCTGAGCTTTCTGTCCTGACACCTCGTCGACAGGAACATATTGATAATCCTAAGTGAGTGGTCGCGTTTCTTCCCTGTTTAGTGAAGCCCATCGTCCCTGTAAGAGGATACGCAGAGAAAGAGGGTGATGCACGACGGTATCATCCAAAGCTTCGTCCTCCGGTTAACCCACGAGAACTCGAAATCGATCCGCGAACAGGGATGAAGGTAACCTTGTCTCCGTGACGATTGGGCCTAAACACTTGACTGAACTCGCACAGAAATACATGGCGACAGAAAACCAGGGCTGGGATACTTCAACGGCGCACATCCGTCGCACTTTGCGTAGTTGCATTGAGCATGGTAGACGTGCTGGTGGATCCGAGGGCGCCGAGCTCTGGGAGGCATACCGCCTATTGGGAACTGCTTTGCACACGCTCGAGGACTTATCGGCCCATAGTAACTGGTGCGAAATTGCGCTGAGGAAGATGGGTCATGGACAAGTATTTTGCCACGTCGGTGATCGAGGGAAGCCCAAATCGTGGTACAAAGTACAGGGCCCTTGCTGACTGCTTGATTAGTGATGATTAACACCCCGAACGGTTCTGCACCGCCGCTTGTTACGGGCACTTTTGGTGGAGCAGACTTTCTCCATTCGCTGATGGGCGAGGCAACGGACCACCTAAGCCAATCATCAATCACAGACTTGTCAAAAAAAATGGATGACGTGCGTGTGGGAGCAGTTCGTGGCCCACACCTCGCTTATACAGTACTATTCCCAGGCATCGAATGCAGATCAATCTTCCGTCATTTCTGTGCTCAAAACGGTACTTTCGAAAATCCCAAATGGCGGAGGCGCCTCACAAATGGACCAAGCAGAGTCGTTACAAGCAGATTCAAAGGCGTATCGCTTCAACCCAGACAATGTTGCGCCTCCCGATGTCCAAAAGCGACTTTGGGCACTGTTGAAATGGCGTGACGGTGTCTTCAGAAGCGTATCCGAGAAGATAGAATCTATCCCCGGACTAGAGACACTCATCGACAACCTGACGGACGCGCTTAACGCTTGTACGTCCTGTTTGAGCTCATCAACACATGACTGACTTATTCGGGTCACAGATGTTTACACGGTCCTCGCTCCGTGGCTATCGGCAAGAGTGTCCTTCCTTCAACTTACCCGCGCTGACTAACAGTTCTCAGCCAATATTGAAAGAGGCTACGTCCACTCTATCAGAAGGAAGCAAAGTTGTCATTAACTCTGCCGACCAATACGAAGTGTTCGACAATCGCAATGCGTCTGATCCTTCCCACAGTCTCCTATCAAAGGTGTGTGTTGATTACGGCTTCGCGGACTTACCGACCTTGACCTGTCCGCTGCGCAGGACCACTTTGCGCTGATTTTGAACGAACCCGTACGTCTTGAGTACCCCTCATAGACGGTTTGATGGCAACGTTCTTGCAGGCTGGAAAGATAGCACAGGTTGTAGTCCAATACACCGTCAAGCTGATTGTCGACGCCTGGTTCGACACTCGATCAAATCCTGACCGGGTAATTGATCAGGTGACAAAGAATCCTCGCAGCTCCTCTTCGCGGCGCTAATAACTTTGGCCAGGTGTTGGAGGCGTTCCATCATCCCTATTTCAACACAGGACGATCCAATATTCAAAATGAGATGTTTCGAGCTTTGGAGCGTTGGGTTAATGATCTCGAGGATCGCGAGCAAACAATCGAGGCTTTGACCAAGGTCCGATCGCTTATAGGGTTTCGTACCGCATGCTGAGGGCAGGGGCTAACTAACACCCTCACTCCAGGAGAGCGTACGATCGGGGAAGAATAAACGTAAGGGGTCCGACGACGACATGTCTGGCACCCCGGGCGGAGCCTATTCTCAAAGTCAGAAGACTTACCGTTCAGGGGACCAGCCAACCGCAGGAAGTACGTATACTTCCCCACAAAGCCGGGGGTACGGACAGCAGGAGTCCAGCTACGAGCAAGGTTCGCCAGCAGCTTCGCTAGGAGGCTTCGCGGCTAAGCACCAGATTTGCAGATCCAGGAAGGTACGAGGCGTCTTACCGAGGGAGCAGCTATTCCCAAAGCCAGACGGACTACGGAAGAAGTAGAGTGGACGAGCCATGGAACGCCGGCGCTACTTACTTGGGTGATGGACAATCCGGTCGGGACCACTCCAGGAGAAGTGAGCAAAGGGATTACGACAGTCCGAGACAAACCGCCCACAGTCGCGATGAACCATACGAGGGACGCACACATTACCAAGGTGGATACCAACCATCCTATGGACATACCGAGCCCGACGAGCAGCGCAACGCTTATCAAGAGCAAAGCTATGGTCACGGAGGGCGTTACGGAGAGGACTATTCTTACGCCCAACGTGAGGAAGAAAATCACAATAATACCAATCAGTCATACCGCGCCCACCAACACGAGGGACAAAGTCGACAGGGTCATGGGGACTATTCCAGGTCCGAGATGCGTCAGGAGTACGCCAGCCTCACAGGCTCTCAGCGGGGCGGAGATGCGTATGGGGCAGGTGACAGCTACAGCGAGCGCCAGGAGAGTTATGGAGGCCGCAGCGAATATGGACGTCCTGGCGGTGGTGGGTACGACGACGACAGCTCTCGCAGAGACCGATACAGAGATGCGGGGGATGAGGGATACGGACACAGGTCTGGGGGTTACGGACGGGGCGCGGAGAGCGAAGATACTTTTGGCGCCGAGAGGCTAAATCTCAGTGAAGGTGAGGGCGTTGGCGGGTATTTGCGGCGACCGGGGTATGGAGGTCGCGAACAAGAGGGTGGATATCAAGGAGCCGAGTACTGATTCGTACGATGAACAATAGCCAATAGCCAGTTAGGGTTGACTGTACTGTGGAAGAGTCTGATCGATTGAAAATCCCGGAATCGGAATGTGACCGGAAACATATTACCGTATGTTGCATCAGGTAGAAATCTATTTACGTGTCGGGTCCGGGCGAGCATCAGCTGTCAGGAACATCTGTAATCGAGATGGGGCCGCAAGACGGGGATGAGCAAATTTGCCTCCTTCTGCTCAACCCATCCTTAACTTAGTCGACATGATGCATGAGGACTGGAGAAATTTATTTTATCCTTTGCGGTCGGCTTACGTGTTCGCCAACCGGTTACAGCAGCCCCGAGGTTTAGGGTATTCATGATCTCCGTGGTGCTGATACGATAAATCGATTAAGGGACGAAATTGCTGGAGCGTTGCCTGCGGTCTCAGGATGGGAGTCAATGAACGCTATAATTCAACAAGCTACACGGAATTAAGATGTATAGTGCTATGAGGGTCGAGCGTATAACAGGCATACAAGGCAGGTAAGCTATTGGAAAGCCACAACCCCGAGCAGGTAGGTTCGGCAAACCCGACTGGCGAGCGCGAATCACCTAACCGTGTACACTGGACAAATGACTGCATACGCCCCCGCTTCACCGCGTCAACGATAGGAGCCACTCGAAGCAAGCGTATCAACTCAAGACTCAGCGGGCGTGAACTAGCCACGCCACAGAAGAGACGAGGATGAGCGAGCAAAAGCGTCCAAATCGCATCTACAGATCGGGAGAGGTGACGAGGATAATGTCCAGAGATTGACTGCAGGGTGTGCTGTTTCGCTCCCATGCCCGTCCGCAACAATCCTCCACACGTATTCCGATGCGCGAGCTCGTTAAGAGCGCGAATGGGGACGTCGTAGAGCAGCAGACAACTGGCCGCCGGCGCTGATCAGGCACCGAAGAGGCCTCGATAGGCTGCAATAGGCATACAGGGCATAAATCAAATGATAATAATCATTAATGCTGTTCGGAGGTCGACTGGGGGAAAAGTAGCGAGGTCGTGGGGTGCGTTCTTGGAACAGGAGAGGGGAAAATGCCAGTGTATCGGCGCACACAATCATGGTGGCAAAGCAATGCCCGATAAAGGGGAAAGGCTTTGGTGTGCAGGAGAGTGGATCAATCGGGGGGATGTGAAAGAGACGAAGCGGTTTAAGAACAAGATGAGCCGGTCCTTGTGGCCGAGGTAACTCTTTGCAGAGCCTCAAAGCCTACGAAGGTGTACGGTCTTGCGTCAGCGCTTGTGGTCTCGGTCATCGAACCGATTGAGAGTAATCGTCTTGTTGACGCCTGTCGTCGTTCCAGGATAAACGCAAATTGTCGGCGACCTATATGGTTGACCACGGGCCAACCGGTCTTGAGGTGCGGACAAGAGTAGTGTGGAACCAACAGCTCGGCCGTTTGGATCCAAAGACCTCAGAGTGAAAGAACGTAACTGTGCATCGCTGAAGCACGCGATGTCAGGCCCTTCCCAGGACGAAACACCGACGGAGATAGTGGTGAAATGCGACGGAAGATAATGCAGAATATAAAAAAAATGGTGTGCGGTAGAGTCCATGCGTAATAAAAAGAGCATCGTCCTGCAATCCATGCAGGTGTCCAAGTATCATCGATCATCATAACGTTAGGGGCGGAAGAGCAATCCGCTTTTCGTAAGGACCACGAAAGGAGTGGCAGGGGAAAGTTGACAGGTTAGGCCTCCAAAGAATCAGAAAGACGATTGCTGTTGCTGAACGGCAGCCACGGCGGCGGCAGCGGCAGCATGACGTTGCTCGGCAGTGCCCAACATCAACGCCTCATTAACCCTTCATATTATGGTCAGTCTAACCACCAGTGTGGATAGTGGCGAGGTGAACATACTGGCGAAGACGAGCGGTCTCGTTCTCTGCCTGCTGAAGTCTCGTCTGAAGCTGCTGCTGAGTCATCTCCAAGTACTTGATGTGGGTGGTCGCTCGGTCCAGGAGGGACACCTTGCTTGACTTCTGGTTGGAAACGGGGAGAGCGTCCTTGAGACGGCGGTAACCATCCCTGAGCTCATCACGCCTCCTCTGCTCCGACTCGATACGTTGGCGACGAATTTCTTCGCGGCGACTACAAAGGTATGTAAGAATGAGGAGATTTACTCGAAGAAACTCGGGACTTACACCTCGTTAGAGGCAGCTGGGACATTGGCGGGAGCGAAGTCATCGTCATCATCAGAGAAGTCATCATGCTTGCTAGGGCGGCGCTTGCGCTCACGACCGGTGCGTGCCATGGTAGGTACACTGATGGGGTTGTAGCGCACGGAGCGAGGCACCGAGGCGAGGCTAGGCGAGTGGGAGCCAGAGCCACGGCTAGTGCGACCAGAGGTGCTGTCCGAAGACATCTCGCCGGCGCTCAAGGACATCAAGGCAGCAGGGTAGACACTCTGAGGGGGAGTATAGGGACGACCGGGGGAGCTAGTCGTGTAGGAGGAACTGTAGGTGTACTCGGCCATGGGAGCAGCAAGGTTCAAGGCGGGGAAGCCCAAGCGAGGGGAAGCTGATTGGGCGGAATGAGCGGTGGAGCGAGAGCTATAAGAAAGACAATGACGTACGATGGATCGAGGGGATGCCAAAAGCTTCCGTGTGAGGGTACTGAAGATAGTCAAGACCAGCGAGGGAATCGTAAGCGAAACCAGAGGCGGTGGCGTCAATAAAGTCGGGGCTCTTGGGGTGCTCAAGGACTTGCTCGAGGGGACCTTCCATTGCGAGAGAGAGTTGTGGGGATTGGGGTTGAGTGGTCGTGAAGATGTCGAGTAATAAATGAGACGGAAATAAAAGCTGGATGCTACGGGTATTGTTTTAGAAAAGAAGAGCACGCTAAGAGTGAGACGAACCAAGGTTAGTACAACAAAACAAAGTGATGTGTGTGACAGGTGACGGAGTGTTGTACAAAAGGAGATGCAATGCAACGCAGGGAATAGGGGAAGAAGAGAAAGAAGAGAGGGAGAGAGAGGAGGAGAGGAGAGGAAAAGGGAATGGCTTGGGTTGGGGAGATCGTCCAGGGCGAATCGACATGGGGTCTTATACCCTCAAATCTCTCCATCGCCCGGCACCCGACTCGGCGCGATCTGCCGATTCATCCAATATGGCAGCTGTGACCCCACCTATTCTCCATTCCTCACTTGACCCGTCACACTTGGCACAGATCGAGATCCATACACCCCCTTCTCAACTCAATTCTCTCTGCGCCTTCTCTTTCACATCCCTCTCTCTCTCCCCCATACGAGCTCACTCGCTGCCTTTTTCTTCCGCTCCAGCTTCCCATTGCTACCTTATTCTCTCGGTACCTTTTTCCCTATCATATCCTAGCTCCATTCCTCCTCAGAACCCTACTGGCATGAGGCTGTTCTCTACCACGTTGTTTTAATCATCTATACCTTTTCCAATTCTCGGCTCTTTTTTTTTCTCAGCCCTTCCGATCACAGGCGAGGCTTTCATCTTAACCCCTTATCCACTTATATGCGCGGCGATGCGTCCGGCGTTTCCCCATACGCCTCACCCTATCACTTTCGTTACCCCTTCAGAGCTTGACCCAGCCAAAATGAGCTCGAGCGCTAGGCTTGCCGGCTTTCCTTCATCATCACGTCAATCCGCCGAAAAGAACATAGATTTCACTTTCTTTGGCGGGGAATGGAATAACATCACAGAATAGGTCATGAGACAAAAATGTAAAAACGTAACAGGTCGTAATCGTGGTAGAATCGTAACGAGTCGTAACCGTAAACGTATCCATGAGACGCGCAGACGAGGTAAAAAGAGAGACAACGTCCGCCAATAACACAAAGCATCCACAAATAAGTACCTGCAACTCGGTAACCGAGCTTGTCAGTGCCGATTAATGTAAGGAATGCTGAAAACAAAAAGAGTCCTTCTAGCCCTATCAGACCTCCGGCAATCTCAAGCTTGAATAGTGTTCCAGCCGCTTCGGGTACCGCCAGGTGAGGACGAGCATATAGATCTACAGGAGCAGTCAAGACACATTGACACCCACCACGTTGATTCGGAACAAACCTGACACACGATGTCTGCCAGCAGGCACACTACGAACACCGTGTACAAACTGGAAAAACCCGTGGTGCAAAATGCGGGGGGGATATCCCCGGTCGCGTACCCGGCGGTAGCTGATGTGGTCCAGAGTTGCCCGCCGTTCGCACATTCCCACTCAATCTTCTCCTTCCTGTCACATGGAATTCCAATGAGCGCCAGACCATATCACGAGATAAGTAAGCGCTTCACCCGTTCTGAAGTTCCACGATCATAATAATGGCACGAATCGCGGAAATGACGATCATAAATGGCCACAGGACTGTGCAAGCCCGGGTCCATATGTATGATTTCTGTGTTTTATGTCCAAGCTATGATCAGCACTCGACGGACATGAGAATTATAGCCTAGAACCGACGTTGGCGAGTGCAATCGCGGTGAGGGCGGCAACACCAGCGACTGCCAGAGAGATTCCACCATATATTTGCCTACGTAGGGTGCCCGTAACTTAGCAAGAGCAAATAACGCCATGACATCAGAGAATGTGGCGTACCACTCTGGATATGTGAAGAACAGGAATGGCCCGTCTCGGAAGAGCAATATTCCTCCAATAGCACTATAGAGCTGTAAGATGATCCGTCGTCGATCAGCCATTAGGCGGAACATCGTATGAACCCAAGGCAGCGCACGAAGATTAAGGCCGCCCAGGCCATGGCCCCAGTGCGCTGTATTCACAAAATGGTTAGCATAAGAAGCATCGTCGCCTGCATCGCGTACGAACGAGCGGGAATATCAGTAGGCAATTATCGCACCTATCGACAGGAATGACCAAAAGATCAGTCTGGACAGAATAACCGACGACGATAAGGAGATCAGCTTACCACATAGCGGCAAGCTTAGATTGAGTTTGTGCCGAGGAAGAAGAGACAAAGGAAGGTTAGTATACAGGTCGGGGACTTGAAACAGATCCGCTAAAATCGTATAAACGGCCGATGGATAGGCCAGAGACTTGAGGGAGGGCCGTGAGCACAGGTGGAGAAAGCACTGAAGCACCAAGCGCTGCGTCGTCCGTAAAGGTCGCTTGCTGCCGTCACCAAGGGAATCAATATTTTAGATAACAATAATTTAAATGACTATTATTGTTAACTGGCGCTAAACCCCACTCTCTGGATACGATTATACGGTTCTTGATACCTTTGATTCTTTAATTCGCCTGTCTCGTCTCGGCGGCCATACAGATACGGAATTTTTAGAAAGATGGAAACTTCTGTTGTGGTGTTTATTCATTTTATCCAGAAACCCCTTAGACTGACTCTTCACAACATGTGGCACTACCACTCCCAGGGTCGCACACACACCTACCGGATCTTTCTTCCCATAAGGGCTATTTCACACGGCTTACAGCTCTAACTACAGTGCTTGTACTGCGCCATGCACATACAGCGTCCGATTAACAGTGGACTTCTGGTCTCGTACTAGTACAAGTTAGTACTACCTTCCTTGCTGACACAACTCTCGCTATCTATGCTTCTCACTGGCTGCACCGCCCTTCGACATTGTCGACCCTGTGCATTGATCTACCGCCGTGTCCATAACGGACTTTCATTACTCTTTCATACGGCTCAATATGACAGCGTTATTCTAGACGTTCATATCTCGGTACTTTGCATACGCAAACCGTTCCCGCTCTTTGGAAGATTCACATTGCCCATTCCTGGCACTATCTTACCAATACATGTTCACGTATGGCTGGACTCTACTCCTGGACCGGTCCACACCCTTTCCCGGGGTTCGTTACTACCTCCCTGGCTTCACATTCTTCTGGATAGCCTGGACCGGTGAATCGTTTTTCGTACCCTCGCTCTCGGAAAGTCTTTTGGCGCATCACAATCCGAGTCACCCATGTTCTTGGTTGACTTCACAAGTTGGAGTCTCACGTATGTCTAGACCTAGGGGCTGATATTTCCTTCTATATTAATTGCACCCCCACAGGTCCTCTTTGCCGTCCTAATGCCCTTTTGGTGAGTAAAGCGATTGGGCTAGTCTAGGTGGCCCTAGGGCAGAAGTCAATACAATACCCCCGATAGCTCCGCGATTCCGGCCAGCTTTGGTGGACATTCGTGTCCTGAGTTGGTGAGACGCAAGGATTCCTACTTTACTCGGATCGGACTTTAGCGTGATAACGTACGGAAGGGGGACTTTTACTCATTGGACGCCTGTAGAAAGGAACGGGAAGTGGGCGGGCGGAAGAGAAGGTCTTTCTCCGCAACTACCATTTTCACCCTTACCCCCAGCTCCAGATTGCGCACTTGACCCTACAATTCAGGGTGCTCTGTGCAGGATATCCACATCGGGGCCCTTTGGATTCGTGTCTCGTCCGTTTGCGGCCTTCTTCTGCTCTCCTATGACAATTTTCTTTTTTATAAATTTTGCCTACACCATTGAGCAGAACGCTCTGGCTTGGGCGCTCCGTCCTCCCCATAACGAAACACCAAGCCTGATGCTTCGCCACCTCCCACCCCACCCCCACCCAATCGCTTAACGGACGGCGACAAAACGTCAGATCGGTTTTCATCTTCCTGGGAGAGGGCGAGCGCCACCGATTACCACAACTACCGCGTTTTCCTATGGGTCTTGTCGTATTACGTGCGCCTCGCGCTGCTGCTGTCCCCATGACCTCCTCTCAGGGTCCGAGTTTTGTCAGCGCTATGCGATGATCACTGGCGGCTTTATTCTTCCTTTAAAAAGGGTAGGCTGCGCCTCGTGTCTTGATGGCTCCCGCGAGCTACGGTGGGTTGGGCAATCATTACATTTTTCGCTGGTATACATGGAGCTGTCGGGATTGAGGTTTCGGGGACACGCTGCTCGGGCCAGCTGCCCTCTACCCTCGATCGAGACCAACACGTGTGTAAAGCTGTGTAAAACGCCGGATGACCCCGAAGAGCGCACCACGCATGGCCTCAAGGCGCCCCTTCCTGCACGCTTCTTGTGTATCGCGATCCATCAGCAAACAGGGGGAGGTTGGCGCCTAATATCGGTCGTTGATGTACATGCACAGTAGATTATCCCTCTTTGCACTAGCCGCGAAGCGAGCAAGCTCACTCCAAACATTTCGATTGCAAAGGACTGCACATAACTTGTATTATTGTCAAGAAGAGCGTGAGTGCTCGATACGCCGGGAAAAGGCCTAGAGCAGCCACCGGTGCTACTTTGACAAGCGTAACTTCAAGCAAAGTGTGGGCAGCGGCGAATCAAACCTCGGAGCGCCCTTCAACTTTCAGACACGTCCGGATAGGCAATGTGCTTGTTTAACATCGTACGTACAGTCATAAGTGGTCCGTAGTCTTCGTAAAAGTCGTGTTAGTGGCACGGGGAATAGGTAAGGTATGGAAGAAATGGTAGTTGTGCCACTACGATGTACAGGGTTTTTGATGAGTGCTGGATCAACAGTAATATCAGGAAGGGAGGACTATGTGTCGTCGAGGCGAAATCCGCTAGGGGTATGCCTTTGGAGTACGAGATGATGGAGGACCGATCGACGAAAAACCAGACGGTGGAGTCACCTGGTTGCCTTCGCAATCTAGAATTCGGATGGTTCTTCCAAAATCCTGCCCACAACGTCTAGTCGCAGGTCTCGCAGAACACTGGTCAAGGGACTTTCGGAAGGTCATGCGACGCACGGCGTTGCAGACCAGACACTGGTGTCACAATAGACCAGATTCTCTCCAAGATGACGGGAACACGCCTCCCCCCATAACCCCGAGCCCGTAAAAAAAAACAGTCAGATGACGGTGAAATACATTTGATAGGTCGTGAGATGAATGCAAGAATAACAGATGGGAAGAAGGCCGGGACGCAAGGGCTGGATCAGAAGTCACCATCGGACGATGGGGTGAATCCTCCCGAGGAGGTTCTTGCCCTGAGACTGATGTGAGCTGAGAGAGGTTTGACGTCTCTGGAGGTGGGGATAGAGGACGGCTATCGACACCCATCGATACACCCGGAGAGGGTGAATTCGCATTGTTAAGAGATATCTTCTCGTTAAGATTCTGTAGCCGCGCGATTTCAGCGTTCAAGCCCTGTATTTTTTTCTGCAATTGTTGATTTAATTTCTCGAGCTGCACAATATGGTTGGTTGCTGGGTAAATAATATTAGGGGACGATTTTCGATGGGACGGAAATAAAACCTTACCTCTTTCCAAGAGGGACACCTTGCTGCTCTTTTGATTTGATACAGGGAGAACATCTTTCAAACGGGCATAACCGTCTCTAAGTTCGTCGCGCCTTCGTTGCTCCGCCTCAATACGTTGCCTACGAGTGGCCTCTTTCCTGGTATACGCGATGCTCTCCGCGATGTTGACACCCATGTCTTCGTCAGAATCGCCAAATGATCTGCCTCTACTACGACGCCCAGACGAGCCAGAGGGAGATGGAGTAGGGTTATAACGTAAAGGATTTCTGTGGACGAGACTGTTGGCGCGAGAGGATGAAGTGCTGCTGTTCCGCGAGTGATAGGCACCCTCGGCAGAGGTATCGGAGCCGGAGATGGGGGGAGAGAGAGGGCCGTACATATCTGGGGAGGGAGGCGGGCCAGCCTCCATCAAGAGGCCAGAACTCTGGGCCTGTGGGGGGGACGAGCTGAACTCGTGGCTGCTGTCATACTGAGGATGGTGCGTGTTTGCCATGAGGCCCATAGGCCGCATCTGAAAAGCCTGCTGGAGTTCTGAAAGAGGGGGCAAAGAAGGTGTCAGGAAATTAGGACACGAGGATAAACGGGAGCTGATGGGACCCACGCGGTGGAGGGGCGGCGGGCACAACTGAATAGTTGTTTATGCCTTGCTGTGGATAGACCATGTCGAAATTCGCCTCCTGCTCTGTCGGATAAAAGCCATATGGGCCGCCATGAGGCAAGTTCGCGGTGTTGTGGTTATCGTGATGGTCCATGAGGTTTGGAAAGATGAGGAAAGGGTCCCGTGCAAGGAACTTGTAGAAAAAAACAAAAACAAAATAAAGACAGAGGGAGAAGAAAGGGTAGAAGGAGGAGATGGAGATGAACGGACTCGAGTCGAATGGGAGGGGAGAAGAGTCAGGTTCTCGAACCAACTTTACCATGAAATAAAAAACATAACTTATTCTTAAAAAAATTAAAATAATTCACACGAGCTGACAGTCGCATCTCATACCGTCGCAGAGGACTCTAGAAGTGGCCCTATTGCCGATCCATATCACGCGGGTGTCATGGACGATGACAAGGAACGCCACAGAACAGGACAGCACCTCCCATCGATATTGAAAGCGCTACCGTGACGGCAACGGACAGGGACGACCGATCTCCGCTGCATCGAATGGAAAAGGTCTCCTTCTCATCTCCGATAAGCACCACTTCCCTGAAGGGGGCATTACTTTACGGCTGGATGGCAAAGAGGGCGTGATAATCGGAGTGTACTGTACTCCCTACGAATTCTTGCAGGGAATGTCTTGTTGTGTAGTCTTCGTCGCAGTCGATGGCACCCACGTGGCACTCGATCTTTCAATTCGCTGACAATCTCGTTCTTTTGATACTTTTTCCTTTTTCTAATGTCCTCTAACGACGCGTTCGAATCGCCACGGGACGCGTCTAAGAACTCTGATGATTCCGTTCTGCTTTATCCAAATGGCCATTCGTGGCCTCGTCCCCGCACGCCGCTGCATCCCCATCGCCTCGCAAAGCTAGCCAACGCCCTCGGTATCTCTGCCCCCGTTCCTCTTTCACAATCCACCGGCGAATCAACCCCGTCCTCTTATTCGCTATCAAAACCTTCCTCCGAACCGCGGCTCTCTCCAACTCCCTCGCTTCTCTCGGCCAATTCTCGCTCCAAGTTTCTCCTTCACGTCGTCCCACCGTCACACATCCCTCATGATTCCGACTCTGCTGACACTTTCGAGCTCACAGCACCTCCCTCAACAGCCTCGGGATATCACACCCAGTTCAAGCGTGGCACTCTCGTCCCGTTATTCCCACACTCCAGAGTCAGTTATCCGCCATCGCGAAGGAGTATGCGCTTCCCAGTACCACCGGAATGATACTCTATCTCATCTCCTCGGCACCAAATCCCAGTCCTGATACTGATTGGGCCGTCCCTGACGGTCCCGGTCCAAGGCTTTCAGATGATATCTGGAAACACTTATGGACGCGAGTTGTCAACTTTGAGATCGAAACGTACTCTCGAGCGACCACTCCCAATACGGCTGGTCTTGGCTTCAGCTATGGTGACCGTTCATCTCCTTTATATGCTCAAGAGTTTCTGCCATCATCTGGCACTCTTAGACCTCTCATCTCGCCTGGTCGCGTAACTCCTCAATCCTTCACATACCCACTCACACCCACTGGTTCCTCGGCGTCTTCCAACATATTAACCCATTCAGCACCTTCGGAAATCTCCCAGTCGGAAATTAATTCTCCTGACACCTCCTCCTTAGCCCCGGATTCGCGCGCTGCTACTCTCGATTTGCCTGGCCTCACGTCGCCATCTGTCATCCCAATTCTTGCCAAAGTCGAATTTGATATTGACAAGCAAAGGGCTGCATGGTACGACCCCTGGATCCGCAGCAGGAAGCTCAATCACCAGAAACGAGACCAGCGCACTCGCACGCGCACTCAGAGCGAATCTGGCACATCCCTCGCTGCAGGGGACGATGGTGGACGTGGTGGAGAAGCAGAGGTTCCAAAGGCTGCCCCATTACCTCTGAGGCTTGTGGATCGACAGGCGATCCCAAGATTTCTCCTTTCGGCTGATGAGAGACAAGAGGACACCCAGGAGGCAGAGTATATACGTCTTTCGGAATCTCCTCTTAGCCATGAGGACGTTGACCCCAGCGACGTGTTCAATCCTCCACCAGAAAGCGACAGGGATTCTCTGCCCGATGTATTTGGAGCTAATCGTGACACCTTAACTGACCGTGAAACCAATCCGAACGTCGTCCAGCTGGTCTTGGATGAACAGCCATTGTCTGACCAAGCGAAAGTTGAAGGCGACTTAGAGAATGGCATCGACGAGGAAGAGGTCCAGGTGTTGCAGGACTCACTTGAGCGACCAAAACTTTCTTTGGGCATCACCTCCACCCTCCCAGATCCCACGGGGCGCTCCTCGCTGACTATCGCAGTCACAGAGACTGTGAGCTTTAGAAAAGCAGCACCGCCACCTCTGACTCTTATGCCCAACGCCTTCCATGCGATTGCTTCCGGAGAACCCAGCCCATTTCTTTCTACAGGGAGCACAAGACTTGCATACTTGGGTGACGGGTCATCGCCGCATTCAGAAGACGATCTCAGTGTGGAGGAGGGTATGCAAGGAGATTCTACGGAAACCAATGGGAAAGACGAAAGCGCTACGGATGATGGGTCGCTCTTTGCTGATCTAGATCTTGCATTGGACCTTGGAGATATTGGAGAGGTTTGTCTCCAGTATTCTTTCTAGTGACCTTACCAAGTATTGGTCCCACCCAGTTTGACGAGAATGATCCAAACGATCGGCGGCGGAGCCAGTATGTGTTCAAGGCCCAACTTGACGAAATTGAAAAGGTCAGCGTCCATCCTTAGCTGACTGCTCGATTTCTGATCTTTATTCATGTAGGCTTTGGTTCGGTTCTCCCCGCGTGGGTTGCAGCATGAGACAAAATCTCAAGAGAGCCCGACAAAGTCTCCACCTTGGTCTTCATCGATCGATGACTCGAGTTCCGCACCTGCTCTCTCGGTTGGTGCGTCGAAACGCAGTCCAAGAGATCAGAGTACCAATGAGTGATTACACTCTTACTTGCACCAATCTTTCCGTCTCATGGTCTGGTTACTAGTCTTTCAGAAAAGCCGGCCGCCGTGTGGCCAGCAGTACCATACTCCTCGCTTAGCCAGGAGCTTGACGAGGTGGAAACGCCTTTTGGTCTCGATGATTTTCCTGCGCCGCCCAAACTTGCTTTGAACGGCGTTTCAAATGACATTCCGATATCTCCTTATTCAAAAGCGCTTTCCGGAATGCATAATTTCGAATCAGAGGAGTCTAAAGCGAGGAAGCGGGATGTGAACGGCCACGAGCCTACATACTCAGAATCCGTCCCTCACTTGCGAAAGCCAGTATCGTCCAATACCCCCGTAATTCCCTTGTCCCCTGATCCATTCGGACGATTTCCCTCTATTCCTACCCCGCCACTTCCAACTTCCGAGGATTCGGAATCTCCAGAACAGCTACGTCCTCAGGCGAGGATCAAGTACTCCACATTCGGAATCCCACCCGAGAGGCATTCTTCTCTCCTTTCGTACAGTGATGAAGGCACTGTCGTGAGTCATACGGATCCCGTATCGGCACCACCGTCAAGCCGTTTCTCACTCGATTCCACCGACGAGGGCAAGAACAACCGGACGGGGAGTACTTCGCTCAACCCTGTCAAGAGCATCAAGTCGCTCTGGAGGAAGAATAGGAAGTCTTCTGTCTCCGCTGGCCCAGGGAGTGCCCCACCTTCGTGGACAGGATCAGGTCGTGCATCTCCTCCATCACTATTTCCTTTACCGAATCTTCCAGGACCTTCGGTGCAGCGTTCACCCACTCCCACCTCACTAAGCGCATCCCGAGAATCTGTGGCG
This sequence comes from Lactarius quietus, assembly GCA_015025155.1. Classification (NCBI taxonomy): domain Eukaryota; kingdom Fungi; phylum Basidiomycota; class Agaricomycetes; order Russulales; family Russulaceae; genus Lactarius; species Lactarius quietus. The sequence continues at coordinate 373,520 of WITN01000011.1, forward strand.
AGCCTAGTTTCACCTGCAGACCGATACCCGCCAAAGGTGCAACCCCGCGATACCCCAAAGTCACCTCCGCGATTAGTTCGTGAAGGCTCATCAACCTCGATGGTTTTTGACCAAGAGTCGCCATACCCCGTCCTTGTGCAGCAATCACAACGCCAGTCCAGTTCACGGCCGCGGGCCTCCCAACAACCCAATGATTCTCTGTCTCCCACCTCATTGACAAATCGTTCCTCAGTACGCCATTCTGAAACGCCTACCGAGTCGGACGCCACGCTGCCGCATGCGTTGTCTCCGACCGACAGGGAGAGAACAGGCGCACCCAAATCTATACTCAAGCCTTGGCGCTCAGATAATTCTGCCAGCCCACCACTGCCAGAACAGTTTGCGGCACGGACGCGGAGGTCACGCGGAGGTTCCGAGGCGTATGCGAGCAAATTCCCTGCGATGGGTACAAACCGAGTGTCCGCGTCCATCGAATCTACGCGGACTAGCCCGCCTCGACGACCAAACCGTGGGACGCTGCGTAAGATACCATCACAAGATATGGAAGCCCTCAAAATGATTGAATCATCACCTCATCCGGGTCGGGACATAGTGCATGATATGCATTTCCTTCTTTCCATCAGGCCGGATTGCTCAATCTTTTTCATCTTATTGTTCATGTCTATCAATAATAGGTGTAGGTTATAGCCACACATGTTCTATTTGAATACTAGACTACGTATGATACGTCGATACGCAGCAGTGAAAACGAAAAGAACATATGTCACATCGTGTTTTACTCACACAAAACTGGCGAATTAGAAGATCAATTATACAAGATGGTAAACAAGATACAGCAGGAAAAGATACACATATACACAACAAGCAGGCAAAGAGACTGAAAGTACGGATACATTATCTACAAACCACAGACAGAGGGAGAAACTTTGTTCGCTACGACGTCCACGGCACCAAGTCCACTCTGACCGCCTGCCAGCTTGTCGAAAGCCTCCTTGGCGATGTTGAAACCAGCACCCGCAGTATCGACAGCAGTGATATTAATCGTCACGCCCGTCGCGGGGTTGGTCAACGCCCAGCACGCACCGCAGTTGGGCGAGTTCCATGCAACGTCGAACGCGCCGCCGATGAACGGGAACGAAGGAATGTCACCGAACGTCGGGAACCGTGACGCGAGACCGTTCGGGCCATTGGAGCACGCAACGCCATTGAGAGAACCGGCCTTATTGTCGAACGTAATGTCGTACGTGGCGCGCAGAGGCGAGGGCGTGGGCGTGTTGGCTTCGACGGAGGGTAAGGCGTCGTCACGGGCGGGTAAGGCGTCGTCATGGGCGGGTAGGGCGTCGTCACGGGCGGGTAGGGCGTCGTCACGGGCGGGTAGGGCGTCGTCACGGGCGGGTAGGGCGTCGTCACGGGCGGGTAGGGCGTCGTCACGGGCGGGTAGGCGTCGTCACGGGCGGGTAAGGCGTCGTCATGGGCGGGTAAGGCGTCGTCGACTTGGGAGAGTACGCAGGAGACGTGTATGGTGGCTGGGTCGACGAGTAAGGAGTAGATGAAGACGAAGGGCACGGGCACACGTTGGGAGGATACATGTCACCATCGTGCTCGTACGGGTACGGGGTCGAGGATGAGTAAGGCGTAGGCGTCGGGTAGCATGTACAACTTGGCTTCGAATAAGGGCTTGTTGTCGTCGGATAGTTGGTCGAATAAGGTGTGGTGTGGGATAATTTGTCGTGTACGGGGTGGTGGTCGGTGGGTAATAGGTCTTCGTCGACGATGGATAAGGGGTGGAAGTCGGGGGATAATACGTAGAGTTTGGAGGATAAAGGGTGGAGGTCGGATAAGGGGTGGAGGTCGGATACGGGGTGGAGGTCGGATACGGGGTGGAGGTCGGATACGGGGTGGAGGTCGGGGGATAATACGTAGAGTTTGGAGTCGTGGTAGGAGGATAGGTGGAGTTCGGGGTGGTGGATGGCGGATAGGTCGACGAATATGGGCTCGTGGTCGACGTATACGTCGAAGACATAGGAGACCAAGGGGCACCGCTCGATGAGCCGGAGCCACTGGCAGGAGTACCCTGGGGCAGGGCACGAACAGGCGAAAAGAAGAGTGCGAGAGTGAGAGCAGCGGGATAGATCATGGTGAAGAAGGCGGTTTGTTGGACTATTCGAGAGATTGAACTGATGAATCCTTCGAGAAGAAACGCATGCCTTAAATACAGAAAAAGACAGGAGGTCGGCATAGTGTGGAGCACCACGAAACAGTGAAACATAGGAGTCGGTTATACGTTGTTGACGAAGAATGGTTTTCCTTGTGCTGTTGGGTATCATCATTCTGAAATGTAGGAGTGGAGACACCGACGCGCTGATCACGTGCACACAATCAGACATCACGTGAATGGGCAAACATGTTCAATTATTTGGCGCATAAACGCACACATGCTCTAGGCTCGGCTCTAGGGGAATATACATTCTGCTAGAATGAATGTTCGGTCGAGTCCTTGCCTCTTGACGAGGTGCTTGATGATCCGGAGGCAAGGGTGGATAAGATCCTATCAATGTAATCCGCTCCACTCCTGCACAGCAAACGAATGGGGAAATGGAAAACCCAGTCAGAGCGATACTTGCAATGCAATCGGAGAACGCACCATTTCTGGTGGGTAAGACATCACAGCCGATCTCCTTCTCTTGCGTTGGACCGTCTCTACGTATGCAAGCATGCCGTCCGTCTTAAACCGTTGTGCCAGCTCGGCTGTGCAACGCCGATTAGGACATAACAATACGCGAAATCAAGAACGACCCACCAAAGCCGACGGCGTTGCTGTGCAAACCGGCCAGAGAAACGAGCTGCAGAACGAATCCCTCCGTGCAAGGTCCCATATGAAGCGCTTTAGGTCAGCATCTGTGCAAGTTATTGAGTATGAGTGAACTAGTCCAAAAAGCAGCCGCAATACCCGAATATCCATGAGCGCTCCAGTTGAAACTTGGGCTGAGGTTATACACCAGCCATTCCCAGGGAACTTTTCTCGAATCTGGCGGGCAAAAGATTGTGCCTGCTTTAGATCAGGTGTCTTGGTCTCAAGCCAAATCAAATCGGCATAAGGCGCAAACGCCAGCGTTCTGGAAACCGCAGCATCAATCCCGCCTGTGGTGTGGTAGTAGCCTTCGCGGGTGCGTGGCGCTGTGCATACAGTGAGTCATTGACAAATACTGTGTAATTGAAGGATGACGTACAATCCCAGTCCCAATCAATCTCAGAACCAACGATGCTGGCAGCAATATTTCGCGCTTCGGTGTTTGATTTCCGGGAAGCTACCTCCCGATACTGCTCCAGCATGGACGCTTTCTGATCGGAGGGGATCTTGGCCGACTCCTGGATTGCTTGCTCGACCGCTGAGCCCCAAATCGTTAGCAAGCGATAAGATGGCGGCGGAACAGCCCCCCTAAAATGGGGTCTTGCCTTCATCAAACGTGTGCAATTTGACTTCAGACAGCCATTTGGCCTCAAGTCATCGATCTCTGCACCGCTCTGCCCTTCCGATTCCGCACGATCAAGAACTTCTGCTAGAGCGGGCCTGCGTGATCCGTCTGGTAGGCGCGTTCGGACGCCCTGGATGTATGGGTGATCGCGCGCGTCAACAGTGGACGACAGTAGGCGCGCAGACTCGGCGTCCGTTCTTGCGATGAGTAGCATGGTGTGCTGAAGGAGGTCTAGCTGGAAGCGAGACGCAATAAGGCGCGCAATGTGGGCACTGGTGGGCACTACGACTTTCCCGGACAGATGGCCACACTGTATTTGGGTTCTTTAGTTAGTTAGTCGACAGAGGGCAGCGTAGGTCGTACCTTTTTTCCACCATGGAGTTGGTCCTCCAGATGAATGGCCGATGCTCCCTGTGTGACTCACGTGTGAAAGATAGCGCTGGACACTGGTCAGCCTAACCTACAGATTCCGCAAAGAGTTTTACAAGTTTCATCACGGCGGAAGTGCCCCCATGCCTACAGTAAGGTCTAGGGTCAGATAGAACAACGTCTCACACCGCCCCAAACACACCCTGTATCCGCATCCGCAATGATAGGTCTCAAGTAGTCAATGTAAGGCATCTTGGCACGTTCCTCTGGCGATGCATCCACCCGTTGGTCATAATGCTTTCTGTCATGAAGTTGCTGTGCGCGGAAGAGGCGATGGACCTGGTTCGGAACTGTCGTGTAAGGGTAATCTCTATGTGATCGATGAAAAGAACGCAGAGCGCCTCATATGCTCAATACACGAGGCATTTAATGAGGTAAAATGTGACCCACCCAAGGTCCGGCCCAACCTCATTGTTCGCGGTTGTGAGCACACTGCTCGCTGCCCACCCAGAAACATACATGACTTCAAGCCATCGCGCCATCTGAGTCATTTGCACTGGGTCAATGGCACCAAGAGTGTGCACCGGCTTTCCCTCCTTCGCCGCTCTATCGAAAACGGCATAAAGTTTGTCGGCGAGTAGTGTCGAGGGAAGAGGTAAGGGCGGAAGGGATCCCTGCTTCGAGCGACGGCAGCCGCAGAGTATGGACGAGACAAGCCTGAGAAACGCGGTTGGGAGAAGAAAGTCTCGACGGCAGCTACGCGAGAATCAAAAGCGTCGGCTTCCTCGGTGAGCGTCGGAGTATCCAGAGACAGCGCAACAGGCCGCGCGTACGTCGCCGAAGAGGAGACAGCCCTAGATATCTGCGTCAGAGCTCCTCTTGACGACAGAGAGCAGACGCGATACATTGTGGAAGGTGTAAACTGAGTTCGGCAGTCGATCCGTTGTGTGAGTGTTTAAGGCACAAACAAAACTCAGCCAGACTGGGGTGCCTAAGTTCATTGAATTCAATACATTTACGAAACATTTGGCAGACACGGTGTCGTGTCGACAAAGCAAATATGCAACATGAGAGCTACATAAATGTGACAAGGTAAGGAAAGGTATGTGCAGAGTGCGATTGAAGATGCAGCGAGCGTAAACAGATGATGCAGAATTTAGGTAGTGATACGATATAAATTAGTAGCTTGAAGGTGCAAGCCCATATGTCTCTGAGAGGTGGTGGGGCGACGCGGTGTTAAGCATCGCAAGGGCGACCAGCGAAAGTTGCTGTGCATATATAAAATCGCGCCAGGTGAGGATTCCGCACAATTTTCCCTAGCGCATTTCGGTTAGCCATGGGTCGGAAAAAAAGTGATATGACTCACTACACTAGTGTACGATATGGTGATGAAAGCCAAGCAATAGGAGGGCGTCTTCGACTTTGACACCGGATAGTCGTCCTGGAATTTTCTCCAAACGATCGTAATCAATGGTACTTAAGTTGATTCCAGAGCGAACGTCTATTTGGTGCGGACGAGGGGTAGGCATAATGGTAGTAGTAGGACGAGGGATGGGCGACGGTTCTGGTGACGGAGTAACGGCTTCTTGGTACTCTTCGTCGTCGGTTCCAGCGTCTGAGGGTGCTGCCACGCGCACGTGTTTACGCCTTGAGGTGGTGACACTGCTACTTATGGGAATCGGAATGGTACTCGTCTCTTCATTGTCGGTGTCCACGTCATGTTCCTGGTCTGGCATACGATCGGCTTCATGCATGTTGACGGAGTATGAGGATGCAGCTGAAGGGGTGACCGCACGAGAAACAGAGCCCGATCCTAGCTGTATACTTTCTGTATCCCCGTCCTCGCCGGGTTTCAGAGCACGTTTGCGTGTTGTTTGTCGGAGGTTGCGGAACCAATTGGTTACTTTCGCGAGGTCCCTGCCGAAAAAGGAAATGTTTCAATAACAGGAACAAGGCTACAAAGAACAATGGAAACAGACGTACATCCCAACTTCAAGCGCTAGGGCACCGCGTTCCTCAATTGAGGGATTAGAGGTGCGATTATACAACTTTTGCAGCGCCTCTAGCTGGTGTGGCTCTGGCCGTGTTCGTCTTGGACGATGAGATGGGAGGATACTATGATAGGGACCTCTTGATGAGCTGGAGGCGTTGGAACGTTCTGCGCTCGGGGACCGCCTCTCTCTTTTTATTAGAGCAGAAACGGACGGGTGAGAAGATCGTGGGGGGAAAGCCATTGTTGCAAGGGTCGACCTATCTCGAGAATAAGACAAGACGTCCGTCGGGGATCTGGTAGTGGGTTGCCACTGCTATCAAGGTGCTGCAATTTGTCAGGGAAGGGTTCATCATCCAGATCCAGACGTTTCTTTGCAAGGCTTCGCTGATTTTGAAACCAATTAGTCACACTCTGATAGCGCCTATATATGATGGAATGAGTCAAGTGACTGCTACTACGCAAGGGATTCACTCACATTCCAATTCTCTTCCCAAGTGCCTCACGCATGTCTTTCGTTGGATGGGATTGTCCATATAAGCTTTTCTTAGCTCCTCGGTTTGAGACAAAGAAGGTCTCATTCGCATCCTAGGACGAGAGGGTAGCTCGGTGTAGAGCCCTCGTACGTATGGCAATGTTCCGGGTTGCCAGCGTAAAAGGCGGTCTGCTGCTGAGAAGTCTCTACAGAGGATGGGGTGTGGGAGATATGTTTAGGAGATTGTTGATACGGGGGAGAAGGGCGGGGGAAGGGAAATCAGATATCGAGGGGTCCTCGACGAGCGAGGGAGAGGCGGAATCAACGGAGCTGAGTAAAGAGGAGATCGATGGGAGATCGTATGAGGAGGAGGAAAGTCCGGGACGGGACCGCTTCTTGTTTGAAGCGCGTTTATTCTGAAACCAAGCATTGACTGTCTTTGTCTCCCTATATTGGACATAGCATGTGGGCGATGGGATCAGAAAAGATGGGGAGACAACGAGGCGTACATTCCCAGCTTTTCAGCTAGAGTTGTTCTATCATCGAGAGAGGGATGTTCATTGCGTTCATAAAGCTCGTTGAGAGCGGCGAGTTGAAAGGCAGAATGACGATGGCGAGGTTTCTTTGAGCGTTCCTTTGAAGAGTCTTGATCATTTGGCTCGGTTGACCATGAAGAGAAGGACGGGTCCATTGTGGTGAGAGGAGAGAAGGAGAAAGAGAAACGACATAAAGAAGGAAACGAAAATTAATTAGAGCAGATTGCTTACACGGTCCACCTGCCAGATCGCTAATATACTCATCTTCCCACGAGTACATCATATCATCCGTAATATAAAGTTATTTATACTAGCTCTTCTCCGTCCACACATCGTCATCTCTCTCCCTCTCCTGTCTCCGATTCACGGTCCCCATCAATGTTCTTGATCCACGCGCCAATCGCACCGCTGTGAGGGCGCACCGCTGCTTCAGTATTAAAACACAGCGGAGTCGCCGCAGCACGTACAGGAATCCCTCGTGCCGTAGAAACAATGCCCGCTTGGTGCCTTTGCTCCAGAAGCGAATCGCATACGACAATGTCGCGATGGTCGCAGGATGGCCCCGGATAAAGCAGCCCCCAAAGTATATCCGATTGAGGCCATATTTCTCAGCATTCATGAACCTATTTCCCGTTAGCGTTAGAATGAAGTGGTGACGTAATGCTGCTTAACACACGCTATTTGTCCAATGTTATTTGACACCGCATAAAGCAAACTTTTGCTGATGTCTTCGGGAGAGAATTTCCTTTTTTCCTTGCCCTTCGTGAACACCTTGCCAAACGAGCTGGCAATCATCGTCGATTTTAGCCCGAGTTTGCTATAGTCTTGCCCATAGATGTCCTTCACGAGCATGTCCACAGCTGCGTTATCACCTGCTTCCGAAAGAGCCAACATTTCTGCGAAAGCGTAAGTGGATCATCCGGGCTCTTACGGAAAGGGAGACCCACCATCAAACGAAGTAGCCGGCGTCAGCAGGGACAGCAAGCCCCACAATGTTCCTCCTCCGAGGCTCGTGCCACTCACGCGCTCAAATGTTCCGTCCTCCTCGACTTTGATGATGGAAACCCCGGACCCGATATTGACAAGTAGGCACGGCAACTGGGGCGTCGGGTTTCCTTCGAACGTTACAGCATATTTCGGTGCATTTGGACCTGGCCGTTCGAGGGAAGGCGAAGACGGTGATGGGTGCGCGACAGATTGAATAAGCTCATCCGAGAAGAAGTACACTTCGTCAGGGATAAGTGTGATGAATTTCAGACCTTCGATCAGGCATTCCATCTCGTCTTCTCGAAGGACCTCGACGCCTAATGTTTCACGAAACAGTTCGTAGAAACGATGGGCCCCACCTCCTGTTGCCATGATCTTCACGCCCTGTCTCATTTCCTTGATGGAAACGCCATTGATGTTCGCTGAGCGCTCTATCAGTTCTTGGATAAACTTGACGCAATCGTCAATAGAATCCGTTTCGAAGCGTTCGAAATTCAAAGAGCCTCCGGGAAAGTGTTGTAAGGATGCTCGGCGCAGAATGGTTTCATGGAGCAAGCTCTCCTGTAGACCTGACAGTCCATTCCCAAAATGACCTGTTGGTTGTCGAGTACCATGGGTGTCAATGCACCAGTTTGTCTGGGATGTGAAGGGCTCGGAAGAAATGCTTGTGAGAGGGGCCCATCGATGTTGGAGACGGGGGTGTCGATAGTGTCGATATCGAACTGTGGGAGCTGTTTCCACCGGTCGCAAGAACGGAGGGAGAGGGCGGCGGATCAGGTGAACGGGTGAAATAGACTACCTTGGCGAGGGAGCCTCCGACCTGTTGGAGATATGGGAACGATGACGAAATGCCGTGAGACAAGGACGTACATCGACCGCAATATGTGACACGGGTTCAATGTAGTTTGGCAGGTAAATCCCTCGACTATCTCTGGTCTTGCAACATCGTCAATGAGCGTGGTTTGTTAATAAGTAGACAATGCTCGCACTTCGGGGGAAGCCTCGTCCAATATCACAGCCCCACGGGTGTCAACGTGAATTACTTTGGCTGCCGGGAGCGAGGTGGACATGGCAGATGTAGACAAGGACAAAAAGATGGGTAGTATGAAGAGATGACCATTCCGCTCTTGTATGTTACCGAGCGGTCTTACGAGGAGGTTGACACTGTCCGGAATACACATCTTTGTCACCCCAGCCATTCTCCGATGCCGGCAACCCCAAGCCGTTACCACCTCCATCTCCGAAAGCTCTTGCAGTACCTTACACGACGCCCAGTTCCGTCGGTGCCGGTGTTTCCTATGCCAGGGCGGTAAGCCAAACGAACAGCTACCCACGGTTACCGTCATATCCATTGTATCACATCAACGTCAACTACTACAACTACGACTAACCCCCAATAGCGGCGACCACAAGCCGACAAGCCTCTTCCTTCTCTCCACGAGCTCCTAGCTCCAGGGTCACGCCTTCCCCCCTTGAGAATGTCATGCGACATCTCGCGAGAACTTTCCCGCCACCCCCTGTCAGAAGGCCTGACAATTGTAGTGTATGGACCGTCGACCCAGCTGGTGGATGTTGGGTCCCACCTAAGGGCTCCATGCTAAGAATGTCAATAATAGAATCGCATGCCGCTGAGAACGTGTGAGTGCCAAAAGAAAGTACACAAAAAACGATGATCACACCTTTGATACTCTCCATTGATGAAAGAGTGAACGTTTCTGTCATTGAGGCGCCTGTCCGTAAGCGGTCCCATTCGGACGAGAAGTTTGAATAGCTCGGAATGATGTAGTCTCCGCCGGGAGCTAGCTCGACTTCTTCAAGCTGGTATTCGTCTTCGTATCCCTCTACTTCCGGCTCTCCAGTCGAAGGGTCCACTTCTTTACTAATGAACTTCAGGACACATTGGAAAGATGTAATCGCGTAGTCTTCTGGTGCATCTCTTGTGAAGGAAACGTATACAATACCCGGAGAGTTCGCTGACGAGAGTGAAGGAGTGGGGATGATGAAATCCTCTGTCAATCCTGAGTCCTCTTCCGGTTGCATGACGACTGAAACTTGTTCTAAAATTGTATCTGGCATCGTATTTGACACATTAAACTAAGGACACAGAAGTTCAGGATCAATGCATACTGAGAGAACGGTGGCACGAACCTGGAAGACGATGTGTTCACGGAAAACATGTTTAATACACGAAACTTGGTATTCAGTCTCGTTCTCAGTGAGCTGAACAGGCTTCGAGCTGTTGATGACCGTCCCATAGGACGCGAGTTCTGGCACATGAGTTAATTGTTGTATGAAGGCTGACTGAGTCTCCTCCGCAGTCTGCGGCGGCGGGACTGGTGTCGTTGTTCTCGGGGCAGGGGCGCCAATAGTGTCCAGCGAGCTCGGCCCTGAGAAATAATGAGAAATCGATCTAGTGACAATACTCGACAACTCACGGGCAACCTCCTGCGCCGCCTGCTCACGACTGACTTTGGGAACCGAAGAGACATCAAAGGGCTGATCGGCAGCGTCAGCATCCCTCACGTAGGCGACCAACTTAGACTCCAGTGCCAACAGGGAGAACACAGAGTCTAATGTACAATGAATAACGGGCTATCATGACTTTATTATCATCAGCACGCACCATCCTTGACATATGTGTCGGCCAGCCGTGGTTCTTCGATTAACCTGAGGTATAGTGCCGCTCGATCGCGAACTTCATCGTCAACGTCGTCTAGACACCTTTACACCAGAAATCCGTCAGAAGACCGCACTCTTAAGCATGAGGGGACCAACCGGTTTAGAAGCACTCCGACACTCTTTTGCAGCTTCACGTCGTCGATCATGCCAAACTTAGCTAGACTCGCGACGGCTGCAGCTCTCACGGTAGCATTCTCCAGGACTACGCGATTATAAATGAATCGGATATATTTCGAGGGTTGTGGGGCCTTGGGGCCCTCGATGCCCAAGAGATGGAGAATGCGAACAGAGAGCTTTGTGAACTCGCAATCTTCGATAAACTCGCAGAGGTGGGAAAGGGCTTGTTCCTTCGACTCCACGATGAACTTGATCATATCGAACATTGCCTCGACGACAGCACGCTTGAAATCGTACCCTCCTTCATCGCGCAGAACACCGGACAGAAAACCGAGCATAGATACGTGTTTTAATGGGAACTTGAGGCAGAGAGAACGGATGGCGTCTACGATGATAACTTTGAATTCATCGGAAATCTCGCTCATGAAGCCAGTGATCTGTTTCATCAAGCGGTCCACGGACGCCTCATTGCCAGTCTGTGGTGCCAATTAACACGTGTCACGAAAGTATATGGTAGGCATTCTTGCCTTTAACAACGTAGTGATGGCATAGGTAGCGACACTGCGGTTGGGATCTGAAATGAGATTCTCGAGATCAACATTGCAGGTGGCTACGCTTGCTGGATGTGTCAAAGCAAGGCCAGCAAGGGTGCGAGTGGCGGCGAACTTGAGCGTGGGCTTAGGTGACGAAAGGAATAATTGCAACACTAATGGACAATCAATTGAGGTTTCTTGAATGTAGAGGGAGAACTAACCAGCGATAGGTTTCGTCAGTTGGGCGCCAGAAATATTTTTCATCTCGCAAATTGCACGAGCGGCCTCGTAGTTGACCATATCGCTCTTATGGCGAAGCCACCCTTCCAGAAGGTCGAATGTCTGCTTCTGTACGCTGAACGTTACGCATTCAGTCTCTAAAAGAAGAAAAAGGTCCACCCTCCACTCACTTTGGGTCCTCTTCAACGACTTTTGCTGCGTAACGGATCAGCATAGAAAGGGCCATGGGATTCTTGAGCGCGGTTCCGGACCCTGACCTTCCACCACCAAGTTGTTGAATCATTTTTGTTACCGCCATCCGATCCTGCCGCCGGATAAGATACAGAAGGCCAAGAGCGTGGTACTGGGAAATATAGCTTGTCGAAGGCATGGGCTGGTAGCCACTATTTCCGGAGGACGAAGACCCAAAGCCGAGATACGAGCTTGCCGTATTTGATCCAAAGAAACTGGTAGAAGACTTAGCGCTGACTGCCTCTTGCGCTTCGTTCACCCAACGTTTAACAACATCTTTGGCAAAAGGAAACAAATGGTAGGACGAGACGAGGGCGGCAGAGGAGATTGAAGGCGTGCGGTCGACGATAGCAGCCTTAAAAAAGCGTTCTACGCCTTGCACCATGGAGGGCTGCGTTTGTAAGTAAAGGCGGTGGAGATAAAACAGCTGCACGTACATCGATGATGCGGCAAAGCGCACGAATCGCGTTGGGACGATAAATGACCTCCGAGTTTGGCTGCATATCCTTCATGATACTGCTCGTGACCATGATGACATCTTCGGCAGAGACAGCTAATTCCTTTATGGACAAATATACCATCTGACGCAAAGCGCTCTAGCAAAGGCGTTAAGACGATAGGAGGATTGGATGATACAGTCAGCTACGTACGTCCTTGTGTTGGAACAGTTTTGTGGTGCCAAAGAACAGGGTCGTAGCTTCCTGTGTTGCGAAGTTCTCGCCAATGTACAACAAGTATACGATGCGAGTGAGCAACGCCCTACACTTTCTTGGGCTGATTGGAGATTCATTGAAGACGCGGGCTTCCTGTATGACGGTAGTTTTGTTATTATAGTATGAGCTTAGACCCTCCTCCTCTTTTTTCGAGAACGCTGCCATGGCGGAGGGAATGAGATGAGTGACGCTTTCGGCTCTTGCCGACCCAACGGACACGCAACAGTTAACAGCCAAGATACGAACAACTATTAATTGGTTTTGCAAGTGCTATCTCCGGGCCATACATCAGCAACACACGGCGCCCTCTCCCACCGTGCTCGCCTTCTCCAGATAACTACGATAGTACCGGAAGAAGTGGAAGGTAGGAGGACAACAACGAGGAGTGACGGGCAAGGACAGTTACCCGATAGAGGGATGTAAGGTGCTTTGCGTAAAGAATAAATAAAGTGTTTTAAAACAACAGCAATAGGGCTGTGAAAAGCACGGGCGCAGGAGAGGGGGGAGGGGAATTGGTTCTAGTACGTAAAGTGAAAACAACGTGGCCAACCTGCGTCCTCCCAATGTATGGAGGGGAAGCACGGCTTGAAGGAGAATCGCGTCCGTGGGTGAGAAGAAAAGAATTGGTGATTGTATGCGGGATTGGGAGTGGCGCAAAAGGTGACAGCTAACATAAAAGAATACGGCCAAACCTCGGACCAGGGAATAGTCGACATGGAGGGTCTTGAATATAGATGAAGAGGGGCAATCGAAAACCGCGAGTTGGGCCCAGCGATCGGGAGCGCCTCAAATTCATCTTTGCCTTCTGACTTGCGTATCCCTATCCAGTGATGCCAACGACTAGCTCCAAGATTACGACGAACTTGGCAAGCCAGGCTCCAACTGCAACTCCTCACGCCTCCCCGCTCAACATGACTCCACACATGCTCTTGGGAGCATGGTAGCATAGAGTGAGATGATCACCAAAGATCGCCATCACGCCTACCACCAGTCGCCCGTTGCTGGCCTACGGCGCCAGGTGCGGTAGCTTGCATTTGGCGAGTGTGAGAACGGAGTCTATTGAGATGAAACGTTGGTATGTAAAATAATAAATCAGCCAGGTTAGACGCTTACTGTCGGTCGCTGGTACGTGGCTCGCCCTCATCCTCCTGAACGACCTTGCGTCTGCCACCTGCTGCTTTGGAACTGGCGCTGGCCACCTCATCCTGTGCGCCACGCTGGACACTCCAGTCGAACACATAGTCATACTGGTAACCTTCGCGAGTAAAGAGATCGCGGAATAGTTTGCGTAAGTATGAGTAATCCGGCTTGTCGTCGAATCGCAAGGCACGGGTATAGTTCAGGAAGATACCGAACTCGTTGGGGAAACCGCGGCAGAGAAGATCGGTGGGGGTCGTCATTTTCTTCTCCATGATACGATCGTACTTCTGCTTCTTTGTCGCCGCTTTGAGGCCCTGCCACGGCAAGGCACCACGAAGAAAGTACATGAGAACGTAGGCCAGTGACTCCAAATCATCACGCCTGGCCTGCTCCACTCCCAAGTGAGTGTTGATAGAGGTATAGCGAGCAGTTCCGGTTAGATTCTTGTTCTCGCGATAAGGAATATGGAGATGAGTCTTGGGATCCCTGTACTTCTTCGCGAGACCGAAGTCAATGACGTTGACTTGGTTACCACGCTTGCCAATACCCATCAGGAAGTTATCGGGTTTGATGTCACGGTGGATGAAGTTGCGAGAATGGATGTATTCGATGCGAGAAATCTGAACCAGCTATTAGCAGTAATTAATGACCGATTGGCTCAAAGATCACGAACGAGTTGATCGGCAAGAAGAAGAACCGTCTTGAGTGAGAACTTCCGGTTGCAAAAGTTGAATAGATCCTCGAGAGAAGGGCCCAGTAAATCGATGACCATGGCATTATAATCGCATTCCGTCCCGAACCAGCGCACGAAGGGAACGCCGACACCGCCAGCGAGCGTTTTATAAACTTTGGACTCGTATTCGAGTTGAGGATGCTTGGCCTTAACGGATTCCAATTTGATGGCCACTTCTTCTCCTGATATAATGTTGATCCCGAGATAGATGTCACCTACGGGATAATCATGAACACGTGCAAAGAAAAGGAACAGAGATTAACATACCGAATGAACCAGATCCAATTTTCTTCCCGAGTCGATACTTTCCTCCGACACGGAGGTCAAGCCTATGAGTCGAGGAGTCGGCCATGAGAGATTAGGGTAATAACTAAAACGAGGGTAACTTGTTAGCACTTCACAAAGAAAATGAGCAAGAAGAAGCCTGTAGTAGCGAGGATGCCCCGTGTCGTGACGATGCCGCCTAAGCGCGCATTGATGCAGTCAAGAACAAGAAAAAAATATAGCTACGCCCTGCACAGAATAGCTAGCAAAGCTATCTGTACGTGGACGGGCTAATCCCCGGAAAGGTTTGAAAGTTCAGCGGGATAGCCACCGAACATCGCAAAGGAAAAAGGTGCTCCGAACAAGATGACCGAACGGGTGATGCCCTTTGGTTACGAAGAAGATTTTGGGGAGGAAATATGGAACAGGCCAAAGATCGATACTCACAACCACACAAAATGACTTTGAGAAGGGGGGAAAGATAGGGGAGAGAGGTTGTATTAGGGAGGTTGGAAGGCAGAAGGAAGAGGTGTGAGGGCGAAGGGGCGTGGGAAAATAGGGGGATGGCACAGGTTCCCTTTTATAACTCCGGCAACCTGTGGCAGGACGCTTGTGCGGGCGTCCATTGGGAAGCACTGGTACTTGTCACATCTTTCCCCTTTTCTTCCGGTTCTGATCTCGGCCATAAATGGTCCACAAAAGACCGTGCCTAGGCGTTTCATTATGGTCGACGATATTTAGTTTTCTAGTGGGGTGAATCCCTGCGATTATCGGATTGGTTCAGCCGGGCGGTCTACCTTTTCATGGCGCTTTTCTATCACAAAGACACGCTATTGTCAATCTGATTGCATACAAGGTTCCACATAGAATAGCAGTCTCTTGGACCTGTTGTGTGAAGCGAAGTCAACTGACTAATACTGATATAATGAGTGACCCTTTTAAAGACATAATGATTATCATGATCAGTGACACTTATTGTTGAGCCGAGCAGTGTTGTTGTTGTGAAACGCCCGAGGATAGGACATGGAGGTCGCAGTCCCGCTCAGGCTAGAGCTAACACGCTAACGGCCCAGCAATTACGAAAAAAATTTGCATTGCATAAGGCAACCCGTGCACTCGATCCACGCCAATAAATACGTCATTGTCGTGACACATCTTCTCGTTCTCGTCCCACACGCATATATTTAGCCTGCTTGTCTACGCTTAGCGATGGAGGCCACTCTTGCTGCTCATCTCGAGAGGATGCAGCAAACAGATCGGCACCCAGTCGTTTCTTTTCTGTCTGCACTCTTCTGGGTCGTCCGTGAGTCTCAGCGACGTGCTCATGTTCCCACAACGATACTGACAGAATAGACAGTATACTTGTTATCATGGATCAAGGCCTTAGCCGCATTGATCACTATCAGTGCCCCGCGTCTCATTTACTTTCTGCTATCCTACTCGTTCACGCTCACTGTTCGTCCTATCAGAACATTGACCGTGGGGTTGAGCTCATTGTTACGTCACTTTCAGCTGAACTTCTGGTCATTTGTAATGTTATTTTGTCTTTGCGTCGTCGCGGTGAATTATTGGATACGATTTCGATACCTCAACATCTACGCCCAGCTCAAAGAACCCCCATTACCGAAATCAGACGCCCAAGAACTGCACCCTGATGTCAACACCACGGAGACACCTCCTACATTTCACAACTATCTCGACGAATTCCTAGAGGCTGTACGGATCTTCGGTTTTCTGGAAAAACCAGTACGTGACATTATTCCGAGCTTGTCACTTCGAGTCTACGGGTTATCTTGAATAGGTTTTTCACGAATTGGCCAGACATCTCCAGACGCGAAGACTGATCGCGGGAGATAGCTTGTCATTAGACGAAGATCGGAGTTTCTACTGCGTCATCGATGGAATGGTCCAGGTGTACGCACCCTCGGGCAATCCGGCGGAGTCTCGAAGCGGATCTTGGGATGACGAGGATATGAATGGTTATCAACTCATGAACGAAGTTGGCAGCGGTGGGACGCTCTCGAGCTTGTTTACTATCCTAAGTCTATTCACGGAAGATGTGAAAATCGGCTTTCAAAACGGTGGTACCCATAATGACGACGGCGACGACGTGGGTTCTGACGTGCTAACGGTGCTCAGTCCAGGCAAAGGCAAACGTGAACGCGCGGGCTCGGATGTTCTCAAGTAGACTTTGACGGGAATGTGCAATATAGTCAGATCGCACGGGGAAGATCGCCGTCTGTTTCCTCGAGCAACTCCACCATCCACCCTAGAGAGCCGGATTCTCCAACCCCGACCATCTCCCGCTACCCAGAACGTCTCATCAACACCTCGTTGAAGCAAAGACGTCGCCGCAGGGTATCTGATCATCTTACGCAGATCCATCACGGAACTGTAGCTCGCGCAACGGAAGACACAACCCTGGCTGTAATTCCTGCGGAGGCTTTTCGTCGATTAACTAAAAAGTTTCCCAAGGCTAGTGCGCATATCGTACAAGGTATGTTACTATTCAACTCATTACTGAGATGTTGTATTTCACGCGCCTATTTCCAGTCATTATGACCCGGTTCTCTCGAGTGACATTCAATGCTGCCCATAAGTACTTGGGTCTGACAGCTGAGGTTCTCCGAACTGAGAAAGCTATCAACGACATCGCTTGTCATCCGCTTCCTTCTACGTTCTACGAAAGTGGTGGGATGCAGCAACTGAGACAACGATTTGACGGGGTTAAGAGTCAAGCGTTTTCGCTTGCACAACCCGGGCCAGACGAGGACCACTTCAGTCTTTCACCGACGTCAGTCTCTCCAAGGCCTACGAAGGCTCGGTTATCGCCGAAAGGAAGCTTCTCCACCAGTCCGGTGAAGCTACGTGAGAACGTTCACTTTCTTCCACCGCGGACACGTTCGTCAAGGCATTTCGTACAAGCGGGAGATCTACACAGTTCTATGCCTTCCGGAGATGGGTACAAGCCCCTAGGCAGAAGCTTCAGCATCTTAAACACCCCTCATTCTTCTCGCCGGGAGCTGTCTGACGACTCTGAGACCCCAGAATTCCTTCACTTCGACGGGGTCGATTTTGACCTCCGGCAGGAAGTAATGAATTGCATCGCAATCTCTATTGGCCTGTCACAACCTCCACTGAGCGAGGATGCTTCTTCAGAGGCGTCGCCCTCCTTTTCTGCTACGGACAGCGGGCGAATCCCGCAATCAACTGGTTTCTTGCAGTCACCATTCAGTTCCTTATCACTGCTCGAAATGGGAGATGACTCTTCCAGCGCCACTGGTGGATCCTCCTCCGTTACCGCAGGCGGATACGGGAGTGGGCTCGATAATGGCGTCGAAATCTTGTTTTTCTCCGAAGGATCTTATTTGGCAAGGGCTGGAGAGCGAGATATAGGTACGTTTCTGTCAATATCGACCCCTTTTCGCTTCATATTCCTTCAGGACTTTTTTTTGTGATCGAGGGATTCTTGGACATCGTGCTTCCCACTGAAGAGCGAACATTCCAGGAAAAAGAACTAATGGCAAGGCAATCTACACCGACCGTGGACTCTCTATACGATGCCGAGGCGACGTCTACAAATGAGGATGGTAACATCTCCAGCATCGGGAGCTCCAAAGAATCGTCCAGGCGATCTGCGCCGAGTGCTCCCCAGCAGAATCCAACCTTGAAGGGTCGGCGGCCCTTATTCACAGTAAAACCGGGGGGATCGCCGGATATTTAGGTGAAGTCACTCTACCTGTATGATAAGGTGCCATCTTAAAGATTCATTGCCATAGCATCCTTGTCTAGTGCCGCGTCTTATGTCGATATTGTGGCCAAGACTGACACATACGTTGGTTTCTTACCACATCACGCCCTCGACAGGTTACTAGAGAAGCAACCCATCGTACTACTCACACTGGCCAAACGCCTTATTTCTCTTTTATCACCTCTCGGTCAGTATTTTTGTGACACATCATATATTTTTCTTAAGCGCTGCCGTGATCAGTCTTACAAATTGATGCGTCGCTGGACTGGATGCATGTCAACGCTGGTCAAGTTCTATGGCGAACTGGTGATGCCAGTGATAGTTTTTATATAGTCATCAATGGCCGTCTGCGTGCAATCACCGAAGATAATCAAGGCGGGGTCAAAATTGTTGCAGAATACGGTCAAGGGATACTGCTGGCGAGATCGATGTCATCACAAGCACTCCTCGTCGCAATACAGTGCATGCTATTCGAGATACAGAACTCATACGCATGCCACAGACCCTCTTCAATGCTATATCGTCAAGGTAGGATTTCACAATCCGAACCGAGTGGCTGATTTATCACACACCAGAAACCCGCAGACAACAGCCTTGTAAGTGACAATCGCCTGCATACTTTATCTTTATACACATATATGATCTCTAGGCTACTGCGGATGATCGCTTCGAGAGTCCGAAACGACATTGATTCTTCCCCGAGTGCAAAATCAAGGAACATGGGTTCGGAGTTTAGGCGCAATAACGCCAACCTGAAAACCGTTGCTGTGCTTCCTGTGTCTCGCAATGTCCCCATTGACAGCTTCGCCCGGAAACTTCACTCTGCGTTGGAGAATATCGGGTCACCGACATCATACCTCAACCAAGCGTCTATCTCCAACACTCTTGGGAGATACGCATTTACTAGAATGGGGAAGCTGAAAACGGCGGCTTGGTTAGCTGATCAAGAACAACGATACAAGATTGTTCTTTATGTTGCAGATTCCTCTGTAGGAAGCTCCTGGACGCAGACTTGTGTTCGTCAGGCAGACTACGTACTTGTCGTTGGTCTATGCGACGATCCTTCCATGGGGGAATATGAGCGTCTCTTACTCTCGATGAAGACCACAGCTCGCAAAGAGCTCGTGCTCTTACATCCAGACCGATCCGTCGCTCCTGGCTCAACTAGGGAATGGCTGAAGGTGCGAAGGCATTACTTTCCCGTCTTCGGCTGACAATTTTGATGGCTACAGACTCGCCCATGGGTTCACCAACACATCCACGTGGAACTTCCAGTCTGTGCGCTTAAACCTAGGTTACCGCACATTGCTCATCGAAGGTTATAGGGACTCAAGATCTCGGTTCCGAAACCTACGCCGACAACCCCGCAAGATCCCGCCGCAGTAGCAGCTCTGAAAAACCTAAAGGACAGAGTGCAAAGCGAAATACAAAAGTATCGCGGTAGCAGACCAGACGTTAGAGTACAAAGGCTACCTTATACCGATGACTTTGCCCGCCTAGCACGAAGGATCTGTGGCATTTCGATTGGGCTCGTACTAGGAGGAGGCGGTGCCAGGGGCATATCCCATCTGGTAAGTCACTCCACTCGCCTTGGGCAGCATGTTTCGCCTCAATCTAGCTAGGGTGTTCTACGGGCGCTGGAAGAGAATGGTATACCCATTGACCATATAGGTGGTAAGCCTATTCGAGACTATCCTATGTTCTCAACCACAACTATTTCAAGGTACCAGTATTGGCGCACTCGTCGGCGGTTTGTATGCGAAGGAAGTCGACCTCATATCCAGCTCTGCTCGCACAAAGCAGTTTAGTGGACGTATGGGTAATATATGGCGTTTGCTGTCAGATGTCACATACCCTCTGGTAGCCTACACAACTGTCTGTGCAGTCTTCTTGTTTAGGCTTTATCTCGGGCTGACATGCTGTATTAGGGACACGAGTTCAACCGATCGCTCTACAAGGCATTCTATGATCTGCACATCGAAGATATGTGGCTGCCATTCTTCTGCAATACTGCGAACATCACGACTTCTCGTATGGAGATACACGAGACTGGCTACGCTTGGCGGTTTATCCGTAAGCTTTGGATACTCCGTACGTTCGCATTGAATAATAAGCGCTCTCAGGTGCCTCGATGTCGCTTGTGGGTCTTGTACCTCCTCTCTGTGACAACGGCAACATGCTAGTGGACGGTGGATATTGTGAGCAGTCTCCATGATGCAGTTATTGAGTAGACCGCTCATTCCCGACGATGCAGTGGATAATTTGCCAGTAGGTGCCTCTCGTTATGGCGTTGATGGGCCTGACTCCTGTCTGGGCTAGGTATCCACAATGTTTGACATGGGTGCGAGTGCGGTCGTTGCTTGCGACGTTGGCTCAGTAAGCTAGACCATCTCGTCCGACAGCTAACTCTTATGCTCTTCCAAGCTGGACGATAATTCTCCCCGAAACTTCGGAGATACGATCTCTGGTTGGTGGTTGATGATCATGCGATATAACCCATTTTCAAACGCAAGAACGATCCCCGCAATTCCAGAAATCCAGAGCCGCCTTGCATAGTATGTCTGCCATGGACGAACACCTTGACATGCATTAATACTTCGTGCAGCGTTTCAAGTGTGCAAACTCTAGAGGAGGCTAAAGTTACTCGCGGATGCCTGTACATGGCGATGCCCGTGCAAGAGGTGTGTAAATCCAGCTTCTAGGATGCGTGCCGATGATTTCATACTGGGCAGTACGGAACTTTGCAATGGGGGAAGTTCGATGAAATCCAAGAAAAGGGATACCAAGCGGCCATGACGATGCTAGGTCAATGGGAGCAAGAGGGAAAACTTCCATTAGGATACATAGAGGGCAAGAAATTGAACGCGAAGAGAAAGAAAGGACAGAGTGCAAGGAGAAATTCGATATAAAAGAGTTGGGCTTTGCATCCATAGCTGCTGCATTCGTTTTTTTATATGGAGAGTAGAGTGTACGCCGATCACCAGCTCGCCATAATACGATGCAGCGGTCCGTAAGCGCCGTGTACAGTCCATGACTTCCTCTGCCAACTCCAATTCTGACCAGCCTCGGTCCTCCAAAGACGCCGCTGATGTCTCTATACTTCGAGAAGTAGCTAGAAACTCTCTCGTGCACGCGCTCAATTCCGTAAGATTCCCCTCTCTACAATGTATGGTGTGCGGCCTTTAACCGTTTACAAGGTGAACGGAGCCAAAACACTTGTGCTGGACCCTTCTCTAGCCGGACCACTTAGCTTGGTAACAGAGGTGTCTTTGCTCCAGGTATCTACCGGCTACCTCCCATCTTCAGTTTTTCCGCAGCTTATAGCGACACACAGCAACATGGAGTCGATAAGATGTTTTGGCTGGAATCTGGGCCACTCTCCGCAGTGACGACAAGTATCGTGTATCTCTGTCGCCCACGAATCAAATGGGTAAAGATAATTGCAGGTGAGCCATTTTTTAGCTACTATTCGACTGCTCTCACTGCGAAACAAAAGACCAGATAAAACGACACGGCGCGGAATCACAGAAGCATACCTACACCCTTCTTCTTGTACCCAGAACATCCACTCTCATCACCCGAGTACTAGAGGAAGAGGAGTCCTGGGGGATGTGACAGTTTCTTCTTACAACCTCCAGTTTATTCCAATCGCGGACGATGTGATTTCGCTCGAGAACACTGAAGCCTTCAAAGAAATATGGGTGGTGGGCTGCACCGTCTCACCGCAGCGTTGCTCATACAATCTCCGGAATTCAGGACGGCGATGAAACATCCATCTATGACTCGGCACAGGCATTGCACACCCTCCAGAAGCTATTTGGGCTGTTTCCTCGGATTATCGGGAAGGGCGACTGTGCTGGTGTGAGTTCCTATGTCTTACGAATGTCCCATCATCTGATTCTTCGTAGAGGTTAGCGGATTTGCTTGCGCTCCAGACGACGCAGCGTACGAGTGCCGACCGAGAGAGCTTGCTTGACATCTCGGACGCGTTTGATTCACTCATCGTTATCGACCGACGAGTGGATATGATCACACCTCTGCTGACCCAGCTAACGTATGAGGGACTAATTGACGAAGTCATTCGTATCAGGCATTGTAAGCACGCAATCGTTCTGCCGCAACTCAAAATTGACGTATGTCTCCAGCCCATATTGAGGTCCCAGCATCACTCCTCAACCCTCCATCTAACGCCAACCCAACTGCATCGGGCTCAACTTCCACGGCTCCTGCCCCGACTCTTGCTCAGGAAAAGAAACGGAAACATCACCTTTCTGCCGCAGCCGACCCTATTTTTGCTGAGTTGAGAGATCTCAACTTTGCATCTGTGGGAAGGCGATTGAACAAGGCTGCACGTCGTCTGGATGAAGACTACAGGGTCCGTATATATCATTATACGGAAATACCGCTAAATTGCTGTTCAGGCGCGTCACCAAGCATCCGTGTCTCAGCTGCGTGACTTTGTGGGGAAGTTGGTGGCCTTCAAGCAGAGCACCGAGCCTTGCAACTCCGTGAGTCTGTGGTGACTCACTCTTCGACACTCTTTGTGAAATGCTACGCCCACAGACACTGGATTATCGGAAATGATAATGCCTGTGACGCGGTCGGAGATCTTCAACAAATCTCTAGAAATACAGCAAAGCTAGTATCTGGAGTGATTGCCCTCGGCGCGCGTGACTCACTCCCAATTCAGACTTACTTGCTTCCTACGACGTGCCTGGGCAGATAACAGCGGTGGAAGATCTCATTGCGCAAGGCGCAGATATACAACACGTGATTCGACTTCTTTGTCTCGCCAGCATTACAGCTGGTGGTATCAAGGCTAAAACACTCGAAAACATAAAGAAAGAGCTCCTACAGGTTAGTGGTCATTTCCAGTCTTAATCAATGGCGCACTCATAGCGCGGCAGGCGTACGGATATAGCTATCTTCCCTTACTGCTTTCCTTGGCTGCTCCTCCACTAGCTATTCTTCTCTCGAATCCTTTGCCTCCATCGACCCCTGCATCGGTGGCTGGCGCTAAATACCCATACGCGTCCCTGCGGAAGTCGTTACGGCTGTTGATCGAGGGTAACGAATCACTCGACGAACTGGAGAACGACATCAGCTACGTTTATTCTGGATATGCCCCAATAAGCATTCGGCTTGTCCAATGTGTAGCTCAGAAAGGTGGTGTTCTCAGTAATCCGGCGAAAAGCAAGGAAGCAGGGGCAGAAGAGGGCAACCGGAAGGGCAAGTCGACGTCGCTGGGACAAGTACAGGCGCACCCCATCGTCGGTTTCAAGGGCTTCGAAGACGTCCTTGAAAGTATCGCTGGCAAGACGTTCGACATCACGCAGAAGGGGCTTGAGGGAACCAATGGCCCAGGCGCTACGAGTAAGTGATCATCCCTGAATCACAGAGGTATGTTCTCGTGCGCTTAACAACCATATGTTGTCCAGCGCCTAACCCTGGAGGACGGACGACGACCAGTGTGGTGTTCTTCCTTGGCGGTTGTACGTACACAGAGATCGCTGCTCTTCGGTGGGCAGGTCGACAAACGCAAGGTAAATTAGTCATTACATCGAACGTTTGGAGAGATGTTCGACTCTTTTGTCAGGTCGAAAGTTTTTGATCGGTACGACCGGGATCGTCAGCGGGGGTAGCATCATCGAGAGCATTGCTGGGACCGGACGGGCAGTCGCTAGCTCAAAAGAAGCCAACTTGTGAGATGGTTGGGACAACGGCTATGCGACTGTAGTGTCAGGACCCCGAACTGATGGTGATGAATTGCTTAGCTGATTGCAATAAAGTCAAATGCGTATAAAAGGGGGTGACAGAGGTCTCCAAAGCGCGGAGATCTCGATCGAAGTTATGAGATTTGAGCGTGTCAAGTTGAGCGACGTTGCGTATAAAGAAGTTGGATTGGGAATTGTGTACGCCCCCTTTCTCTCTCCTAATCTCTCTTTTCCCCCCATCTCTTCTGCACTCCCCTGTCATTTCTTCCCCTCTCCGGTGAGTCCTCTTCCTTCACCCGCTAATACTGCACAATCCAATGACCCGCTCCTTATTTCGCTTAGTCTTGCATACTTCGTTATCCCAGTCGCAACCCACTCACGATTGTCGATGCCCAAAGAAAAGGTGACCGCTGAAAAACCGGAGAGGAAAAGTACGTTCCTGTGCCTGGTGACGACGTCAACGTTTTGTTCAGTTATCTGCAGCACGGTCCTCAGGCGGTGGTGGGCGCAAGAAGCTTAGCGCGTACAACAAATTCATGCAAACGGAAATGGCGCGTTTGAAGGAGCATGAGCCAGAAATGTTACATCAAGACAGGTGAGCTGAACACACAGAGCGGACTCTGGTTGCCTGACACTTTGTTAAGGTTCAAGCTGGCAACGTCTAATTGGAAGACGTCGAAGGAGAACCCAAAGGCAGCATCTTGACTCGCACATACTTATCTCTTACGTCCATATGCCCGTCCTATATTACCTTTGCGTAGTTGGATCTCAACATAGGGGGATGACCAAGTTGTCGATGGTGGGGAGGAGTGGACTATAATGTGCGCCGTGGCTTGCTGCACCCTGATACTATACGCTGTGTAATGCATGTGCACATGTTGCCTAACTGTATGGATGAGGCGAGGACGAGGTGCGGCGGCGTAAAAGTAAAATAAGCCAACGAGTGGCAAGCGAGGCCAAGAGCAAGGCGGCCGGATTTAGCAACAGCGCGTCATGTCGCCGGTGATCCTCACTTGTCGCCTTGTCGCCCTCCGCTCGTGCAACTCTGTCATGCCCGTTCTCTGATCATCACTCAGCTCTTCCGTATCACTCTCTTCTTCTGCCCGCGCTCCGCCTTTTCACCCCATTTATCTTATCTATTAATTCCTCTCCACCCCTCCGTGCTCCTCAGGCCACGAGCCGTCTGCACCACATCGATAACGCCCACCTACATAAACCTTCCCCGGATCTTTCGCTCGTCTCCCCCCCTCTGACATCTGCCTGCTCACGCCATGAATCCCACTCAGTGGGACCCTAGCAATTCCTTTCCCCACTCTATGTCTTCGTCCCCAATGCTAAGTCCGCCGACGTCGCCTGATCCCCTGGTTACCCCAGAGCCGTCGTCCCACTCCCAGCAGAAAGGGAAGAGTCCCTCAATCCCTGTTGAGATCCCTTCTGGTGGCAGACTTCATGACGCACAAACCGACCTATTTTCCATATCTCTTGACGATGCAAGCTTTCCTGGTTCCTCGCGTACCGCTCTATCCCCTCCCCCCACTATCCAACCTGAACTCATGTCTACCCTAATCGACCTAACTTGTTCACACGACGATATTGACGATGACACAGACGTGCCTCACCTCGGCAAGGGGAAAGCTAGAGACACGGATGGAGACATACCACCCACACTTCCTCCCCTTACGTTCCCTCCCATGACATTTGATATTTGTCCGTCTCCTAGCCTCATCCCCGGGTCTGGTCCCTCTTCCTATGACTCCTTGTGCCATCAGCGCCTGGAGCATGAAAGTTACTCCCGCTCCCCAGTCGCCGCTGGCACCTCCGCCTCCCTTAACGTTGCTACTGTGCTCCCCCATGCATCTCTACGAACACGATCTTTCTCCGACCCTCCATCCCTCTACCTCGGGTCCTCTTCCTCTGCGCAGACAAGGGCGGAGATTGGCCCGTCTAGGGGTCCAGACAAACAGTTCTCATTTTCCTCCCGAGATAGAAGCCAAAGCCGATCCCTGCCGAGCTCTCCTGAGGCTGGGATGCGTATTCCGATCGACGTCGACGTGGTTGATGCCGGTGGTTGTTTGGCACCATGGAAGCGAGAGTTTAAGTCGCGCTTAAAGGACAAGTCCAGGACGGGGTCGCATCCCTATATTGTCTTTGATCGCGTCGGAGAAAGTGCAACAAACGCACCTCCGGATTACTATCCCGTTTCTCGGCCCGCAGCCGAAGCTCACCTTCACAAAGCGAACGGCCGGTCCTATTCTGATCCATTCCCATTTCCTCGTGCATTCGACGTCGTCTCAACCGATGCCACGGACACTTTCGTACCCATTCCCATCGTTATTCCCCCGAATTTGTTTGACGAACTGCTACCACGAGAACTCCGTTTGCGCATCTTCGGCGTCCTCGTTAGAATACATGAGGAGGATCACGAACGCAGGGTCCGCGAAGGCAGGTGGACAGCCATTAAAGCTTCGAAGCACAAATGGGTGGGTCGTAATCAAGGCATACGGGAGCTTCTGCGGCTAAGTAGGGTGAGCACGCGAGCCATTACCTCGTAATATCCACGACCAACGTGTCCCGCGGACAGGTTTGCAAGACCTGGTTGGCTCTAATACACGACGGACAATTGTGGAGCGATCTGGATCTTCGTGCCTTCCCAAAGATGCCTGACTCCAAATTGCTGCAACTCGTGGACCATGCTGGGTCATTTATCACTTCTTTCAATCTTTCGGACCACAGAAACCTACTTCCTTCGACGTTAGAAAAATTGGCGAGTAGCATGTCTGTGGCACATGGCATGAGGATGGCACAAGCTCACAACCAGCTCACCAATCTGAACATGAGCGGCTGCTCAACGGTCACGGCACACTCCCTCCATCATCTCTTAACTCAAAGCCCTTTTCTAGAAATCCTGTCCTTGAAAGGGATGCCAGCCGTCACAAACGAGACATGCGAAATCCTTTCCAAACATTGTCCGCGGCTTACGTCACTGAATCTGAGTCGATGCAAGAATCTTACAGGAGCTGGCATCCGATCTTTTGCATCCTTTGCCGTCGCACGCGCGGAATTGCTTCCTCTGGTCGAGCTGCGTCTATCGGGGTTGAAGGGTATAACCGACGGAACGATGACTACCCTAGGGCAAGCCGCACCCTACCTCCAGCTATTGGACCTGAGCTACTGTCGGGACCTGCATAACTCTTCTCTGGACGCGTTCGTAGCATGTACGGAGGACTACACCCTAGACACGGTTTCCCTCACGGGACGGCAAGCCGGCCGCAATCCTAATGACGGAAGACGCTTCCGAAGGCGAATCACTCACCTCCGACACCTGTCACTCTCATACTGCACACTTCTCACCGACATCGCTTGCTCTCATTTGGCACATGCCGTGCCCCAGTTGGAACTTCTAGAGCTGGGAGGGATCGGAGGAGAGCTTAAGGATGACGGTGTTGTTCGGCTTTTAGAAACGCTTCCCAACCTCAGGAAACTCGATTTGGAAGATGCATCCAACATAACGGACGATGTCCTTCAGGCGATCACCCCTCCTCCCTCCGTTGATGATGTCGACTGCGACCGTCGCGTACCTGGCCATGCATTAGAACATCTCATTGTTTCCTATGCTAACCAGCTCACTAACGACGGTTTCCTCACGCTAATGCGGAATTGCACATGTCTCCGCGTTCTAGAGGCTGACAGTACGCGTTTGTCGGCTTCCGCTGCGAGGGAGTTCGTGAATCTATCGCGCGAGAGGAACACATGTGATGCTACTATAGTAGCCATTGATTGCCGCTCAATGAATGAGGCCGTCATCAAGGAACTCGCGGATTCAATACGTCCGCGACTTGGATGGCGGTCTTACGAAGCGCGCCGATTGGCATACCTCGATGGCGCGACGACGAGGCGCTTGGCGTCGGACAGGACGAATGCGACTCGCGGCGCGTCGTGCTCAAGTCATTTGCTTCGTGGCAGACCGTCGACGCAGTCGCTACGGCCCGCAACAAACGTCGCAAAGGCTGGCGGCGCCGGGATGCCAATGTGTCGGGAAGCTCTTGCACAGAGGAAGCGCTTCAGTCGCGATCCAGATGGTGGTCTCCGGGAGGCAGACGCTTCTCGGGAACGAATTCTCCGAGCCTTTTAGAAACGAATACTGAACGCGAAGGATGTACAATCATGTAACATTATTGTGTTTTTACGCACTAGCCTGTTATAGTCACAAACAACTACTGTATCTAGGACTGTATCTAGGATTATGAATTTAACGTGTTGTATGTCTAGCTGTTATGAATGTAACCGCAGTGTTTATACCACCCTTCGCGCTCTCTGCGGAGACTGAGTGCACCGCTTGCCGCAACGTGTCGTACACGGAACTCTCGACCTCCCGCTCCTGGTCCTCCTGGTCCTGGTTCGTGCGCAGCCAGTCCTTGATGGACGAGAATGCTAGCTCGATAGGGTTGAGATCCGGTGAATGCGAAGGGAGATACAGCAAGCGTGCGCCGCGTTCCTCGACCATCTTACGGATGCCGGCGATTTTGTGAATCGACGCGTCATCGATGACGAGGACGGAGTTGGGAAGGGGCCACTTGTTCATGAGTGGAAGGAGGCCCTCGACAAAATGGCGGAAGTGCTCGCCAGTAACCGCGTTCTCGATGACTTCCAGGTGGAGAAGGCCGTCGATGGAGAGGGCAGGGAGCATGGAGTACTTGACTCCCCGAAACTGGAACTCGTGCTTCGAAGCGCGTTCACCGCGCTTCGACCATGCGTATGGCCTCCTCAACGTCAGCCTGTTGAAGTGGCTTTCGCCTGCGAAGACGAGTGTTCGGGTTGGTAGTGGTTATTAATATTCCTCCTGAATTCTTCTCGATCCTGCTCATTTCTCTCCACAGCAGGCCGTGTAACCTACAGTAAGTTAGCTGATGATGAGTGTGTTAACCAAAGTAGAAAAGAAGGACGCACCGTTTTCATACTGTAACCCGACCGTTGAAGTGAACGGGCTACTGTGTGCACCGATGCGTCCACGCCACACACTTCTTGAAGCTCGGTCTGCAGCTCTGCAAGAGCTATGTCGGGCTGGCGGTCGACGCAATCGCAAAGGAATTGGCATTGGATCGACGTGAGGTCGCGCAGCTGACCGAGGGCGACGGGCTTGCGTGAAACTCCCCCCGCGTTGCGATGTGTCTTTCGCAGGCGCTTGAGGGTCCGTACACTTATTCCCATGTGTTCGTAGACCTCTGAGTCGGTGAGGCCCTGGAGGGACATGGCAAGAGCCATTTCTTTGAGCTCATCCGAGATGTGACGACCAACCATAGGGAGGAGACGGAAAGGGGAGGGACAACAAAGCGAACAGACGATATTTCTGTCCGCTACGAGCGGGAGCGGGATCTCTGAGCACGCATAACTTAGTGGCAGAAATGACACAATATGCAATATACGTGTAATGGTTAACTACCCCCTGAACCTATTTTACGAGATAAGTACCTCCATTAATCCCGTCTTGGACTTGACTATAAACCCAGCTACCAAAAGCTTGGAACAGTACATGCTAAAGTCGAGTGCCATCGAGTGCCAGAGGTCGGCGAAGCGAACGAAGTGAGCGAGATGTCCGTAGGCACGGACTTAGTCGGACTAAAGCTTGTGTGTGTAACCACACACATCTCCCTGACAATGAGCCTAATGCTGTAATTATTATGTATTTGTTGACAATAAAAACATTGAAACACAATACGGCGCTTGGAGACAAATCAGCTAGCCGAGCTAGGGGGGTCCTTCTTCTTGGATCGTTTCCTCGACCTTTTCTGCTCTCCGCCAGAGTCCCACTCGAGGTATCAGCACTACCATCCTCTATGCTTGCCCGAGCCGTCCTGCGGGACCGCGACGACGAGCTCGGTGTTGTGCTTGTCTCACCGACCGCGGCAGAAGGGCGAGGATTTAGATCCTCGGATCCTCGCCATAGCCTAGGAGACAGACAGACGGAAAAGTTAACGGCAAGATGGGTAATGAGCCGGGTGAAAGCGCGCAAACCTGCAAAAGGGTGAAGGCCTGCCGCCTTCGCTTCCCAACGCTCGTTTCGGAAGGGGCCTTAGACTCGCCCTTAGCGGCTAGGGGTAATACGCCAGACGCTTGACCAGGAGGATTGTCTGAAGGCCGTTCGCCGTCGTCCTCCCCACCATCGATCACTTTTAAGTCCTCAGTCTCCTCCTCGCGATCCTCTTCGCGAAGTGTCTGTTGGTATTGTTCCCGCTCGAGCATCTTCTCTGTCACCTTGACTGGAACGAGAACCGGAGCCGTGGCTGCCGGGTCATCAGCGTTGGAGGATACGCGGGCGGTGGTGGGACCAGAGTCGGAGGTCGGAGCCAGAGGCGCATCCTTTACTTGTGCAATGGCATGCTTGATGAAACGAGTCGCAGCAGCTCGGTCGATCGCGAACTGACCTGTGTGATGGATACGATGAGATTGAGAACGCGTGCACGAGACAACACGGACGTTTCGCAGGATCTTCCGCGTCCTTGATTTTATCGAAATATTGTCGTACTCTCTCCTGAGACCACAATCCTATTAGCGCCGTCTCTTGGAACGAAAACAAACGAAACGCACGAGCTCTGTAACCACCGGATGCGTTTTCGGGTCCAGGCCTTTGGTCTTGAGGTAGACTACAGGAAGCCATGTTGGTAGAATGAGTCGCCAGGGTGGAGACGAGGATGCATTACGGACCAAAGACGAGATCGTACACGAGGTACGGAATGACAACTTGTAACTTGGCTTGCTGGATCGTGTCCAAGCCAAGGATGTGCTCTGGCAGAGACTGGGACAATAACGCATCCAGGCCAGTTTCGAGCTCGTCGAGTGAGCTGCCAGGGTCACAGCCGCCTCTTGATTTTGAGCGTATCGTCAGACATGACTGGGGTCTCAAGATCTGAGATCTGAGACTACATGCCTGTAATCAATCACCAATATATTTTGATCTCCGCCTTTTCACCAAGATAGCTCCTGGCGTATCATTTCATGGACAAGCAAAGTGAAGTCGCTGACTTTTATCGACGCGAGCTCGCGCAGGCGTTGAACGAGGAGTCGTTCGGTATTACTCGTTCGGAAATCACGTATTTCTCTGAGATGAAGCAAAGGCAACGATCACTCTATTGGAGGGCGAGATTGTGGATGTGTCATTGTCATCCGCCGGATACAAAGTAGGGTAGATCCTTTCCAAATGGCAGCTTCCACAATTTATTGTTTATTTAGGCTGAGGAGAGATGCTATGAGACCCTGGATGTTCTGTTGTACTCTATCAGCTCATCTTATGCTACGAAAAGGGACGCAGCAATAATGGAAAGGCTGCAGGATCTTGTTAGGACCGGGAGACTAAACGAAGGTATGCGTAGACCAATGTGTTATGCCACAGAGCTGTTCCACTAAAGCTACTACGACTTAAGAAATCACTGAGCAGTGAAGCTGGTGAAGTTGAAGTTGAGGTGGACGTTGTTGATTGACGTCAACAAATATTTTCGCAATCTAATAACTGTTGCCATATGTAGTTAAATTACCATTGACTCTCTGTCACATACTTGAATATGGTTCGTTGTGCGGTATCCCGTTCTGCTAGCCGTAAGTTTACTCATAAACCGTTGCATTCGACAGTCGTCTGAACTAAGGTACACTGCAAATACACAGTTAGAGCATCGTATGTCATCCATCTACCTATCTGGTCCCATTTTTATATCATCTTCTAGTCCATGCACGTTATACTGGCACTGGTAAGTTCCATTTGGTGTTCGCCTCCCCCTTCGAGTTGTTTATATTCTTTTAGGCCACGCAGATCTCAGCAAATAGTGCGCATACATTCACTTTTTTCCCCCTTGTATTCACACATTTATTCAGTGAGTGGATGACACATCAGCACCGAGATACGTTAGCGTCTATAGTCGGGCATCCCAGCCTCACATCCTATCTTGCTATTGCTGATGGGGAGGCTACTGGACGTATGAGATTCGAAATGACAGAGGTACTCCGTTCCGTTATGCCGTGCACTCAACATAAGCTGACGATGGACAAGAGAATGCTGCAGCCTTGCGGACCTCCTCCCGCGAAAGATGATGATTAAGGTGACCATTGTGTCATATTTGTGCACTTGAGGGCAAGCTCTGTGCCTTTTGTAGTAGCGACCGCACCAATGTCCAAACTGGTTGAATTTATACGCAAAGCGCTGCCTCTTGGGCTGACCTTATTTGTTGTGGAAAGTGCTTCGTCTCTTTTGCTCTGCTAGTGTGCCTACATCGACCGTCCACTGATCAAGATATATCGCCCATAAGATCTGCTTCCCTGTTTGCAGCGGGACACTTTCGTGTGGTCCTTACCGGACACATGCCACAATCGCGCAAGCTTACAACGCCATCACACTTTTGTCCCGCAATTTGGTGAAGTTCTTCTCTGGCTCGATCTCTGTTGACACTTTGTTCATTAACCTGTTTGCCACTGCCCTCGGTTGTGGTCTTTGCCCTCGGTTCACCTTTGAATCAAAGAGTTACTTAAAAGTTGCAGAATGGCGATGTCTCTCCACCTTATTCCACCCCTTCAGATCACTGACTTCCCTATTAATCATCCTCGTTACACAATCCACTTTGCTTTTCGAATTGACCCATCGTGAACGCCCAGTAAAGCCCTGCATTATAGCATGGCCCTCTCAGCTACTAAACTCTCTCGCCACGGTGAAGCATTTGCAGTAGGAGCATCTCCGGGAAGAGCTGGTGCGTCGAAGCATTCGACCTTGGCTTCGACCTATGGGACTCCCGGCTCGCGGTCTCGATCGGGAACCAAGAGTCGCGATGCTGGGCAACTCCAAGTGGTCCTACCTCCAGCTCTTCCTATCGTTTTCCGCGGACTTTCTACGATAAATTCCTTTCTTGCGTCCTCTTCTCACAATTTCGGCCGTCCGCCTGGTGCTTCTCCCGAAGGAGATGAGCAGAGTAAAACGCCAGAAGAGCTTCCGAACTACAGGATTATCCATGGTGTCAAGTACGACGCGTACCCGCGCAATGAGGTCCCGTACTCTATGCTCTACGATACTGTCACCCCCGAAAAGTGAGCTAGATACCCTACCGAGCACTCGTTCAACGCTGAGATTCTTTTTGCAGTGAGCTTCACTCATACCTACTCATGCGGAAGCTCACCGAAAATGGAGCCCATCTTTTCTCCACGTTCCCACATCGATCCCTGTCCGCAACGCTCTCGACATCGGCTGCGGGGACGGTCACTGGGTCGCTCACGCCGCACAGGCATGGGGATTCATGGCACAAGGATTGTAGGGATCGATTTCTTACCCATCGCCAAGGACATGACGGCAACACTTTCGGGGCGAGTGCAGAGAATACGGAAGTATTCAATCACAACTTGTGCGTCACCTTCTCTGCACTGAGCTCTCCACTGATCGTTGGGTTTAGCGTGACGCAGGAGCTTCCATTTCCGGACAACTCGTTCGATTATGTACGCTTGAACGACGCAGTGGTGGTGATCCCACGGGGACGCTGGGACTTTGTGCTCTCCGAAGCGTATCGTGTATTGCGTCCAGGAGGTCGCCTCGAGCTTATACATGATCAACTCTGTTTTCCATTCGTCGGGCCCGAGGCTCCCGTCAACTGTACATTCGCACCATCTTCACGCGAACCAAACCGGAACGTATTTTATGCCCGTGAGGCTGAGACTGGGAAAGGCACCGCGGTCAATGTGTTGCCTCCTCGCTACGGAAAGAGTCCATACGAAAACTGGGAGGCGGAAATGCAGAACTGCCGCGTCCTCGAGGAGCTGTACCTCGAAATGCTCGCTCAGAGGTACGGCGTCCACCCGCAACCTCGCGGAACCCTCATGGACGCCATAAGGAGGCGATTTCGCGGCCGCGCCAGCCACGTCAAGGTTTCCAACGCGTACGTCTGCCTCCCATCGCGGGACTTTATGGAGCGGAGCGACGTCGAGGCGTCGATGAGGAGCACGCGGCCCAACAAGCGCCAATTCGGAATCAGCATCTCCATTGACTGGAGTCACGACAAGGCTGGCAAGACAAAGAACCTCAAGGCCCTCGCACCGCCGGCTCCCCGGGAATTTCCATCGCTGACAGGCCTCCCGCCCGTGCTTAGCAAGAAGGCGGCGAGTCTCATGGGCGTGGTGCAGCTCTCGCCTGCTGGTGCACCGTATCAGCCTCCTGGAGTAGTCGTGGTCCGCACGTCTTCCGAGGGCGTGCGGCGCTCTATGGCGTTCCTACCAATGTCGTCGGCGGAGATAGACATGCATTCGAACAAGCACATACACTCGCTCTTAAGCGCCAAGCTGGCCTTGGAGGCGCACGTTGAAGAACTCCAAGTGAAGGGCAAACCTACTATGTCGCATGAAGATTTGGACGAGGCGTTATGGCAATATGCGATGTCAGTTTCTTTCTTTTCTTTCTATACTCCAGTGGTCACATTAATCATTGGATTATGCATGCAGGTTCCGACAGAAACGGTTTAATTGGCCAGAAATGGACCCATTTGCCTACGAGACCGAGTCTGATGGGAATCACGAATGTGGATCAGAAGAACTAAAGCGCCTGTCTAGAACTCAATCTACTGATGCCTCATACCCATTCGATTATTTGAAATCTTCGAAGTGACCAAGTCCACATAAACAGGAAAACCCACCACACTCATCACACTCATTTAACTGACCATCGTCCTTGTATCACGCTAAGCACCTCATCTGTTATCACATCTGCTTTCGTAGTAAGTTATATGCACTGTAGGTTAATTCGTTTAATCAGCCAAGGTAGATTTGTATAATAGATTTCATTGCATCAGGAAAAACCTCCCGCTCTAGCGAGGGATAATGGGGCACTAAGATTCAATAATTGAGCTAGCGAAGGTAGCGGACACTAAGACTGTGATAACCGCTCAGTGCGATAAGTCTTCTCTAGGCTATCACTAGCTTATTACAAAAATAGTAGGTACGTATTTCTGTCACTGAAGGGATTGATATAAAACGAATGACATAATTCCGTTACCGAATAACTATTCCATCCTGGTGGTGTTCCGGTGTGATTACCAAAGCGTGGATATAAGTGTATGCTAGATGATATTGAGTGGACGGGAATGATAGTAGCTTGTCGGCGCCCATTCTGCACTAATCTAGAGACTCGATACATTTGGAGGTTAGCATCGGGTGTGGATGGAATGGGAGAAAACCATTCAACATATGCGAAATGGGTGGGTACAGTATCCATGTCTACTGTGGGGAACAACTCCGGAATTGCGTTCTTCGGCAACTGAAAGACAACGCGTACCTGCACTACTCGGTGGCCTATGTCGCCATTAGACAGAAATGTCATGCTAATACAATTTGAACATACCATCATTTCCTTGAATGCCATCTTGACCACGGATAAGCGCAGTGTCAAACCATGATGGCACTTGGCGCCCGCGCGTGTCAGTTTGTTCCGGCCGGGCAAGAATAGAGTCCACAACTTCAGGGTGGCCATTCAACTGAAACTTGATTCTGTGGTAGACTGGAACGGCGCAGAAAGGGAGCAAGGTGTTTCTGGCTAGAACCCTTAAGGCAGCTAATGAAACGTCAGGGTGATTTATTCGAGCAATGACATTGGCAAGTGCATCCTGGAAGTCAACAGCACCATACTTCTCAGCGAGGTCATCAAACGACACCGCATTCAGAGTTGGGTGTAGTGCCATTTTCACGGTTCGTGCAGCGGGCTTTGGAGGTCCCATTGGCTGTGGAATGTGAGAGCGCTCCTGGTCGATCCCCTGCTGCTGCCATTTCATGAAAGCGAAATGCTTTTCCACTTTTTCACGACGCTCCCGGTGGGTAGTCATTTGAGGTACTTCATCCTTCTTATTTGATGCACGAAAAGCCTCCTTTGTCTCCTTGTGAAGGCACTCAGTTTGTTCAGTGTTGTAATTGTCTGTGGTGCCGAATAGCGTGATTGATGATGAGTAATGAATGAGGCTGTGCATCTTCGGAAAGTTGAAGTCTTCACGGATACCAAGATCTACGAAGATCGACTTGTTGGCATGGAATTTGGCCAGGGAGTCATCAAGCCGACGCAGTGTGTCGATAGTTTGAGACGGCAGCTGAGCGATATAAAGAAAGTCTAGGAGGGCGCGTACAGATCGGATGAGCCGTGAGGGCGCTTGTCCAGAGGGAAGAGCGCGGTCGACAATCAGACCAAGAAGTATTTGGCATATGTTCTTGTGTTCCTGGCCTGTGACTTGGGAAAGAATGGTTATACCCTTAGGAAACATCTTGATGTGATGGTTAGGGGGCTGTAATCGACACCGCGTGTCGATTACAACTGGTCCAAATGCATTAGTCAGCCATGCGATTAGGTGTTTCATGACACCCTGCAGTAATTGATGCAGGATGTCTGGCGTGATGGAGATGAATATATTAGTTAGTGGGAAAGATTCCCAAAACGGATGGAATACAGGCTTGAGGCCCACTTCACGACAAGCCACATGGAATGGGCGAATGTCCCCATCCGCCAAGAGGTATGTATTGATGGCTTCGGCATGAGAGTGAGGAGGGAACCTAGTGAACTCGCCTAGTTTGTTGAGTGGCGCAACACACTTTGGGCAGCACCCATTGTACGTGCAAGTCACTAAAGCCTGTTCAGGATAGTCAGCAACATAGACAGCAAAGACGGGATGGCAGCGGCGCCAGACCCCATCTCCGCTCGTCATTGGCACTCCAGTCTCGCCATATGGTATGATCGGAGCCAATAAATGGCGCATGCAAGAGTGGAATAAGTTTGCCAGCGTGCGGCGGCGAGCAGCCTGATTGGTTATCCCTTCGAGTTTGGTGGTGGGAATATAGCCGACAAGTAAGTGGGCATGACGCGACGGCTTCCGACGTGTAAACTTCGGAATGTTTCCGATTGTGAGATATACCGGATATGCTGCTTTGTTTTGGAATTGTGTCAGCAGCGTTTTGTCGGAGGATACTATGACAGGGACCACAGTTGCCCCAGGTTCTCTCGATTCAAGGGATGTCTGCCACACCATGTAAGTATTACGAATTACACTTGCGAAGAGTTGAAGACAGTACCTGTACTGCCCACCACCAGTCTCCGGTGTGCATTTCACTATAGACACGGCGTGTGCACTTGGGATCTGTGTAGTGCCGCTCTGGCACAAATACCAACTTGTTCGCAAATTCTGGATCTCCAAAAAGAGCCCGAATACATTGCATTACATCTCGGAAATAAAATGTTAGTAGCTCTCCTCCAATGGTAAAGTTTCGAGTCTTGAATGGCGGTCGACCCGGTAAAGTGTCGATCACGTGATCGAGTTCCTTGGCAGTTTTGTACGAAAGTCCAAGATTGTTGACGACCTTCCGTAGCACGTCAGTGAGATAATTCTATAGAGAAAATCAAATCATACGTCAGGATATTGAAGAAGCTCCGTTAGAGCAGTTGAAGAAGGTCCGCATGTCTTAGCCCAAAGCGCAATATCCCAATCGCACTTGGAATGGAATGGTGCCCAGGGAGAGGCGCCCTGCATGGAGCGGGACTGATACTCTGAATGGCCTGGGAGCGCACCAGGAATCGGGGCACCTGGGCTGCCATGTGAAAAGCTGACAATTGTCAAATCGACCTGAGGGTTGTTTGTATTGCCGTCGTGCATTGGTGGTGTCACCGGTGGGGCTGACAGCTCGGGCGTGTCAGATAAGGTTGGATCCAATGTTTGCGCCCCACTTGTAACGTTTCCACTAAACGTTGGTTTGACTTGAACCCGAAGGCTTTCCTTGTATCACTTCTAAGTCAAGCGCACGGCTTGCAACCTAGGAACGACTTGAAAAGGGCGAATAACCACAGATGGTCCCCTTGTACGACGTCACTTGAAGATAACTCTTGACACAAGTGAACAATGAGAGAAGAATAGTCACAAAGACCAATGACTCTGCTATAAGAATGCTTGGCTATGCCTGAGAGGAATACAGGTGGATGTCCAAGACAACTAAGCTATCGACTACTGGCGAAACCTGCCAACTACTTATAGTACTCCAAGACAGTATTCTAACTGAGCTTGAACTATAGTAAAATACAACTCACGACCTAATCTGCCAATGAGAATTGTCCATCAAGCCACAGGGGCTTATCATGAAACATACAGTACATGAGGCATACGGCCCCACATGAGTCAGAGATAAAGACAACCATATGACTCACAAATGACATCAGAACACAAGATAACAAGATAACAAATGTCTTGGCGCAATACCAGCGCATCAGAATACTTCCATCAGAATTGACCCATACTGGGAATTGTCCAGACCTTCGGCTATCGGGAATGCCGCCTCCGACCTCATGCCTACCATGGTCTTCCATAATCTTCCATCCTTGAACCACAACCGAAGTCCCATGACTTATGGATTAGGTCAGATACATACTGTGACCTGGGACTTCACGTGACATAATCACATGATCGTCATACTTCCTGTTCGTCCTGCAGTAGAGGTGCCAGCACTGGAGGGTTCTGCATGAACTAGCATTCCACTCACAAGTTGGGCAATCCTCAACGCTTCTCCTTCTCCAATGTAGTCTTCTTCGTCTGTTCCTGCAGCCCACACAAGGGCGCGTACTTGCTCTTCTTCGTCATACTCTGGGTCTTTGCCTACCCATTTGTGTGCTTCTGGGTAATCTTGGCAATTCTTCCAATGTTCATGCATACAGCGGCGTGTCTTGACGTTGTCCGAAGGCGAGTCGATGTCAGTACGTGACACCACTAGTGTGAGTTTGATCAGGGTGGGTGGCAGCATTGAGCTCTGAGTCTTGAACCAGGGCTTCCCAGACATCCGTGTCTACGGCGTCCACATCTGCATCCTCAGAGTCATCACCTGTAGGGTTCTCGTCTGCATCCGCACTTGGCACTGGGGGGGTGTAGGCATCTTGCACAGGGCTGTCTTCGTGCGGGTCCTGTGGTGTGAAAAATTCTGTGGTTACTTGCGTTGAGTGAGGACGGTGAGCACTGTGAGCTGTCGGAAAATTCAAAGGTGTTTGCAATGCTGCATGTGCAATACGGCAGTGGTCGCGTGGAGTTTTGAGTAAGTGTTGAGAGAGACCACGTAGGCTGAAAACATGCTTGCATCCGGGACAAGGGACTTGAGCATTGTTCATGGTTTTGTGTTAAGTGGCTGGTGAGCGCAGAGGATGGCGCAGATTATGTCTTTATTTAGTCACTAGTGTGGCAATTTTTCATATAAAAGGGTCGCATACCTTTGTACTCAATCCCCATCCCCCATTCCTGTCATTACTGGTCTTGTCAGACTCTCTTTTACCTTCGCTTTTATCATCGTTGTCTCGTGCTTCATAAATGCCGCGCACCCGCCGTTCCAACGTCACCTTGAGGTCGGACACTCAGACAAATAACATGGGCAATGAAAATGTCACTGTTGCCAATGGTCCAAATCCTACATCTAGGTCGACCGAATATAGTGCCATACACCAGAGTAACTCAGAGGTGTCGGACACTTGCACCCATGCTAGTAGGTCTATGGCTTCATGGAGTCAGACCCCTACTCACAATGACAAGCATGCGGGAAACATACCTTTGTCTCAGATGATACCCCTACCATGCGGTTGGTAACTCGAACGGCCCCAGCCACCCCAGCCACCCAAGCCATCCAAGGAAATGCTGCAAAGTGAGTGCGAGCCTCAGGTAAGTGCTTGCCAAAGATGTAGACAGATTCAAACTTACCTGACGGAAAAGGTCCTTCCCATGCTCGTCCAATGCCACTCCAGTTACCCAGTGATGGGGAGATTGTTGGTGTGCCAGTGAGTGAAAGCGTTGTTTGTAAAGGGAAGCGAGTTCCATTGGAATGCAGTGAGTCACATGGTCACGTGATGTTTGTGAATGTTTGGTTCACTAAACGAACTTTGAAAATTTTCAGCATCGTCTTACTACCCCAACCGCGGTGACTATACCCACCCTCTCGCAGTTCTTGACCCCGAAAATCTGTCCAATGACTTTGATTCCAACGATATCAGCATTGAAGATGAAGACGACTGAATGGAAGCTTTTCCCCCAGTGGACACCACTCTCAAAATGTCAGCAAGGACCTCTGAGGCGATGGCAACAGAGGTCAGTCTGAAACATCCTGCCGTGTACCCAAACTGATATTACTTTCGCAGAGGGCCTCCTGGGAGGGAGTAGATGCCACTTCGTCCAAAACCACGAAGATTCGCCAGGCAAATACGTCAATCGTTGACATGTCTGGCACCCCAAGCCATGGATCTTCTGTACCCACTTCTTACTCGACGCCACGTCACCCTGCAAACATTCAGGATGCTGACCCAGTTAGCCGAATGAGTGGTTGTGGTTCTGCACAGTCCACTCCTGGTCTGACACTCTTTTCGGAGCCCGAGTCGGGAGGACACACTACGGAAGTGTTGGGTAAGTCACATTCCCCTCGATACCTTTCCATTATGACTGATGTGTCAATAGCCACTGCACCCATGGTAAAGAGGGAGGCCCTGGAGCAGTGTATGACACTGGACTTCAACAGGAAGAAATGGCCTTCCAATATTGAGCTCGTGTTCCCAGACGGATCTTCTACTAAACTTAACCTGACCGACCAGAATCCCCTAGTCCATACTATTGTCCAAGACGTGATCGAGAACCTGCAAGCATCCCTGATGTTTCATCATGCATTCCCTGATGTGATGCTTGCATTCAGATTTTCTAAGGAAAGTCTTATTACCGCTGCCGAAAAGCATAAACCTGGCGCCGCAATTTTGCATTCCCGACTCCTGGAAGACGAAGACTACCTCATGAAGATGACTCAGCTGGTAAGTTCTTTGGTTATGGAGATGACACTGCTGATGCCGTGCAGTAGCCACGCGCTCGGATCTCACTTATGCGGGCTGAAGTCAAGGAGCGCTGCAATGCTGTCACTAGAGCAACATTGTTGGCCATGGATTCACCAAGTAAGATAGCGGAAGTGATTCGTCGTCAACTGACAGACTATCTGTACACCTATCCAATAGCGGCGAAGGTAAGTAATAAAAGGCTGAACTGACATGACCTAACACATTGTCAGACTGGTATCCTTGCTGGAGTTCCCTGGCATACATGCCCATATCAGAACCCACACATCATTACAGTTATACGGGAATCATTTTTCACTGAGAATGGCAGGACACCATCATTTGTCTCCCGTTTTGGCCACCTATTCCCGGTACATCAAGATGGCGAAGGCCAGTCAAACCGTGAGGTCCCGGAGCCCATGGTTGCACTTGTTGCAACTGCGGTAAGCAAAGGTTTTTTGATGGCATCATGTACTCATTCATGTCATCAGCTGTATGCAACACTCTATGAGTGGCGTAATGGAAAGCAACAAGCCACGGGGTTTTCAGCAAACAAGTACTTGGATGTATACCGTGGCCATATTGACACCTTAAAGATCATCAAGGATAAACAACCAAGTGCATATCATGTCATGATGGTTGATATATATACCCAAGCAAGGTGAGCCGTAATTGATGAGTTATATAGTAGTTCTGAACCTGTTGCCATTGTAGTGCTGCTCAAGAGGATAGCGATACTGGAGTTGTCGTAGCCAATATTGATCTCAACTCCCTCGAAGACTAAGCATCACACAATAGAGGTTTCAACAACCTGTTTTTCTGAACCGACGTTAGCAGCTTGTTTTATTTCTGCTAATATCACTGACATGTTTTTTTAACAGGTCAACCGTGGTTCTTATACCCATTTTCATCCCTGGTTCTGATCTAGCATAATCTAATCACAATTTACAATCATTTGTTGTCTGCTCACGCAAGTGTCTTGTTTACACTAGTTAATTTGAATATATTCGAAATTTGAAAAGGTTTTATTATAGTCTGAAATGTTTGCCGAGTATTACTAGTTATCGAAAAATTAGCACTAATTAGCACTATAGGCTACTAATAGTTGGCAGGGCTAGGAATAGCACGATAATGCACGATAATGAGGTAACCGTACTAATTAGCACTAGCCTAGCCTCGCTAGAGCGAGAGGTTTTTCCTGATGTGGATACGTGAACGAAGAACGATTTTAAAGACTCTAACTTCCTGATTGGCGCCCTCGGACTGTACAACAAATGAGACATCACTTTCGGGAGTAATGGTTGGTAGTTCTTCCGCGGACAGGTTATGATTTGCTAAGTATTTCAACGGTGAGTGACTGATAAGTAAAGAATAGGCCATCGCCTACCCAGTGCAAAAACAAAAGCGTTCGTAAGGTCCACATTCCTGACTGTCAAGGCGAGGTATGCTATTCCACCTGCTGGAACTTTCGAGGCATGCAGAGCGATATTCAGGGTGGCAAGAAACGGAGCAATCATGTCGGGGTGATACAACTGTGCGCGAGGCAACGTATGAAAAGAGGGTGCACTACCACCAGAGCAAGATCGCTCACAATGTCTGCGCCAAGTATCAAATCCGGACCAACGTTGTCCATATATGCGACGAGATCGCGGACACGGTCCTCTGCAAGTGCGTCAAACCAGTCTAGTGACTCGACGAACAAGTTCCCGTGTCGGGAAGATGCGTCTGGCGGATGTTAGCTGCACCTGGATCGGGATGAGTGGTGACCTACTGCATGGTAGATGCATATTTTCATGGCACCGTCTCAGAACATCCTCATTTACATCGGTAAGGTGTAGCACAGAGTTCTCCGTGGTTCGACCATGGCCGACCTGTATGTCGGCTACTATCAGGCCCAGGAACCCAGTACCAGAGCCCAATTCAAGGACAGATTTATCGGCCAAGAGGGCTAGGTTGGCATATAAATATCGAGAACCGATTGGCAGGGCACATCGTACTTGGCATTTTAATGAGAAGTTGCGCCAAGACAAAACTAGCACTCCATGTCCTCAACCCAGTGGTGCCACTCTCGATCGTAGTACGAGACTCAAAGAGAGTGACAGAACGATGTTCTGTCGGGGAAATGGCGTGAGC
The DNA here is from genome assembly GCA_015025155.1 of Lactarius quietus. NCBI lineage: Eukaryota > Fungi > Basidiomycota > Agaricomycetes > Russulales > Russulaceae > Lactarius > Lactarius quietus. The sequence continues at coordinate 416,426 of WITN01000011.1, forward strand.
AGGGATGGGCGATCCAGATTGAGGTTCTGCTTTCCAATAATGAGTGACAAAAGATGGTGGTGGTGGTAGAATGGCGCCGGGAACCCTATACACTCGCTCGGGATACAATCAACGAAAAGCACACGCGAGGGACATACACCGGTTTGCTCATGACCACAAGTGAAAGCAATCGGTCGTAAAGACGCTGGTCGATCTCATCATCCTCCTGCGCAAAAGTGATTGGTGAATTTGCGAAAGTAATGGAGCTTGCCTGCCTCATCTCCAAGTAAAGTCTCAAGATGTTCGATTATCCATTTCCAAAAGGAGAGCTGATAAGTATGCGATGGCGGGTATTGTAACAAGTGAGGGTTGAGAAGAATAGAGGATAGTATGAAGTAGTGTACTTGGTGAAAGGGGAGATGGGAAGGGAAGGATAATAGGCGTGGGTGTTTGAGAGCCGAGTAAGCTTGTAAAAGGCTGAACAGAGCAGTCATCGTCGCAAGTTTATGAATCGTCACAACGACAACGACCCAAGTACACCCAAGAGCCTACCCTAAACCTTTCACGTGACTAGAGCAAGTTCGCCAGCGACGTGCGTGACTTGTCCGTCTTAATGCTCAGTCTCAGTCGCCGTCGACTTGTCTCTTGTCCCCTTCAGTGCCGCACTTTCTCCTCTAGCCCACATCGTTCTTTTCCGGCTAAAGGGGGAGCTGAAGGCGAGGAAAAGGCCGACGGTGACGGGTCTGCCCCAAAAGATCCAACATGGTCTGTTTGGAAGAGAACCATTGGCAAACAATTTGAGAAACCGCATAGGCCATGTAATTGGCTTGGAGGCAAAGTAGTTGAGTCCGTCCCTTCTGTGTGTTGTGGCCGTTATAGTTGCTCAACTTGCCGTCCAACCCTTTCGCTAGCCCTTCCCGTTAAACCCGTCCTTCAAACCTCCGACTCCTGCTTCCGATACCCTCCGGAACACATTATATCAATCATTTATGACCGACCCACAGGCTAACTCTGTCCGCAACCTTGCTGGTCGGTACCACTTGAGCATGAAGCGTGTTGATGCTATCCTACGTCTCAAAGGCCTTGAGGAGAGCTGGGTAAAGGTTTGTCTAGTTTCCTCCTGATTTTTCCAGCCAGATCTTTGGCAGGATGATGTTACCGATTAGTCTTGAAGACAACAAAATGGTTATACCGTTACGCTTTCTTTCTGATTTCGATCTCCCCATTCGAATAGACGTTGTTACTGACTTTTCTGCTTCAGGAGGTATGCTCACCATTACGTTGACAAATATCCGGTCGTGCTTATCAGAAATCAGGGTAAGACTCTTCAAACGGGATTCCTGAAAGGGATGGAACAAATTCTTGGTGTCACATATGACGCGGGCAAACACAAAACTCATGAGGGCTGGGTCGAGAGTCGAATTCAGACCGTTGAAGCGGATGCTTTGGACCAGGCTGAAGGAGACAACAAAGCGCGTACTCGATACCAGCGCATGTTTTGGGAACCGGTGGTCGAGGGGATGGTTCGTCTTTCCTTCCCTTTTCTGGTCCACATCGCATCTGAATTTATTACCTCGTCAGGATCCTGTCCTCCCTAATGCCTTAAAAAAGGCACGCGACGATGCCATTCGACACGGACGGTCCGAGGTGTCTTCCAACTCTGTAGATACGACCCTTGGCCAACTCGATCATAACCAAAAGGGTGCAGAAGTCATGAGTGCAAGCGGCACTGCCGCTGATCGACCAGCCACCAAGTTTATTGACGTTGGGACCAAGTTTTTGGACCCTAAAGATCACTTACGCCGCATGAAAGAGAGCGAGCGGCGAGCGAAGGTTCGGAGTAAAAAGGTTCCAAAGCGCCGCATTGTGGCCCAATAGACACTTAGGTCTAAGACTCAGAGCGTCGGAGCATGTATCGTCTTCAATAATACAGGGGGTCAAGGTCCTCTACTTTATTACTGCATGACGAAGTGCTTCTGCAGGTGGAGATGAGCGCCGAGACATTGTGCATGGTATCTTTTTTTCTCCCGTGAGTTCAAGTAATCGAGTGTTAGACTCACTTGCGGTCAGACGCGTGCTGTCTTGGACTGGTACCTCTCCTTGTTTCGAAGTTACAAAGACGCGCTTCGGCCCTTGACCGAATTGCTGTGCTACTTGTACTGACGTCTAGAGGCCTGAGAATATATGCCTCATGTTAAGAAGCAGCTTACAAAAGCGCCATTTGCGCCTGGTGCACATTTCATCGCAAAATTCCATGTAGTATTACGATGCCTTTAAGTTACGATATAACTGCTGGAATACAACATGAAGCCAGTAATATCGTTCTTTGATCAAGTGACTCTGCAATGCCACTTATGACACAATATAACGCCATTCTCACAAGACATATGGATAGACATGAAGACGAAATGACGGCTTTGCAGCTGCATCACAATGCACGGGGAACAAGCTCATAACGGAATTGTAGTTTGATTATTCAAATGATATGTTACAATTGTAATTAGAGCGATGATAGCTTAGTCGGAGTCTAAATATTATTTCAGCTAATTATGCCGAGGTTTTTTCCCACCAAAAATAAATGTTGTAAATAATAATTAAATTCAGTTAATACTTGTCACTATGTACAGGGGAAACTACACCATCTTTGAGCATCACTACCTTGCGGGCCGAGGCCCAAGTGCACCGCAGATAAGGGGAGAAGGCGTGCGCTGCACAGGGAAAGCCGATATTGCATTCAAATGGGTAGCTCGAGGTGAACGCTAGAGAGGGAGAGCCTGAGGAAAGTGCATAAGCTGCGTAGAGAACGGGCGGAAGCACGAAGTGCTTCTCGATCGAAAATGGGGGGTTTTGTGTCCGAGGTGAGGTCACGACGGGTGGGCGGGGCCACCCGGAGCGCGTTGATAAGCGTCGGAATCACAAGCCTCATCATCGATCCATTTCAGCGAATTTTCACTGGGTGCGGTGGGCGGGAGAAAGAAAAGAGGACCTATTCTTTGAACTGGATGGAAAGGAGGGAAGACGGGTGGTGGCAGTGTGGCGGCACGGAAGAAAGAGTTGGGGCACCTCGCTCCAGCTTAGACCGGGCATAATGATGCGCACAGATTCCAAGATTTGGTAACAAGAGGTGAAACGCGATGACAGCGGAAGGAATAGGTGTGATGCTCGTGATCCGCTCATTATCAAACTGAGTACCTTGTGGAGTCATGGTACCAGTACCTTTGGCCCGGGCCCATTCTCACCTGCTGCCTCACACTAAGGAAGTAAAAAGACAATCCATCTTTCAGAGACCATTAATGAGGAGTGAAAATGCGGCGCACCTATGGTGGCAGGGATGCATTACTTCAGGAGAATTTGAGGTGCCAAATGCCAGTGAGGGAGTCCATGCTGATGCTTTCCTACCAGGGAAAGAAGTGTAAGCGGAAAGGGAAGACTCGGAAGACCACTTTGAAAGGTCCGCAGGATGAGTTGACCTTGCTGAGGCTTGCTTATAAGCATTTCGCAACCTTCTTACTGAGCTAGATATCATATATCATGGGCGGCACAACTCATGACCATGAGCGCTGATGCTATTCAACGTTTGCAGCAGAGCTATTGTTCTTGCTTTAGAGCCCCTCACGCCACCTACGCCATTGCCGAACGCTGCCGCTATTATGTGACAAAGCGTGACAAGCTGAGAGGCAAGAAGTGCAACTTACGATCTATATATATCGAAGTCATGACCGCGCACTGACCAAGATATCGTTGATACAACGGTTTTGCTGAGATGTGATCAATATATTCATAAGACAGACGTTATGACTACATTCTATCGATTGCGGTCTGGTTGCAATCGTGACAATGGCTGTGTTGTGTCATATCGCAATATAATTCTCGCGGGAAATTTGCGATGTTAACATCAGGCGACCTGCTATGTCTTTCATATCCGTGGAACCTCAGTCCAAAGCGCTTTCAGAGAGCTACTCGAACGGCCTGCTCGCTCAATTAGATACACAACTTGAAATTATCTCAGATCGCTATCTAGCCTTCTTCCAAGAAAGGTCCGTCCCTTTTGTTCGAGTCTTGCACTCTTTACACTGACTGTTTGATTTTCAGGCGAAGTATTGAGGCAGCCTAGTCAGTTGTGTGGAACCTATCATTTAACTGGGCTGATTTCTTTCTCTTGAAGTATCGATTCTTTACGGAAACTCCATCGCAAGGCAAAAGCCGTTGATGTCTCATTTGACCCACGTACCGAACCCACAACGACGCGGGCAGGTTGGGATAAAATCCGAGATAACTTAGAAAGAGGTATGCGTTTTCACATTCTAATCTACAGCCTCGAGCCCACATCCATTGCAGAGGCCAACATTCAGCAGACTTTCGTGGATATCTTGGATAATGACGTCATCAAACCCCTTGTGTCGTTGAAGGCAAGGAAGGGACTTCTCGTTCGTGTGGACAACCTAATAATAGGGCCATCCTTAAGGAAAGGGAAGATCAGACAAGAAAGCGGATTGAGGAAGATCTCAAGAGATCTGCTGCAAACTATGCCAACTATGCAGAGCTCACGATCTCGAGGCTCCAGAAGGAATATTTCAAGAGATATCACCCTCGGTAACATGTTTACTCTACGGGCGTTTTGCAACTTTCTCAAACACGTTCTGACAAAAGGTTTGAAGGCAATGTCCCAACCTCGTCTCTTGGTCGAAGGGAAGTTCCGCGGACAGTCGAGCCTGCCAAGTCTGAAGCAGGTACCACCGGTATCACGCATGGATTTCAACTTCGTTTACTGAATTAGTCCTCTGAATTAGCATTTGATGATGACTGCAGGTGGGCCGTGAGCCACCTCAACACCTTGCGATTGCAGAGAGCCGAGAATCTGGGGGACGGGTATGATGTGAGTGATATTCTATGCTACGATGCTACATTAATCTTTGCCAACGTAGAGTCTTGAAGAACTGGTTTACTCGACAACCGTCAAAGACGTTCTTGTCAAATACATGGACGGTATGACGTCAGTGCTTTTGAGCTTTTGCCAAATCTTCGAAGATCTGACACGGCATGCAGAACAGCGCAGCGTAACCACCTGGCAACGAGTACTAGGGCAGAAGTCGAGCAAGCCTTGGACAGTGCAGATACGTCCATTCTGAGAGTGTCTTTCCGTCGCGCCCTTCGCTTCTCAATTCCTCCATTCACAATCTATCGCAATTATCATCCCGGTGCACATTCAGACTCATTATTTGGTGTCCCTTTGGTGGACGCTACGACCAACGAGGACAATATTCCGAGAGTGATCAGGATGTGCATCGAAGAAGTTGAGAAGAGGGGTCTGTATACTAAGAAAATATATTCGGTAAGCTAATCAAAGCCTGTGTTAACATTCATGTTGATTGTAGCAGTTGGGTTCTCCTATCGACCCAGAAGTGCGACAGGCCAGTGGAATCCGCCTCAATGACTAACCTACTAGCTGATGTCAATTCAGTTGCGGCGCAGGTTCGATAGTGAAAAGACATTTTCGTTCAGGCCTACGGATAACATTCACTCCGTTGCGATGCTTCTCTGGGTTAGCCATTGCAACTATTACACATACGTCAATTCATTTGTGATCTATCGCCAGCTCTACCTCTTGGATCTTCCAGAGCCGTTGTTTATGCTCTCTTTGCGAGATTATAGACACTACACAGAGAATAGAGGTAAGCGGTCGGGATGCTCTCGCACATTTCCCATTTCCACACCCACATCTTGATGTCACATTATATAGCCAAATATGCCGAAAACGATTTCTCTCTGTTGCGAACGAAAATCCGTGAGTTATACCCAGTTCACAGGGCATCTCTAGGAACTCTTTGCGGCATCTCTTGCGTGTCTCCTCTCATTCACACAAAAACGTAATGAACGTGGAAGCACTCGCTATTCGGTTCAGCTATACTGTCCTTCGAACTGGGAATGTAGTTTTGCAAGGCGGTGTTGACGTTAAGGCACGTCACATCAACTTTTGTAGAAATCCCTAACTCATTCCTGCAAAGAATCTTGTTATGGAGGATCTCATTCAAAATGCGCATACCCTGTTTGACGAACGACCTGCTCCGTCACCTCCTGTCCCCTCACTTGAGAAGGATGGTGTGGAGCGCGGAGGTATACACGCGAGAGCGCGGGCCAAAGACGAGCAAGGCGAGAAGGTAGAGCATGGAAAGACTTAGAGCGTGGCACGCGGGGTGCATTTGAGAACAAACCAGTGGATGTACATTAAGGCGAAAACACTGGCGCTTTAAGTGCACATGTGGGTTGACTGTGGGACTGGGCTTGGACTACATGTATGTGACGATGCCCCTATTCCTGAGAACAAAGAGGGATGAAACAACGTGACCACAGAACCCACCAACAATACCGCCTCCTCTGCCCTCCTGACCCCTCCAATCTCTTACGATGTATGATTCCATCATCTCTAAGTATGGTGATCAGTGGGACAAACTCGATGATATCGAAGCGCTTGCGTTGCAATTGTTTTTTTTTTTTTTTTTTTTGAATGAATTTATTACCCAGAGCAGTACATAGTACAAAGCCAGTCACGAGACGAAAAAGCCCGCACTTATAAGGAAATGTAGACGCGTGTCCAAAAAAGGGGATCGGTAAATAAACTGTGCACCCACCCAGTGGAAGCGAAGTAGAGCCTATGGCTAAGGTAATATAGACACAACCAATAAAAGAAAAGTCGTGACAAAAAGAAACACAGTGAAAGTTAAGACAACAGAAAACTTACCCAGCAACGGGATTTCGTACTGTGGTCTGCATGGTGGTCGGTTCAACCTGGGTCAGGGGGATGGAAAGTCGACAGTCCGGAGCGCAGGAAGAACTCATGGAACATTGAGTCTTCCTGGGTCATGGGACGGGGTGGTGCAAGGTCCAAGGGGGTGCTCGCAGTCAAAGACCGGCCCTCCCCAAGGAGTCGCGGTGGTGAGGTGGAGTGCTCCGGGGAGGAGTCCTCGTTAGGTTTGAAGGCAGCTCTTGAGAGATGCAGGAAGTGGTAAAACCTCCCACAAAGAGCCGCGTTCTTGCCCATAAGGTCGCCGGGAGAGAAGTGGTCCCACTGCGCCCGATCGGCAGCAATGGACTGTGCGTCTGTTGCGCAGCAACCAGCGCAGCAAACAGTGTTACGGAGTCTCACCTTGTGAAGGTAAAGAGACTAGTAGAGAGGTTTGTAGAGTGATAGCTCAAGTGTGCGTAGAGTGAACGACTTGTATTCTTAGAGGGGCTCTACTCCCCTCATTTATAGGAAAACTGGTCCCTATGGTCCCACCACGTCCGTTTGCGTAAAAGTGATGAGTAAAGGTGTCCACAATATCGTGTTTTCAGTAATGCCTGATGTGAAACACCCCAGAAGTCTTCAATATCACCATGTGTGATACTGATAAGACTTGCGCCCTCCATATTGGAGTCGCGCCCACTTTGTGCATAACGGAATACCCTAATATGGTAATCATATGTACGATACTACTGTAATGTCGTAACTGCTATAGATAAGATATGTATGTACTTATTACGTTTCAACACTCCCCCTTGCTAAGTATACTGTGTATGTACTGAGCAAAGTAATATAGTACAGTTGTCACGAACCTATACCTCGGTCCGTGACAAACCCGTGAATATCAAGAGTGTGCAAGGGAACGCGCACACAAACCCAGGAAAACGAAGTATTGGTCTAGTGGAACTAACCAAGACGACGCGCGTGAAAGGATTGGATAATCCTTACCTTCCTATTCAAGAAAGGACCGGTCCAGGACCGGGACTTACCAAGTGAAAGGTCAAATGACCTCACATGACTTGTTTGACGATCAATCAACAAAGATCGTTGATTGATAAACAAAGTCCGTTGATTGGTAAATGAAGATTGTTGATCAATCACCTGATGAGCGGAGCTTGTCAGGGATTAATGCTATTGGATGATATACTTAGAAACCTTCCAGCACATTCCATGCTATCTTTAGAATCCTTCTAGAGTATTCCATGGGCCCACCCGTGGATCGGAGTTGGGCCTCCCCTAAAGTACGCACAGACCATGTATTTGAGTATATAAGCTGGAGCAATGTAACAGACAGTCCCTCAGACTGTCCACTTGCGACATCCCCACTTGTAACTTCCTGTCTACTGCACAGTTTCCCATCATTGGGTTGTTCCGCATCCTTGTCTTGTTACTCGTGGCCCACAGTTCCCTGTCCTTGTTCTACTCCCTCGTTGGTTTGACATCAGCCCATCTGATCCTTGTAACCTTGAGTCTCGCTGTTGCGTTTAAACAGTGAGCACTCATCACACTTGGACAGTCTTAGCTTGCTGATCACGAACCTCATCAGTGTCTGACTACGATTACTCCGAGTTTGGAGCGTGGGACGCTGATTCAGGATCGTACCACAACATCGATTATTCTCCCCCTCGTCGTCCTCGTCGTCTCCCAAGCATTCCCCTGCCCCCTCATCTCCCCCTCGTCCTTCATTGTCGCCCTTAGGGCTCAACATTGCTTCCCTCCAGACCCTTGCTCAAGTCGCAGAGCAAGCAACTAGTCTCCAAGCGTATCCTGCCCACTCCATACCTGTGGAGTGAACCGCCACCCCAGAACTTCGATATCCTTCCCCAGCACCCACCCCCACTGTCTCCCCACATAGGCTGGTGACATCCCCAGTCCCTCGTCCAGCATCCTCACCCGTGTTTTGTATACACACCTCAGACCTTCGTCCCCTATCTCCCTCCCCTCGTCCACCAACACCAGACTCCCCCATCGACTTCAAGGCTGCTGCCCTTCGTGTAGGGTATACAGAACAGCGCCCAGCATCCCCCACTCCTCCAAGGGACCAGGAGAACGTCCCTCCTACCCCAATTGTCCACCCCCCGTTGTGCATCTTCCATCAGGGAGAGCACCCCCACCAGTTCATCGCAGTCGTCACTCCTCAGGGAGAAGAGTGGCGCCCCATAGATGAGTTCTACCAGGACTCTGTTATCACCATCCGGACCATTGAACAATTGGTCACAACCCCCCCCAGATTCCCCAGCGTCCTCTCATTCCGAGTCTCGGCCCCCCATTTCCTCACCATCTACCCACCAAGGCAAGACCTTGCCATCCTCCTTGGGATTCCCCCCCTGTACGCCTGCTCAAAGGCAATCCTCAACCTCCCCAGCCAGGACCTTCCGCTCGGGTCCATCAAGTACAATTTCAGAGCAGGAATCAAAAACGTCTTCAGACCCCTTAACGCCCTCATCAGGATGGCATACGCAGGCACTCTAGTGATCCTAGAGGTGCACGACTTCCTAGACGGAAGAGTGGTAACTACTTACGGTTACCTAGCGTTCTACGGGGAGGATGTATTTGTGGTACACCAAGGGTACCATTTCGAAGACACGGTGAGGACAAGCCCTCACCTTTTAGCTTATTGTTTTTCCTCCCGAATCCCCCAAGACCCCTTCGATTTCATCTCCACCCACAGTGACAACGAACCATTGTAACCATTTACTGTACTAGTAAGTGGTTATATAAGTAGTTGTTACTTCGTCAATATATATTGGGGTTCTTGTACCAAGTGTCAGTATTCCCAAATCAACTTCAAGAAGGAGAAAGACTCCGACGATCCCAAACCCTCTTTGAAACCCACCGCCTCTTACAACTCAGGACTTATTACCCTGAGACATCCTTGTTCAACGCCAGTCAGTGTGAAATTATTGACTGTTGGAGCGACCCCCCATTCCTCTTAAACAAACTCAAAGACCTCTTACCTTTTGGTAAAGTAATTTACCAGTGGGACTACGAAGATTTTCAAAACATCAACTTAGCAAGAATTGCTGAAGCCGCCCAGGAACAACTTCTGTATTGGCATCTGTCTGACGCCACTACTATCCACAATTACCCAGCCGAGTCTCTCCTCTTGTGGACCAAAGACGACCACTTTTGGTTTATTCACATTCCCCCCCAAGAACAAGAACTCATCCGACGCATCAGGGCAGGAGAGCATGTCAGATATCTAGAACGCTTCTCTCTCAACTACGACCAAGTCCAAGTCAATTGGCAAGAAATCCGTCTGGTCACCAGAGGGACAGAGTTCCAATTAGTCATAGTCGAAGGTAAAGAGTTCACATACAAGTGGAGCTCTTCCATTTGGGAAACTACCCTCAAAAACCCGGACCATCGCCTTATCGACCCTCAAATCTATCACCTCCCTCCAGATATTCCAGACGACCCTGAAATCCTTGAATTCGCTGAAGTGCAAGCACCTCCACCCCTCGTCGAAACTCCACTGCCACCGAGCAGTCCCACTAGTACACCACCACAGTCTGTTGACGGTTGGGGAGAACCTAACCATTGGAACGGACCTAGCAGGTGTTGGTGTACAAAGGAAGTGTGTGACTGCAGATATAGACCCGATACCCCACCTACTCCACCTAGTGTAGTATTGTGGGCCCCAGGCAACGCCTATCTACCCTTTAATCAATAAAGAGTAGATTTCTTGTCCAGATCCAAGCTGGAAAACATAGGAGAAAGTATAGTCGATTGGGCTATCAACCTGGCATCCCAGAACATTCAGCAGCACCCCCATAGAAGGCGAAACCACAGAACGCGTGTGGAATATCCTTCCATACACCAAGAAGACCTCCGCCTTGCTTCACCAGCCCAAACCCCCGTTGTCCCAAACAGAGATATTTGCAGAATTAACCAAGTGGGTCCATCTGAACCAGTATACCCATCCATCAGAGAACCCCCTGTTCCAGTCGACCCCATGTACTCATCCAACAGAGTACCTCTAGTTTCACGTCCAGTAAACCCCATCGTCAGGCAGCACTCCACTAGTAGTGAAGAAGCCAACTACCTCCGAACAGAGGCAGTACAACTACACTGCCATTACCCAGAGTCCATCTACATTGCGGAGCACCTACCTACTAGGAAGCCTAGAGAACTCAAGGCATTCAAAGAGCACTGCAGACTGCAGTACAACCAACATCAAGTCACCTTAACAGTCAATCACCCCTTGGAACACATCCGGGAATTCACGTCGAACATCCTCAACTTCCAGAACTACCTTTGGAGGAGCCTCACCACTGTCACCCACTTTGGGATTTACGAGGAGTATCATTGGATCTGTCGTAAAACTAGACGAAACCAACCGGATCAAGCCATCTTGCAACCCACCTATAAGATCCACTACCTGTCACGAACCTATGCCTCGGTCCGCGACTTATCCGGAATACCCAGGAGTGCGCAAGGGAACGCGCACACAAACCCAGGAATACGAAGTATTGGACTAGTAGAACTAGCCAAGACGACGCGCGTGAAAGGATTGGATAATCCTTTCCTTCCTATTCAAGAAAGACCCAGTCCGGAACCGGGACTTACCAAGCGAAAGGTCAGATGACCTCACATGACTTGTTTGTTGATCAATCAACAAAAGATTGTTGATTGATAAACAAAGTCCGTTGATCGGTAAACGAAGATTGTTGATCAATCACCTGACGAGCGGAGCTTGCCAGGGATTAATGCCATTGGACGATATACTTAGAAACCTTCCAGCACATTCCACGCTATCTTTAGAACACTTCTAGAGTATTCCATGGGCCCACCCGTGGAGCGGAGTTGGGCCTCCCCTAAAGTACGCACAGACCATGTATTCAGGTATATAAGCTGGAGCAATGTAACAGACAGTCCCTCAGACTGTCCACTTGCGACATCCCCACTTGTACATTCCTGTCTTCTGAGCAGCTTCCCATATTGGGTTGTTCCTCATCCTTGTCTTGTACTCGTGGTCCATTGTTCCCTGTCCTTGTTCTATCTCCTTGTTGGTTCGACGTTAGCTACCCTGTTCCTGTGATCCTTGGTCTCGCTGTTGCGATTAAACAGTGAGACACTCATCACACTTGGACAGTCTTAGCTTGCTAACCACGAACCTTCTCAGTGTCTGACTACGATTACTCCGAGTTTGGAGCGTGGGACGCTGATTCAGGCTCCTTTCATAACATTGACGATTCCCCCCCTCGCCGTTTCCGTCGTTTCCAAGTGTTCCCTTGCCCCCATCATCGCCCCCTCGATCACCTCCTCGTTTACCGTTGTCCCCGTTAGGACAAACCTCCCGTTTCCCCCGTTCTTCTTGTCACCCCCACCAGAGATCCCTCTAGTTGTTGAGAGGATCGCCACCCCCCAAGGTTCCCCGCCCTTTCACTGCCGGTAGCTCGGACTCCAACCCCCGAGCTTCGTTACCCATCCCCAGTCCCCTTGCCCCTGTCACCCCCCTCAGTCCGGTTGGTTTCCCCAGCTCCTCGTCCAGCATCGTCCCCGGTCTTTCGTATTCCATCCCCGGCCCTTCACCCCTTGACCCGCCCCCCTGACCCCAGATTCCCCCATCGATTACGAAGCTGCAGAGCTTCGTGTAGCCTTCTACGAGGCACAGCGTGCATCCCCTGCACCCGTAGAAGAAGATCAAGAGAACGTTCCCCCTGCCCCTGCCCCTGCCCCCATCAACCGCCCCCCATCGTGCCTCCTAGTTAGAGGAGAGCACCCCCACCAGTATCTCGCTGTCCAGACACCTCGAGGAGAGGAGTGGCAGCAGATTTCTGATTTCACCAATTTTCCATCCACACGATCCGCACAGCAGAGGCTCTGTGTAGCGATCCCCCGTCTTCACCAGCGTCATCCCCTTCCGGTTCACGTCCCCCCACTTCTTGACCATCTACCCCCGCCAACGCGACGTTGCCGTCGCCCTCGGAATCCAACCCATCTACGCCTGCTGCAAGGCAGTGCTCGACCTCCCCAGCGAAGACCTCCCTTTGGGGTCTATCAAGTACAGTTTCCGGGACGGCATCCGTGACTCGTTCAGGAACCTGAACCACCTCATTCGTGAAGCGTACGTATATACGCTTGTTATACTTGAGGTGCACGATTTCTTGGACGGACGTGTGGTAACCACGTACGGTTACCTGGGGTTTTTTGAAGATCACGTATACGCGGTTTATCAAGGGTATCATTTTGACGATACAGTGAGGACCCGCCCTCACCTTCTTTCATACTGTTTCACGCCCCGCATCCCTGCGGACCCCTTCAACTTCATCTCAACATACAGTGATAACACGCCCTTGTAGCCATTTACTTTAATTAGTAAGTGGTAGTACAAGTTGTTATCACTTTCTTGCCAATACATCGGGGTTCGTGTATCAGTGTCAATATTCCCAGTTCGCCTTCAAGAAGGAGAAAGACTCCGAAGAGCCCAGAACTTCTTTGAAACTCACCGCCTCCTTCAGCTCAGGACTTATTACCCTGAGACATCCTTGTTCGACGCCAGTCAGTGTGATATCATTGACTGTTGGAGTGACCCTCCATCCTCTTGAATAAACTCAAAGACCTCCTGCCCTTTGGTAAAGTAACTTACCAGTGGGACTACGAAGATTTCCAGAACATCGACTTAGCAAGAATTGCTGAAGCCGCCCAAGACAACTCCTGTATTGGCATCTATCCGACGCCACCACTATTAACAATTCCCCAGCCGAGTCCCTCCTCCTGTGGACCAAAGACGACCACTTTTGGTTCATCCACGTTCCCCCTCAAAGACAAGAACTCATCCGACGCATCAGAGCAGGAGACGTGTCAGATATCTAGAGCGCTTCTCCCTCAACTACGATCAAGTCCAAGTCACCTGGCAAGAAATCCGTCTTGTCACCAGAGGAACAGAGTTCCACCTTGCCATTGTCGAAGGTAAAGAGTTCACTTACAAGTGGGGCTCTTCCAACTGGGAAACCACCCTTGAAAACCCAGACCACCGCCTCATCGACCCTCAAGTATATCACCTCCCTCCAGACACCCCGGACGACCCTGAAATCCTCGAGTTCGCTGAAGCGCGAACACCCCCTCCTCTTGTCGAAACTCCACTGCCACCTAGCAGTCCCACTAGCATATCAACTGAGTCTGTTGACGGTTGGGGAGAACCTAACCTTTGGAACGGACCTAGAAGGTGTTGGTGTGCTAAAGAAGTGTGTGACTGTGGATACAGACCAGATACCCCACCTACTCCACCTAGTGTAGTATTGTGGGCCCCAGGCAACGCCTATCTACCCTTTATACAATAAAGAGTAGATTTCTTGTTCAGAACCAAGCTGGAAAACATCGGAGAAAGTATAGTCAATTGGGCTATCAATCTGGCGTCCTCCAGAACAATCAACAGCGCCAGCTCATCCAGCAGCCCCATAGAAGACGGACCCACAGAACACGTGTGGAAATCCTTCCATACACGAAGAAGACCTCCGTCTCAATTCGCCGTCCCAAGTCCCAGTTGTCCCTAGAATTAACCAAGCTGGTCCGTCTGAACCAGTGTACCCATCCATCAGAGGACCCCCAGTTCCACGCCCAGTAAACCCCATCGCCAGGCAACACTCCACAGTAGTGAAGAAGCCAACTACCTCCGAACAGAGACAGTACAGTTACACTGTCATTATCCAGAATCTGTCTACGTAGCGGAGCACCTACCTACCAGAAGACCAAGGGAACTCCAAGCATTCAAAGAACACTGCAGGTTGCAGTACGATCAACACCAAATTTCCCTAGACGTTCACCACCCTTTGAGTCATATTAGGGAATTCACGTCAAGTATCCTCAATTTCCAGAACTACCTTTGGAGGAGCAAAACCACGGTCACCTATTTTGGTATTTACGAAGAATACCATTGGATTCGCAGACAAGTCAGGCGAAACCAGCCAGACAAGCTATCTTGCAACCCGCCTACAAGATCCACTACCAGTGGAACGAAGACGGTTGGACTGTCACTAGATTACCCCGTCATCAGTGAATGAGCCAAAGTACAACTCCAAAGACAAGAGAACTCACAGAAGAGGAAGAGAGCCTCGTTCCAGCAAGCATCTACGACACATTTTTGACCTAATCCACGAAAGAATCCAAGGCGAACTTCTTGATAGACCGGTCTTCAGCAAAGACGGTCACTTTCCTTGGTTTTTCCTAGACACCCTTGAAGAAGTTACCACCAAAGACTTCGCCAGAATCCACCCCCACATCTCCCACGTCCACAATCTTGATTACAGCTCACTTATTGGCGATTACCGATCCAAAAAGGTCGAGTGGTCATTCGATAGAGAAAGGTGGGAATACAAGAACAGGAAAGAAGTCAAGTTCTCAGATTCCGAAGAAGAACCTTCGGATCACGAAGAGGAAGCAACCTCTGCCCAAGAAACCCAACCAGAAGCACAAGGTTGGTCACGACCTAGAACACCACCCTCAGGCGCCAGATCAGCGCGCAGCGAATCAAGTGACCAAGAAGAGGTCTCCCAGATCTTAGGAAGCGTTACCAGAAGAGTAGAAGCGCTTATCACCACAGTATCCCAGCCACAACACCACAAGCAGTTCCAGGCGCACTTCCAGTAACCCCAGCGGAAGCATCACGGTCATTCCTACCTACACCATCGGCTACAGCATTCCCACTTCCACCAGCACTACCCCCAGTACGCGCAGCCACACCTACTCCCAGTCAACGTCCCAAGTACCCCTGCTCATTCTAGTCGCTCCACGTCCCCAAGTCAATCTAGTACACCCAGCACACCAAGTACCCCAGCAAGCATGTCTGGTTCAGCAAACACCAAGTTATTGGGATCCCCCCAGAGTCATTCGATGGTAGCCCTGCAAAGGCAGAAGCCTTTTGGAACAATCTAGAGAACTACTACTACCTCAACGAATCCACGTACTCCGATCAAGGAAAGAGGGTTTCAGCCGCTCTAACACACTTCAAAGTCGGCACGTCTGCCGGAGAATGGGCTCAAGATAAACAGAAGAGAGCCTTGCAGCCACGCCTGTCGATTTCGGAACATGGGTAGATTTCCGCGACAGTTTCAAGAAACACTTTGTCCCAGCATATTCGAAGCTGGAAGCCACCAACGCCATGTACACCTCCAAGATGGGCGGACGCCCTTTCAATGAATGGTACCAAGATTGGTCGACCTACGCCTCCCGGAGCGGAGCCAATGAAGAAACCCAGATGTACGCCTTTAGGAAGGCGCTTCCCATGGCACTACACCAGAAGATAATGGGTGTATCACCACAGCCTACCACGCTAGAAGACCTAGCAGAGAAAGCAAGAGAGTTCGATCGACTCTGGCGCATGTACAGCGCCCCCACCACGTTTAACAGAAGCTCAGGCCCACGTAACCGCGCCATAACCACAGATGAAGATCACGCCCAAGTCAATGTCACCACAGCACCATCACGACCCCCGATGGGGAAGATATCGAAGGCAGAGAAGGACAGACGCTTCAAGGATAAGCTCTGCTTCTACTGCGGAAAACCTGGTCATAGGGCTAAAGAATGCCGCCTCAAGACGAGCCAGTATAATCAAGGGACAGGAAATAGACGTCCAAATCCACGCCAAGGAAGCGACTTCAGAGCTCGCGCCACAGTAACCCAAGAAGATCAATTTGCCGAAGAAGAACATGCCGAAGAGCATCCGGCCCAGGTAGCGGCCATGTACCACAGCCCACGTCCCCAAGTCATGATTCCACGCCCTCACTCCTGCCCTGTCAATGAGGATTTTTGAAGCGTCCCTCTGCTGCACTGTCAGTTGGGACTTTACGTTTGTCCAAGTCCAGTTTTGAGAATAGGTTTTCTCTCCTAGAGACGTTAGACTCTGAGCCTGTACCAGGTGATACTATACGAAATAGACGATCACCATCTATTACACTCAGAGTGACTCTAGTCGGAAAAATAACTGGACAAGAAATCAGTGCACGCGCCTTGCTAGATAGCGGCGCAGAGGGGATAATCATAGATCAAGACTTCGCAACCAAGAACAAACTCACATTGCGAACACTAGTCAACCCACTTCCAGTAAAGAATGTGGATGGAACACTCAATAAGAGGGGATCAGTCAAGTACACTACAATCCAGAAGATCCGCGTCAAAAATATGGACGACGCTTACCACGAAGAAACATCAGAACTCTATGTTACCACGCTAGGGGACCATGACATTATCCTAGGAACGGATTGGCTCCATGCACACAACCCAGAAGTAGACTGGGCCTTGCCACAGATCGCCTTCACAAGATGCCCCAAGAATTGTACCTTGTCCAAGTACCCCCTAGTAATCACGTCCCGAAAGCCGCAGACGCGTGCTACCACCATCAATGCCTTGCATCCAGTAGAAGACACACCCTTGATAACCGAAGACGCCTTTGCCCAGGAAGCTATGGAAAACTTCCTGTATCATCACAGTTTTAGCAAGTATGACGATCTTGCTATCCGGTCAAAGTCCACTGCCAGTACGGCTATTGCAGCAAAGAATGCACCCAAGCAATCCCTTGATCACATCCCTGCCCAGTATCACAAGTATTCCAAGGTTTTTAGCGAAACAGCTTCACATCGCCTCCCAAAACACCAAGCATGGGACCACGCCATAGAACTCAAGCCAGCCTCGAAGATGCGCAATTGTGGCATCTACAGACTCACGCCCAAAGAATCAGCGGCACTCAAAGAATATATCACGGAACATTTGCGGAGAGGATACATCCGCCCTTCAAAGTCCCCTATGGCCAGCCCCTTCTTTTTCGTAGATAAGAAGGATGGCAAGTTACGCCCAGTACAAGATTATCGTGCCCTAAATGATGTTACTATCAAGAACGCCGCTCCTTTACCATTGATTCCCGAGTTAATCGACAAACTACGCGGTGCCAGGTACTTCACCAAGTTGGATATTCGTTGGGGATACAACAATATCCGTATCAGAGAAGGAGACGAACATAAAGCTGCCTTCAAAACCCATCTAGGCTTATTTGAACCCACTGTCATGACATTCGGCCTTTGCAATGCCCCTGCCACGTTCCAGACATTTATGAACAACATCTTCGAAGATATGATAGATGACGGACACGTCGTTGTCTATCTGGATGACATCCTGATTTTTTCCGAAGACCCTGCCTTGTTAGACAAATTAACCCATGAAGTCCTTGCACGCCTTGAAACCCATGATTTATACCTCAAACCTGAGAAATGTGTATTTGCTCAGACGTCTATTGAATACCTTGGGATCGTCATCTCAAATGGACAACTCAAGATGGACCCTGCTAAGGTCGCAGGAATCACAGATTGGCCTACTCCACGCACAGTCAAACATGTCCAAGCATTCCTTGGTTTTTGTAACTTCTACCACCGATTTATCAAAGATTTTTCTACCATTGCCAGGCCTTTGTTCGACCTCACTAGGAAGGAGATTCCGTTCCTCTGGGGTACCTTACAGGAATCCGCGTTCCGCACCCTCATCCATGCTTTTTTACAGCCCCTGTTCTTGCCCTCCCTGATCATAACAAGCCCTTCCGACTCATCACCGACACTAGTGATTTTGCCACGGGAGCCATTCTTGAACAACCAGATGCCCTGAACAGATGGCACCCAGTTGCTTACCATTCTAAGTCCTTGCAACCTGCGGAACAGAATTACGAAATTCATGATAAAGAACTCCTTGCCATTATCCGCGCTTTGGATATTTTCCGACATTACCTTGAAGGTCAAGACGATAATCTTGAAATCTGGTCTGACCATGGCAACCTAGTTTATTTTGCTACCAAGCAGAAGCTCACACGACGTCAAGCACGTTGGGCTTTATTCCTTTCACGTTTCAAGTTCACCATTGTTCACAAACCGGGCGTACAGAATAAATCAGATGCGCTGTCCAGGCGTCCAGATCTTAAAGAGGGGATAGCAACTGAAGACGAGTTGCGTGTCCTCTTGGACACCAAGTTTTTCACGATTCGCGCAGCCCGCCCAACGGCAGTCACAGTATTGGGAGATACAACACTACGTGTAACGTCCCGGGTCATAGTAAGTATCTGACCTAAGCCGATAACTCATGGGACTTGGCACAACGGACTATTACGGTACGACGATTGGTGATTCGATGCATGATGACTGACAATGTACTATATGATGACTGATGGTGTACTATACGCTGACTGATGGGTTTGTGATACGCTTACTGATCATACGTGGACGATTACCCAGCCGAGGAGAAGTCTTAGTAGTAGTGGCGGTCTCGCTGACGAAGGAGGACTGCAGCATATTATTATATAAGGAAGCTATCGACTGTTGTGGTCGATAGCTTGGATTTCTTGTACATCTCTCATCTCGAATTCAGAAGGCTCTTTCTCTCTCTCTCTCTTCGTCCTTTTGGGCCGCGTTAGCTGGAACAAGACTCTGCCTTCGTGCGTTGAGACGATACTCTGCCATTGTGCTAGAGTCAGCAGATCGCTAAGTCACCGCGTTCACCTTACGTGCCTAAGTCAGGCTCGCGTGTGACACACACGTAACACTACGCCAAAGAATCAAGTCAAGCCAAGAATATGATAAAGACGTCAGTATTGCCATAGAAGCTATCTTGAAGAATGGCCCAAGATCCATTGTAAAGGGCCTAGAAGAATGGAACCTAGAAGATGGAATCATTCTGTTCAGAGGACAAGTCTATGTCCCAAAAGATGATGCACTTCGAAGAGACATTGTCAAGAGATATCACGACCACGTAGCCACAGGACATCCAGGAAGATGGAAGACCTACGAAATAATATCAAGAGAATTCTGGTGGCCAGGAATATCCACCTTTGTCAAAAGTTATGTGGACGGATGTGCCACATGCCAAGCAACCAAAATCAAACCAAGAACTTAAGTACCACTGTTACCAAACCAAGTACCCACAGATGTATGGGGAGTTATCACCATGGATTTCATCACAGACCTCCCTACCTCCCAAGGATATGATTCCTTATTCGTGGTAGTGGATCGCCTCAGTAAAGCCACCATCGTCACCCCTTGCAATAAAACCATCACAGCCGAAGAAACATCCAAGTTGTACATGAAGAATGTCTGGAGACGAACCGGACTACCACGCCAAGTTATCTCAGATCGAGGACCCCAATTCGCTTCTAAAGTCATGCAAGAAGTCTGGGAAAGATTGGGAGTCAAATCCACTATGTCCACAGCCTTCCACCCCCAAACAGATGGCGAAACAGAAAGAGTCAACCAGGAATTAGAGCAATACCTTCGCGTCTTTTGTAACTTCCAGCAAGACAATTGGGTAGAACTGATACCCTTCATGGAATTCGCACACAATGCTCGCCAACACAGCGCCACAGGAAGATCTCCCTTTGAAGTCTGGTACGGATTCAAGCCAGAATTCATTCCCCCAGTAAATTTCGCTACCAAGATTCCCACGGTAGAAGAACGCCTTCGTACCTTAGACCAAGTACGGTCTGAGGTTACAGCAGCACTTAAGGTAGCTGCGGAAGTCATGAAGAGATCTAGAGTACCCATCATTTCCCATGTGTTCAAACCAGGAGATCTAGTCTGGCTAGAAGGAACCAATGTTCACACCACGCACCCTAAAGCCAAGTTAGCCCCTAGACGCCATGGTCCATTCAAAGTACTATCTACATGGGGAGTTAATTGCAAACTCCAATTACCCAAGTCATGGCAAATCCACCCAGTCTTCCACAGTTCCCTGATATCACCATACAAGGAAACCCCTGCGCATGGACCTAACTTCACCAGACCCCCTCCAGATATAGTTCAAGGAGAAGAGGAACACTACGAAGTTGAAACAGTACTCCAGTCCAAAGTGTCACCCAATAAGAAAGGGATCTTGTACCTCAAGTGGAAGGGCTACCCTAGTTCCGAAAACTCATGGCTCCCTGCATCACAGATGAAACATGCATCACTCCTAGTTCAACAGTTTCACACCAGAAATCCCTCTGCGCCCCGACCAAGTAACCTAAGAGTGCTGACGGCGCAGCACAGCCTTAAAGAGGGGATACTGTCACGAACCTATGCCTCGGTCCGTGACTTATCCGGAATGCTCAGGAGTGCGCAAGGGAACGCACGCACAAACCCAGGAATACGAAGTATTGGACTAGTAGAACTAGCCAAGACGACGCGCATGAAAGGATTGGATAATCCTTTCCTTCCTATTCAAGAAAGACCCGGTCCGGAACCGGGACTTACCAAGCGAAAGGTCAGATGACCTCACATGACTTGTTTGTTGATCAATCAACAAAAGATTGTTGATTGATAAACAAAGTCCATTGATCAGTAAACGAAGATTGTTGATCAATCACCTGACGAGCGGAGCTTGTCAGAGATTAATGCCTTTGGACGATATACTTAGAAACCTTCCAGCACATTCCATGCTATCTTTAGAACACTT
Organism: Lactarius quietus; assembly: GCA_015025155.1. Classification (NCBI taxonomy): domain Eukaryota; kingdom Fungi; phylum Basidiomycota; class Agaricomycetes; order Russulales; family Russulaceae; genus Lactarius; species Lactarius quietus. Next base: position 437,589 of record WITN01000011.1, read on the forward strand.
CTAGAGTATTCCATGGGCCCACCCGTGGAGCGGAGTTGGGCCTCCCCTAAAGTACGCACAGACCATGTATTCAGGTATATAAGCTGGAGCAATGTAACAGACAGTCCCTCAGACTGTCCACTTGCGACATCCCCACTTGTACATTCCTGTCTTCTGAGCAGCTTCCCACTATTGGGTTGTTCCTCATCCTTGTCTTGCTACTCGTGGTCCACTGTTCCCTGTCCTTGTTTTATCTCCTTGTTGGTTCGACGTTAGCCACCCTGTTCCTCGTGATCCTTGGTCTTGCTGTTGCGATCAAACAGTGAGACACTCATCACACCATCTGACTTTAAGTCAAATACCCATCGATTCTTAATGACCTTTCTGCCTTTCGGCGGGTCAACTAGTTCAAAGACTTTGTGTTTGCGAAGAGACTCTATGTTACGTCCTTGCGGAGACGTAGGTTGCTCGACGTGAGCCTAAGACGATGAGGCAATGACTAGCCAAGGGTTCAAGGGTTTCTGAGTTACGAGTAGACACGCGTGAAAGCGGTCAGAGGTTCCTGTGGGTTCAAGGTGGTTCAGTGATACAGTGACTCGGTGGTTCGATGAGGCTTCGCAGCCAAACAATGGAAGAGCAGAGGAGACAGTGTGATTCGCAAGATAAAGACGAAGACAAAGCTGGGGTACAAGCGGATACAAGCTACGTCTTATATACCCGATAATAAGTAGAGATGAGTTGGAAGAGATGAGTCATGTACGAGTCATTGTAATAGTACAGCCTTCAGGGCATACGGAATGAGTCATTGTATAGTAGTATGAGTCAGTGGTAGTGAGTCATAACAAAGGGATGACTGATTAGAGAACAAGGGATGAGATAGAACAGGTAAGCGTATGTCAAAAGGAATGAGTAAGAAAGAAAACGAGTGTCCGGACATGTTATGGTTATGACACTCTAACTCTTCACGACACGCTTTACGCCACTCCTCCTGTATATCACTTGGCATTTTTAGAATGTCCCTAAAGGTCCATTCACGTATATTGGAGGTATCAGGTGATTCCAGATCTAGCGGTGAAATTGCTTTGGCAAGCAATAGATCCAGGAATTTGACTCCCCCTTCCTGAGCAAGGCGGGTCAGCAACTGCTGATCTACTTCATCCTCTGAGTCGTGCGAAGAGTCACTCTTTGTACTTGGAGGATCAGGTTCGATTTGCTCAGGAATTCCTCCTGGAATCGGCTGATCTTGGCGTAAACGCTGCCGAGAGCTACCCGGCTGGTTCGTTACCAGTTTTCGCCAAGTACGACTTCGCTCAATGTCTGCTAGTGTTTTACTAGGAGGTTTATCTCCATAGACATTTTCAGGAAGAGTAGTTGTTTTCCTTACACGTCCAGATCTCCTCGGCTCAAATGGAGGAGGTACAGGATCTGGTACGGAAGGCGGAGCTTGCGGCTCGTCAGGCTGAACAGCAGCCTCAGGTTCATCTGGAACCTGATCAACCCCATCAGGTTGTCGAGCGCGTCTCCCTTTAAGAAGCTTGGGAAGTGGTGAGTCAAGATCACCAGGAGTGGTGTCTTCAGACGCATCAATGGGTGGTTGATTAGATGGTGGTTTATTCAACTGGGTTGTTCCCCTTGTTCTACCGTCTCTTGGTCCAGTAGTACAATTTGGGAATAACATTTCATCAAACAGAGCTTTGTCTGAATAGAATACGGTATTATGTTGACGCATAAAGGCATCGCCTTTCATACCAGAAGGTCTACCTAAGTAGATCATAAGCTCGCTTTTGGGGGATAATTTGTTTATACACCGAGCTTCTGGGATGTGCACATAAGCACCGCATCCAAACACTCTGAGATGAGAAATGTCTGGAATTTCATTGTTTAATAGAAAGTATGGTGTTTGCCATTTAAGGCGACTCATAGGTGTTCTATTATAACAATGTACAGCATGTAATACTGCAAATTCCCACCAAGACTGTGGTATACAAGCATCAAGTCGTATTGACTGTGCTTTGTCCATTATTGTGCGCATAAAGCGTTCAGCACGCCCATTTTGCTGTGGCGTGTGAGGTACGCTTTGTAGCACTGTAATGCCGTCATCCTTTAAAGTTTTAAGGAACACATCTGATTTGTATTCACCGCCGGCATCGGACATCCACTCTTTTATGGTAGTGTTAAATTGATTTTTAATTAACGCTAACCATTGTTTAAGCGCGCCAATTGCCGAAGCTTTGTCGCGTAAGAGTGATACCCATGCATATGAAGTATAATCGTCTAGAAAGACGATAAAATACTTATATTTATGGTATGACGGTATAGGGAAGCTTTTTAGATTGGAATGAACACGACTAAAAGGAGCTTTAGCCCTAGTATCAGATGGTGGATGAGATGCTGCAGGCATTTTGCCTTGCGCACATCCTGGACAAATACCATCAGTAGTAGGAATTATAATTCCTTTAGGAAAACCCTTTGTATAATCCTTAGCATGTCTTAAAACCTCTTTGGATGGGTGTCCAAGGCGACGATGCATAAGATCGTAATCTACTTTGTAGATCAGTGGCATTTCTGCCGACTGTACTTCTACTTCAATAGATTGCGCATCTAACCAATATAATGGATGTCCACTTAAAATGGGTTTACATTGGACAAAAGATTGTACTTTATGGTATAAGGTAATATGTTGCGCGTTGCCCATTACACGCATACCTTGTTGTAAGAATGCTCCCATAGAAAGCAACCGCGTTGTCATTTTAGGTATGTAAAGGACTGGATGTACTCTAGTTGTTACTAGAGCATCGTTTATATAGTGCTTTAGAAGCACTGTACCAGATCCTTCTACATAAATAGTATTAGACGCAGTTCTAACCAGTATCCAGTCAGATTCTATTGCAGGCTCATACTCAATGAAGTCACTAATTTTATTAGTGAAGTGCGCCAAAGCTCCTGAGTCTAATAGCCACATGGAGCTTATTTTTTCTCGACACTTAGCACACTGTGTGAAATATTGATCATGCTCGCATTTTAAAACATCAAGCGCGCCGATATTCATACTGTACAATGGAGACATTACAGACGGTACATTTTTATTTTTACAATTTGGTATCCTTATACTTTTTAGTAAGAGGTCCAAGGCTGTCTGATTGTCAGCATTGTATAAGTGCTGTGTGAGAAAGGCATACCTTTCTTCATCTGTTCCCCAATCAAGGGAAACGGTGTCCTCGTTATTCATCATCGGGTCCCAAGCTGAGAGATCAGGCTCAGGCGTCGGTGCACGAGATCCTGCAGGAGTCCCATCACGAGACCCATATAGTAGGTCTGTGACCCGCATCTCTCCTTGACTACGTAAGAAGTCTTGATGTTGTCTATAGACAATATCAATCATTTCTGCAGAGCTACGAGCTCTGAGAGTTTGCTTATGCGTAGCATTACCATACGCATCTTTTGTATAAAGATGGTAGGTTTTGCCAGAGGCAACGGCGACTTCCAGAGGAGGAAGGGAAGGATGCTCGACATACCCTTCTTCGTATAATTCATCCTCCCTTTTTTCAGGAGTAGGAGCACGATTTTCTTTATCAGAGTTTCGTGAGTCCATTGACATATTATCGAAGACGGAGGCCAATTCTGACTCACCGTAGGTGGTTGTGCGCTCAAAGTCCTCCATATAATTGGAAGGACCCGGCTGCGACATGTCGACATCAACTTCGGAGTCATACTCCTCATCGTAGTTCCAATTGGAACGTGTGCGAACTTCTCGATCGAAATCAGAGAAGCGCTGCTCAAGCGTCTTCGTCGTTTGAATAGTTGCTGGGACTTCCAAATGCTCAGCGAGCGATAGTGCGTTATTGACAGAGGGGTAGATGCCCGGAGTCCTTGTAGTAGGAGGGGACTGCGAGACGATGCAGGTGGTAATAGATGAATGCCCAATATGGGCGATGGTAGATGAAGTGGGAGATGGGAGTGCAGCGGTGGATGCGATGTGAGAGTGGCCTTGAGGTTGACCACGACCCTTGCCCTTGACGAACTTGCCTCGTCCTGCACCTCTAGTACCGCGCTGGTTGTTAGACCGCTGCTGGTTTGTAGAGGGTGTGGTGGACGATGAAGGCTGCTGCTGAGCACCCTGCTTGGTAAAGCGAGGGTTATCGCGCTTGCGCTTCACGGCAGAGATCTTCTGGGCAGATTGCCCGCTCTTGACTCGTCCTCGGTTAGCTTCCGTCTCATAGTGATTTATTACAATCGTCCGAACATCACCAATAGTGAGTTTGTCGAGGCGACTGGATGAGAGGATGATGGGGACTAAATGTTCCCATTTAGATGGAAAGTTAGCCATGACAATCATAGCTTGGAGGAGGGGGTCAAGATCCATGCTCCGTGAAGTAAGTCCAAGGCCAAAGTCTACTTCATGGAGACGTCCGATAGCTGCCACCATCTTATCAAAGACTGGGCCAGGATGTTGGTTCAGGTTGAACTGTATACTGATGACCTCTTTAAAGTCTTTGTAGATGCTAGGGACTGTGGGAATCGAGTAAGCGTCCTTCAGATTGTTCCAGAGGTCGTCAGCTTCATTGAAGCTGGCAAAGTTCTGCTGAAGGGCTGCAGAGAGACGAAGGGTTATATTGCCAATTGCCATGGCATTCTTATCCTGCCACTTCTTTAAGTTATCAGGATAGTCCTCTTCCTCCGACTCAAATTCCTCGAGATCGGCTTTGTACTGTGTCCTCAGAGCCTTGAGAGCGTCTTTCTCAAGGTCCGTGGCATCAGCGGCAATGGGATTTGGCTTGACAGGTTTGACTGGCTTGACAGGACAAACGTAAGTGCCATTGACGACACTCCAAAATCCTTGAGCCATCAAGAAGGCTTTCATTGCACGTGCCCAGCTGCCATAGTCCTGACCGTCAAAGATGGAGATGAAGGTGTTAAGTTGGGACGACATAGTATCTGTGAAGGCTGATGAGACATCAGCATGCTATTCACAATACTGGTATGAGTAAAATAGAGAGCCTTGGCATTAGCTATCTCCTCGTACTAGCGAGGTAGAAGCTGCCCCAGGGGTCCGTTACATTCTCCTACTGAGAACTGGTCGGTGCCACACGATGGGGTCTTATTGCGCCCGTCAAGGGACACAATGCCAGGTTGCCAAAGGTAACCTCAATGGTGTTGTCGACAACAGCAACTGTAGTTAAACAGCTCGACAATCATCGTCGTTCGCAATGAACGCAATGGTACCCATGTAGCAGGGCCCATAACCTGTTGCGCAGCAAACAGTGTTATGGAGTCTCACCTTGTGAAGGTATAGAGACTGATAGAGTGGTTTGTAGAGAGGAGTGCTCAAGTGTGCATAGAGTAAACGACTTGTATTCTTAGAGGGGCTCTACTCCCCTCATTTATAGGAAAACCGGTCCCTATGGTCCACCCATGTCCGTTTGCATAAAAGTGATGAGTAAAGGTGTCCACAATATCGCGTTTTTAGTGACACCTGATGTGAAACACCCCAGAAGTCTTCGATATCACCACGTGTGATACTGATAAGACTTGCGCCCTCCATATTGGAGTTGCGCCCACTTTTGTGCATAACGGAGTACCCTAATATGGTAATCATATGTACGATACTACTGTAAATGTCGTAACTGCTATAGATAAGATACGTATGTACTTATTACGTTTCAACAGAAGCTTTTTATTTCTGTTCCTGAAGTCATCATTCTGGGACACAAGTGCACATACGAAGGCCGTGTTCCCAACGAATCAAAGATAGCCAAAATCTGCGACTGGCCACCCTGCAAAACTCTCTCTGACGTCCGGGCGTTCTTGGGCATAACCGGGTATATGAGGGTCTGGATTCAAAACTACTCATCTATTGCCCGCCCTCTAGTTCACCTTACCCGCAAAGGAGCTGCCTTCTCCTGGGACGAGCAGCACATACAAGCCATGCAAACGCTCAAAACCGCTATCATCAACTCCCCTTCCCTCATCACTATCAACTACACATCTGATCGCAATGTTTACTTAGCTGTTGACTCATCGTTTCGTGGAGTAGGATGGATTCTCTCTCAAGATTGCGTTGATGGCAAGCGTCGTCCTGCTCGCTTCAGTTCTATCTCATGGAACGAGCGCGAGGCCCATTATTCACAAGCCAAGATCGAGTTGTACGGTCTGTTTCGAGCTCTTCGCGCCCTCCGCTTGCACCTCGTCGGAGTTCGACAATTAGTAGTCGAAATGGACGCTCAGTTCGTCAAAGGGATGCTTGCTAACCCTGACATCTAGCCTAACGCTGCCATCAATCGTTGGATCACAGCCATTCTCTTATTTGACTTTCAGCTAGTACATGTGCCAGCCGAAAAGCACCAAGGACCGGATGGTTTGTCTCGACGTGAACCAGTGGAGGGAGAGGACGATGAAGACGATCCAGAAGAATGGATCGACAACACCCTTTGCCTCGGAGTATGGGCTTCTACCTGGGCAGCGCAACTCAGGACCAAGCTCGGCTCTGCGCCTTCTCTTTCGCTCTTTACTGGAGTTCCCGATTCCTCACCACCTACTGTCTTCCCATCTTCTGACCAAGCACTTAAAGCGGAGGCCGATTTGCTCAGTATTCGACAGTACTTATCCACTCTCAGGCGACCAACTAGGCTTTCTGGCAACGAGCTTGAGAAGTTTGTCAACCAAGCAAGACGCTTTGTCATGATCGACAGCCGACTTTGGCGACGTGCTGACAAGGGCCGTCATCAACTCTTCATCCTCCCCTCACAACGCCTCAACATCGTTCGCGCGGCGCACGATGACTTAGGTCACAAAGGAGTCTACTCTACCCGCCGCTTCCTCATCAACCGTTTCTGGTGGCCCTCCCTCGATAGCGATGTCAAGTGGTTTGTAGAGACTTGCCACGAATGTCAGCTCCGCCAGAAAACAAAGGTTCGCATTCCCCCCACTGTCGCCACTCCATCACTTCTATTCCGAAAAGCATACATCGACACCATGCACATGCCCTTGGCAGGAGGTTTTCACTACATTGTTCAGGCTCGTTGCTCGCTCACCGCTTGGCCCGAGTGGCGCGCTCTTAGGACCGAGACAGGGCATACTCTTGGCAATTTCATTTTTGAGGAGCTACAGTGCAGATGGGGCGCGGTCAAAGAAATCGTCACGGACAATGGGACGGCCTTCGTTGCTGCACTTGACTGGTTGGCTACCAGGTATGGTATTCAGCACATTAGGATTTCGGCTTACAACTCGCGAGCAAACGGGATAGTCGAGAGGCAGCACCGTACCATCAGGGAATCCCTGGTGAAGACTTGTGAGGGTAATATCTCCAAGTGGCCGGCATTCGCTCCGCACGTTTTCTGGGCTGACCGAGCAACCACTCGGAAGTCTACTGGCTATTCCCCATTCTACATGGCTCATGGCACAGAACCCATTCTTCCATTCAACATCACTCTTGCGACGTTCCTCATTCCCAACCTCACTATCCCGCTTACCACTGAAGAGCTTATCTCCATTCGTGCCCGCCAGTTACAGGCTCGAGACAAAGACTTAGACACCATTCGGGACAACATTGTGAAGAGTCGCCTCATGTCCGCACGAGATTTTGAGCGTAGATACGCTCATACTATCAAGGACCCCTCCTTTAGCCCAGGAGAGCTGGTCCTGGTTCGAAACTCGGCGGTCGAGACCGATCACAGCTGCAAGACGAAACCTCGGTACTTTGGCCCGATGGTTGTCCTTACTCAGTCTTGTAACCGCTCATACCGCCTTGCTGAGCTCGACAGAGCTGTATCCCGACTTCGCTATGCCGCCTTCCACCTTGTTCCCTATCTTTCTCGTTCCCCGTGTTCATCCCAATTGAGGAGCTTCTTAGCCCAGAGGACATCCTCTCACTCAATAATCGCCCTACAGATGTTGAAGATGACGCTTAACCGGGGACGGTCAAGATTTTGACCCCCTGGGAGATGTAAGGTTGGGTCGGGCTCTGGACCCGAAATCACGCTTTTCGCCCATTTCGGCCATGCTCGGCTACTTAGCCCCCAGCCACCGGCCGTTCCCATATCCACTCTCCGCCTCTAGCTCTCGCCTCATTGTCGCCTTTCACCTTCCTCCTCATACGCTAAGATTCGTTAATAACATCCTCCACCCCACGCCGCTCTTTGTTCTGGTTGTTTTCACCCCTGTGGCCCTCTCTTCCGTGATCGCCGGCTCACGCCCTGACCCATACACTTGCACGTTGCCATCCTCAAATGCTCTACCCGAGCTCGCCTTTCATCGCATCGCCCTGGCTTCGTCGATCAGCCACTATCTCTTTCAACTTGTCAACTCTGTCTCCGCCGTCTCATTTCCATCACTCGCCACATCCTTGTCCTAACCAGCCCACCAGTCGGATCCTATGCCCTTTGCCGGCCATTGCTATTGCTAGCCCAGATCGCTGCGCTTGTCCTGCGCCCATTGAAGGACTCATGGAGGGCCTGTAGAGAATTCTGTATTGTTGTGTGTCATAATTTTCCGTTTCGCATTGTTCGTGTTCTCGACTCGACTCGATTCCTTTCACTCCGTCCTTTTACTTAGATTTTTGCTAGTTTAACTTGTGTCCGCGCCCATCTCCCTTTGTTCTTACCCTAGGTACCTGTTCGTTGTCCGTCGCCCAATGGCTCCTTCGTACTCCTTCGGTCCCCTCTTCGTTTCCCTCACTATACTCATGAATTGCCTTGGACCTCCTTCGTATACGGATCGAATGTATATAAACTCGCGTTTCCGATTGAATGTACTGCGTCTTGTTTCCCTCTTCCAAACCATCTGATCCAACCTACTTCTAATCTTTGCCACTTCGCTCTCAACATCTTCGCTGACAAAAGCTGCCTATTGCCATCGCCTTCGCCATTGCCAGTTGCCATCCAGTTTGCCTTCGCCATTGCCAGTGTCATTGCTATTGCCAATCTCGTCTCCGTCGCCATCACTGTTGCCTTCGCCCAGCTGTAGCCTCTGCTTTGCGCTGTTCCAAGCGCCGTTGTCCTCTCTCTGGCCGACGTCACTTCTAATTCTGTTGCCTTCATCACTGCCCTCTCCCTTCCGCGTTGTTGTCCTTGCTTACTCAACATTTCCTCTATACCCCTTTTCGGGATCCCTCTCCGTCATCGCACTCACACGGATTCACCTTCGTACACTGCCACTCTCCCAGTGACATACTGACGGTACTTCACAACAAGGTCAACGAGTTTGATAAGTCGAGGAGTCACAACGAGAGATTATTGAGTTGGTTGAACCCGACTGTCAACATTATCTACGCCTTCTCCGCGACTCTGGGTCAAGGTGTTGGACTGGTACGTCCTAACTGGTGGACGGACGTCGGACGCCATCCAATATATTTCACAGATATTCTCTCCCGCAAATGTGATCTCTGCTGGCATCGGGATTCTCTTCCAGGTGAGAATATTCCCAGACCCCAACCTGGACGAGAGTTCTGTTTTCTGTCTTGTTCTCGTCCATTTTTCTTGTTCTTATGCTTACTATCCATTCGTGCGTCATACTCAATAAATGCCCATGCATGACCTTTTATCCCCGACTCGGACGTACTAGTCCCTCTTTTCTGGGACATTGACATATATGCAGTACACCCGCTGAGGATGCTGCATCTCTTTCCTCAGTGCCCGACCTACTGTCCAAGACCGAACTAATCTTTGCTTGAAGTGGTCCTTCCTATCAAGCACAACCTTGATAGACGGCCTTTGTCATCGAATAAACCGTTCGCCGATACCTTTCATCTGGCACCTCTATATCCTGTCCGCACGGCCAAGAATAAAACACACACCTCAGTTGATAAGTCGACGCTGCTGCGCAACTAAACAAGAGCAGGCAGCGCGATATTATACTTGCACAGGACTACTCGGGGGTGCCTCCTGACCGTTTTCTAGGTGGAGTGCTGCGAACCTGCATGTTTCCGCCTTTACCAGGCGATCGAAGTCGGGGAGGACGTCCTAGTATGAAGCGACGCTCTTGGCTGCGCACTGGGATCTTCCGAGCGTGAGGCCGGAGCGAGGACTCCGAGGAGAGGCCCCATGATCCTTCCCTCCTCACGTTGAACCCAAGTATCGCCTTTATTTTTCTGTGTGAACCACAGCGACTAGGCCTTCAGCTTCAGTAAAGGGACGTGACAGAAGCCTGACATGACCGAAGCTGCTCAAAGCTGCACATAATATATTCGACGTGCCAGTCTATTGTGTAGCCAGACGCGATGCCCTTGTCGAAGAAGAATAGAGGAAGAGCAGCTGGCCTGGCTAGGAGCGAGGAGACAGCTGCGGGGCCAACAGAAGGGCGCGAAGACAAGGGCACGAAGACATTGCCTCCCGTACACCGTGACCTATCCCCGATCTTTAGAACACGTCTTGTCCTACCTGTGCCTTTTACTAGTATGCCCTTGTCGTGATCGACGTCTAATAAGAGTCTTTCCGTGGCTCGCAATAACAGTGCGTGGGCTACTATCTGCTGTCCACAATCAGCGTGATCGGGGCCGACTGAAAGGCCTAGTACGCGACAAAGGGCTTATAATCAAGCTCAAGATTCGGAACGACCATTGGAGCGACCTGGCAATGGAGCGACCTTTGTTGCGTGACTTTCTCTAACTCCCGTGATAGACTGCGAGCCAAATTGAGTGTTAGATACGTCGACTGTATTGTCCTACTTTTTAGCCCACAAGTTGCTTGGACTCGGAGTCACATATCGAGTCCGACACAGCACTGTAGTGGAGTAATGAATGTTCGCCGAGGAAAACCTTGATTACTGGATTTGGAAGCCAAGCAAATCAAGTACTATCCTATTACACCTTTTGCTCGGAAATCGATAATCTTTTTTTGTATCTTCAACAACTCAACGTAGCTACTTCAAATTGTACATAGTAACAGAAAAATATACGTCAGATGTCATAGTATTTTTATTTCCCTGGCTTCTGTGGTCTTTCGAAAGGCAGTCGACATTCAAAATTGTATCACCTCTTGCACGCTTTTGTCACGCTTTTGTCACGCTGATTAAGCGTTGGCATTTCGGCATTTGTGGCGACTGTCTGCACATGTCGAAGTCAAAACCAAGCTGTGCCAAGATGCCGGCCATGACCGAAAGAGGAACGCGAAATCAGTCACGCTCAAGGTCACTTTTGGTGAGTTTTAGTTCTGCAGCTCGATCGCTGTAGAATACTGACTCTAAATTTGAGATACATAGTAATTTACAACCGTTCTATAGAATCTGCTAAAAACATTTGTGTGGAAGTACTGCGGTTATCGGGGTCTGGGGGTGAGGATGCCTGTGTAAGACCAATACATCGGAATTATGATTTTTTTGTAGTCGTTGATTTGGACCGATTTCCCTTTTTATATGTGATCTCATACCCATGGAACCTACACTATTTACTGTTTTTTATTTGAGAAGAATAGCTTCGGAGAAAGTACTGAAATCTTCGAATCTTCAAATGTGTGCACAAGGTGTAACACGTGCACAAGGTGTAATAGGATAGTAAATAAGTATCAAAGGTCCAAATCCATATTTCCAATCTCGGCTAACAAAAGTCAAAGTGTGGTCAAGTACGCAAGTACAAGTAGCTACAGTACTGTACGCACGCAGCAGAAGTCCGAGTTAGACACAGTAAATAAAGTTGTAAAATACAAGCAACTCCAAAGTATAATAAAATATCCAAGGAGTTATTGTCACTACCACCAACACTGCCCTCAGTCCCTCCACCCTTGTCGCTGCCGCTGTTGGCGTCCAGGTCCATTGTGGCCGCTGTTGTCGTCGTGCGGCCATGACTGTCACCGCTGTGGGCGTGTTCAAATCACCAACATCCCATCGCTGTTACCGTCGTCGTCGCTACCATTGTTGCATGGCCGTGGCCATTATGGCGATGTGGGGTAGTTGTCATCATTTCCTGGCTATGACTGTCGGCATCATCATTGCGTGATGATCGTCATCGTGGCCCTCTCTGCATGTCCGTCGATGCTCCCGCTATGTACCTCCATCGCTGCTGCAGATCGTTGTGATTATTTGAAGTTGGAGTCGCGCACGTGGCTCGCATTGTGGAATCCGAGTCCCCAACTGTGGCTGCGGCGGCATCATAGTTTAGAACCTCCGCGGAATGCCTGTGAGAAATGGTCTCCGTGAGCAGGCTTGTGGCCGGAGCGTATGCGATTGTGTTATTATTTTCGACATCATACAGCGGAGAGGCTGTCCACCATCACCACAGGCCCCACAATGGCAAGAAGACGGCGAGCACGACAGTGCCAATACAAGCACCCCGAAGCTCGTCGGCTTCAGCCATGCAGAGGTGATGCACTGGCGGATGTCGGTTTCGCAGACCGATAGACTTGAAGCAGCAGTGGCCGTTGTGGGGAAATAGTCGGATGACTTATGAGGGTGAATTCAAAAAAGAATCGTGTTCCTGTCAAGGTGTTCAAATTGTTGTTGATTGGTCTGAGCGTGGGAAGATCATTTCTGGCCAAGTCACGATTACAGGAACTCGTCGCATGACTGCATGACTGGGTCACCGATTCTACATTCGGAAACACTCTAACCCTCGCTCTGTTCATACTTGACTCCACTCAATCTTACAGCCGCTTCGCCCTGTATATGTACCTTGGTTGAACATTAGGCTGGTAATTGCTGCAACCCTTTCTCTCATTTCTACAACGCCGTCGGTGGGACTTACGTCTCGTTTCGATCCAGCAAACGCTCGAACGAACAGAGAGAGCATACGTTGTGCTTTCTCGTTGGGGAAAGGTTCGAAGCCCGTGTATATTCTTCCTCTCAAAGTTACTCACCAGCCTCCCATCGCTAGATTGCTAGACTTTCTCGTGTGCCTTGCAGGCGCCGCAGTTTTCTTCCTGCACCACCTGGTACGTGACCAACTAACCTCCAAAAACTCACACCTCTTCATCGAACCAATACAGCATAACTGCGAGGCCACGCAGACCGACAATCCGCTCAAACCCGAGCGCACTATCCCTCGCGGGCATCATCGCTGCGCAGCTGGTCACTCTCTCCGACCTCAAGACCTACATCGCCGCGGCGGCCTGATGCATGTACAGTATCTCACAGGCGGTTTCGGTTTCGTCTGGCTTATTGACATTCAGTTTGTGACAGTGCATGCAGCGGTTCCGCGAACTGTTTTGCCATCTACGGCGCTCGGCACCGTGACGTCATGGAGCCTACGGTGCTCGTCCAGGGTATCCTCAACCAACTCGTGCCCAACTCCCTTGCGTCGCCGTGTAGAGTCGCCGGAATCGTGTCAGGCGATTGGGCAGAGTCAGCAAGCGGGCCGGTCCTGGTGAGTATTACCCCTATAGGACCTCATTGCGGGCTGGTGAGCGTAGAGTTCTTTCCTTCACGTTCTCACCCGTTTATCTAATTACTTGCTGGACGCCGCTTCAACTCATATTGGACTTTACTCCATTCCCTTATCAGTTTAGGCACCTCGTCTTCCTTCTAGTTCTATTCAAACGCCTTATATAGAACCCCGGACTGCTCAGCAACATTCTAAGTCATGCCAACAACCAGGAAAGACGAGAATATCGATGCCATTGAGGATTTCTAAGCTAGTGCCAAGAGCTTCCAAACTTGCATCGCGAAAGCCAGTCTTCAGGTCTACCTCTTTCCCAACTAGTTTGTGCGCACTGTTTCAGTTGCTGATAGGTTGCATGATGCCATCCTCATGCTTTTATTCTGGTTCCCCGTTGGCCCTATCAACAGGTGTCTGAAACAACGCAATCAGAGCAACGTTTGCATCGGTGCTAAGGCCGCTGTTTACACTGCGGCTATCCTCGAATATCTCACCGTCTCGGTCTTGGAAATAGCAGGTGCGTGGCATGCTCCGCTGTTCCTCATCAACATGCACTTCTGATGGCGATGGCAAATATGTAATGGCGACGACGATGACCATGTAACAGTGACAACGACCTCCGCTTAACAGTGACAATCACGACGACCATAACACCACGACCACTTAACGGGCGATGACGACGATGACGACGACGGACGCAGTGGTGGCAGCGATGAAGAGGATGGCGATTGAGTTTAGCGTCCTGTGTATCTGTTATGATCCACATAATTCTACTGGATTTTTCTTGAAATCATGGGACCGACCGAAGTAATATCCAGAAACCCACAGAGTAAAAACCTACTGGATCATTTTGCTGGATTGGAAGCAAGTAAAATTTCAATTGACTTGCTCATTCAAATTTACCGACGCGGCCAAGGCTGCGGCATCAATCGTTAGTCCACTTTCGATCCGCCTGTGGTCGACATTTTATTATACCATACAGTACGTTGTGGACATCCAGGCAGTGCCATACGTGCGTAACGTGCCAGTTATCATGACAAGTTGATTTGAAATCTAGCCAGAGGTGATACTAGTATCTGTTTCGGTGATTCCTATCTACTTTGATTCTGACCCCAGTAATAAAAATTTCCCTCACATCGACATCCTCCTCCATTTTTGCACCGCCTTTGTCACTGTCACGGAAGCACTGGCATTCAGTTTATATTGTACCCGATTGGAAACTTTACATGAACGATCAAGCGAACGATGCTCACCGAACATCACCGCGACAACGAAACGCAACTTCAAGTTAGTGATCGCGTTCAATTAGCTAGGATTGCCCTGGTGTCAGCATGATCAAGACCGGAGCTTAGTCGGACTGAAGTTTGGATAAGTGCTCGGCGTCAATCGTCTGTCCATTCTGAATTTGGTCAAGCCTGTGCACACGACACGAGGCCGCGCCTTGTTATCTGTTTTCCCATCTGCACGCGATCCCCCTCAAAGTTCTACTAGTTCCCAGCTGATACCAACGTCTTACAATGTCCCAGTCCGCTTCCACATCCAAGTCCACATCTAGTACAACTTCCCCTCATTTCCGCACCATATTTGTCGCCGCCGTGAAAGCGTATGAAAAAAAGACAAAGATCGACCTTCACACGCACCCACTCGCAACACAACTGCAATCCTGCAACTCTTCCAGTGACATACTGAAGGTGCTTCACGACAAGGTCGACGATTTCGATAACTCGAGGACACACAATGAGAGATTATCGAGTTGGTTGAACCCGACTATCAACGTCCTTTATGCATTCTCCGCGACTCTGGGCCAAGGTGTTGGACTCGTGAGTCTCAACGGGTCGACCTTTCCTACCACCGCCCCTGATTGTTTTCACAGATATTCCCACCCGCAAATGTGATCTCTACTGGAATCGGGGTTCTCTTCTTGGTGAGGATCTTCGTGTATTCCACTATAGAGTCGTTTTGAACAGCGATGTCTGCCAGGCTGCCAAGGACGTTGGTGCGAGTGAAGAAGCCCTTGCCGATATGTTCGAGCGTATCGAGAACTTCTTCAAACGGCTTGAATCATATACGGAGGTGCCGCCAACTAACGCGATGACCGATGTGATTGTGAAGATTATGGCAGAAGTTCTGAACATCTTCGCAATCGCCACGAAGGAGATGAAGCAGGGTCGAGCCAGTGTGTTATTATGAGGCAATTTATGAATTTACGCTTATCCTTGTTCAGAAAAATTTGTCAAGAAGCTTGCGGGGCGGAAGGACATTGAAGATGCTTTGAAGAGATTGGACCGATTGACGCAAGAGGAGGCTCTGATGGCGGCGGCACAAATCCTGAACCTCGCGCATACCATCGATAACAAAGTAACAGTGGTCAGGAACAATGTAACAAGCGTCGGAAACAAGGTTACGAGTGTCGGAAACAATGTTACAAGTGTCGGAAACAATGTTACAAGTGTCGGAAACAAAGTGACAGTGGTCGGAAACAAAGTGACAGTGGTCGGAAACAAGTTGAACGACGTGGATGACAAGATGGGCGTCGTCATAAAAGGTATGCCTCTGGTTAACTATCTATGTAACCAATCTTTACTGCGTTCATGCTGGGTAGATGGAAATGAGGCGAAGGTACTTCTTCAGCAAACGGCAAATGACGTGGATGACGTGAAATGTCCGTGATCAACCGTTTACCACTCTTTCAGGCATATCTGACTACTCACAGGGAACCAGTTGAGAGAGAGCCTCAGACGATGGGTTACTCCGCCAGATCCCTCTACAAATCACAATATCGCGTGCGACATTCACCACGAAGGAACCGCCCAGTGGTTCTTTCAAGGCAGTATATTTGCGGAATGGAAGTCCAATGCCTCTCTCTTGTGGATCTACGGCAAGCGTATGTCTTCCTTCTCTTCCCCGAATTACTCCTGATTGTCGTCTCCTTCTTAGCTGGCTCTGGAAGAGTATTATTTGGTTCGTCGTCGCTCTGCATCGACACACGCAGGAGCTTACTTTAACTTCTAGTTCTACGATCATCCAGGACATTGCAAGCCTACGCAAGGCAGGGTCAGCCTTGATGGCGTACTTTTTATTTCGATTTCAGGGACCTCGATAAACAACACCGTCGCAACCTCCTCCCCTCTCTCCTCATCCAGCTTTCTTCTCAGTCCAGTCCTTCTTGCGACATCCTCTCAAAATATATTCTGCACACGACGATGGTTCACAAAAGCAGCGATAGTGTAATGATGCAGTGTCTCAAGGATGTGCTTGCGCTCCCCCATTCGCCCTGTTTACATTATCCTGGATGCGCTCGACGAGTGTCCAACTGGCCTGGAATTCCTTCACCTCGTGAACGGTTCTTGCCTTGTCAAGGAGCTAGTCAATCTTCATCTTCCACACCTTCATATATGCGTCACCAGCAGACCGGAGTTCGATATTCGCGCTACGCTTACCCCTTTGACCCGTCATCGCGTCTCCTTGCATGATGAAAGCGGACAAAAGAAGGATATCATCGACTATGTTAATTCGGTCGTGCACTCCGACTCGGAGACGGTGATGAAGAGATGGCGAGAGGACGACAAGAAAATGGTTGTCGATACGTTGTCAGAGAAGGCCGACGGAATGTAAGGGTGTCGTCCTGACCTAATAACTCGCTCATTACTCTATCCAGGTTTCGATGGGTGTTCTGTCAGCTAGATGCGCTGCGTCAATGCCTTCCATCGAGTTTGCGACGCACGCTAGCCGACTTCCGGAATCGTTGGACGAAACATACGAGCGGATCGTATTGGATATCAGGAAGGGAAACCAGGCGGATGCGTACCGTATGCTGCAATGCTTGACTGTGGCGATTCGACCGCTCTCTGTCGCGGAGCTTGCGGAAATACTCGCCCTCGACTTTGATGGAGCGAAGGAAGGGATCCCGAAGCTGAACTCAAAGTGGCGATGGGAAGATCATGAACAGCCGTCCTTTCAACCTGCTCAAGTTTAATTACCATCATTCCTACCGACGACTCCCCTGTTGTTCAGTTTTCGCATTTTTCGGTGAAGGAGTTTCTGCTCTCGGATCGCCTCGCGAAGTCGACGAAAGACACCTCTCGATACCACATTGCCTTCGAAAACGCCAATACGCTTATCGCTCGAGCATGTCTCGGCGTCCTGCTGCGGGATCCAGTTAATGACAACGACGCGGCAACTGGTCCTCTAGCTCGATATGCTGCCGAACATTGGGTGTCTCATGCCAAGGTCGAGAATGTGGCGTCACGCATCCGCAATGGGATGGAATCTCTCTTTGATCCGGACCAGCCCTACTTTTCGGCATGGGTCAAATTATACGATGTCAACAACCAGGGAGGGTCCCCTGGCCTGGAAGACAAAATACAACCGGGAGCGGCGCCATTATATTATGCTGCATTTATTGGATTCCCCGAGATTGTGGAACACGTTGCTCTCAAATATCCCCAGTATACGAATGCTATATCCGGTCAAGCGGGGACTGCGCTACACTCAGCGTCAGATGCAGGTCATGTCGAGGTTGTGCGTTCCCTGATCAAGTGCGGCGCGAATGTGGATGCTCGGGGCGTCCGGGACATGTCATCACTGCACCTCGCATCATTCAAAGGCCACTTTGACGTTGTACAATGCTTACTCGACCATGGAGCAGATGCAAATTTTCAAGAAGATTATCACAAGACGCCGCTACTATTTGCTGCAGCCTACGGCCACCTCGAAATTGTTCGAGTCCTGCTCGAGCACAATGTGGATGCGAACTTTCAGGACAGTGAAGGCCGGACCCCATTGCACCGCATACTTTGGTGGGGTGATTCCGAGGGAGATTATCCACAGATTGTACGGTTATTACTGCAGCATGGCGCGAATCCGAATGCTCGGGATAACGAGCGCCGAACCCATTGCATCTGACCTCGTCTTCGCGGAAGAAGTTATCATTGCGACTCGAGATCGACGAATCCTGTTAGCGCATGGTGTAGACGTCGATGCG